>CM060476.1:3303732-3681232 GCA_030544235.1 Lepturacanthus savala | reverse complement strand
CTAATGAGGAATAAGCAGGTATAGAAAATGACTGACTGACTGACTATCAAACTGCTGTCAATGACTAAAATACTTGGGATTTTCTTTGACTAAAACTAACATGGACATTTGACACAAGACTAACTCTAAATTGAGAAATAGACGACAATTAGTTTCATGAATAAAAGGATCAAATTAAAGCCACGTTCAGGAACATCAGGCCAACCAGTAGCTGCTGGTGGAAAATGTTCCAGCAGGTACATCCAACCTGTTTCAACATCACAAACAGGATGATGAAATCATGCAGAAAACTCCGCAGTTAAATATTAAACACTGATTTCACTCCAACATGAAATAAAGCCGTAAATAACACCTTCACAAACACATCAGGACATTTTTGTCCCACACAGGTGAATTCAGCCTAATATAAAACATGTAATAGAAAATGTTATTTATTGAGATATAGGCCTGGTTCTGTCAGGGAACTCAATAGGGAGGTTAACACTGAAATTATGGTGAATATAAGGGCGTTAAGTCCTTATTCAGACACTTGAATGGACACAAGCAGTCAAGTGCACTAAGTGAACCATGTTATAGTCACTGCTGTCATTTACTTGCACTATTTTGTACGTAAATGGACGTTTTTTCATTAATACCCTTACCTCATGCACAACTTAAGTAGTATTTATAATTATATTTATACCTTTATTTCAATCACCCTATTTTTATATCCTCAGTACTTTTCCTTTTGCACATCGCTGGTTGAAAAGGTGACTTGTTGATATTGTTTTATTGTGTTGAGTTGTTTATTGGGTTATGTTTTTAACCTCATCACCCTAAACTTAGGGGTCACTTAGACATTTCCTGATTTTTGGAAAGAAAAGCACTGTTTTTTTGGTGCATCAATATGTACATATGTGTATTTCCAGCAATTATCACTCCAGTGTTCTAATGGTACAATGGATGATTAGAAAACCCTTGATGCTAACATGTTAGCACAGCTGAAAACAGTTTAGCTGCTTAGAGAAGCTAGAAAACTGATCTTCCTTTGACTAAAGCAAAGTTCAGAGGAAAAAAAAATATGATTTCAAATACAAATCATTATTTCTAACCTTGTCAATGTCTTGTCTATATTTTCTATTCATTTTACAACTCATGGTGGTAAATAAAACTTTTGAACAGTCGTATATATCAGAATTAATCAAAATCCCAGTTTTTTCTCTTCCTATAAAATCGCTTCAAATGTTTGATGACTCATTCTGCACAAAAGTTTATCCAACCAACTTTGTTGGTATCTATAACTGTTCAAAACTCAAATAATCTGTTTCACTGGGGAAATACGTCCCCATTTCTTAGGGCCTTTAACCCTCTATTACAGGACAATGTTTTTAATACTTAAAATGGTCTAAATAACAGATGTTTTTAAGAAATAAAAGACAAAGTTGTAAAAATAGTCTGAGGATAGTTTCATGCAATGTAAGTCAATGGGACATACACTAGTTGTTTACACATTGCATATTATTGCCATATGGGAACAAATCTATTTGAGCATATTAGAAAAAAAAACAATTAAATTCAAGTTAGATTTTTTTATTTGGTGAAAAGTTTTCCAAGTTCTGAAGAAAAGACAACCCTTCGGTTGTGAGACAGTGACGCTCACATGTCAGATGTCAACTTTTCATGGAAAACACTAAATTATCTGGATGACCCCAAACTTTTGAACAGTAGTTTACTTTTTCTTTCTTTTGTGAAGTGCTGCAACAACTGAACGAATCTAAAACAGCGGTAATGATAGTTTTTTACTAATGATTCCAGATCAGCTGTCAGAGTTGTTAGTTTTGCTAATCAACCTCCGTTGTGAGCTTCATCACTTTGTCACACCTTCAGCTGTTTGTCTAAATACTTCATTTATTTTCATTAGAAGCTCATGCATTTCACCACAACACACACACACACACACAGGAGAAAGCAGACACACACACACATCCACAGCATCAAAGAGGGACGCCCCTAAAGCAGCACCTCTCCTTTGGTCTCTGTCTCATGAGTGTGCCTGAAAGCCAAGTGGTGGAGGATATTAAACGGGAGAAGAAGAGCGAGAAGATCAAAATTACCAGAGCAGCGGAGCTCGGGGGCTCAAAAGCCCTGATGCGTTTCCCCTCCGTTTTCTCCCCCCTTTCTCCCTCTCTCGCTCTCTCATCTGACGCCACATGAAGCCTGGCCCAGGTAACTGCACTTTTTAATGATGCCATTTGCCTAATGCCTTCTTGTGCTTGTCAATCTATCTCACATTATCCCCCCTCGTCTCTCTCTGTCTCTCCCGTTTCACACCAAAGAGCCTTCGCCTGAAACGTCGCTGCAGCGGCCCATTAGGAGCATCCCCTGCACTAATTGGTGGGTTAAAAAAGGGGAGGGAGGGGGGAGGAAACAACAACAACAACAAAAACAGGGGATAAAGAGGACGGTGATGGGCAGATCTTTCATCCTGCCTCCTCTCCCCCCCTGAAACTTAGCACTTCCTCTTTCTGCTGATCAGGAAGGTTCCACAAATTGGGACGAGGGAGGAAGTCAAAGAGGGAAAAACGAGTTAAGCCATAAGTTGACAGCTCGTTTTCAAACTCTCTCTCTGTTGTTTTCTCTTAGTCTCTCGTTCCGTTCCGTCTTTCATCCATCTCTCCTGCAGCCTCACCTTCTCTCTGGATACGTCACATCCCTCTGAGGCGTCTATAGCCTCAAACGTGTCGTTTGTTGCCTCATGTCGACGTCTAGCTTGATGCAACGCTGAGACACGTCAGCTGACAGCAAGGTAGCGCTCTTATAAAGCGAGGGGGGGTGATTGGTGATCATCAGCCACGTTCTATGGGTTCACAGATATTGCTGCGTGAGCATGTTTTCTTTACATTAGTGTTGTTTTCAGAGTGAAGGAACACACAGTGGCAGGTTTAGCAAATTAGGCCCAAGGTGGAGGTGTGTACAGTATGGAGCCCCCTTCATGTATGACAATGTAAGGTAAAGGTCATTGGAGAAAGAGAAGTTTCCCTTTAAATGCTTCTTTACTCTAAAATAAAGACGGAATGCTAATAGTCACAATGGAGAAGAAGATTTCAGTTTACACATCCATCCCAAAATGGCAGGAAAACCAGCACGGAATATACATGACTGTGTGTGTGTGTGTGTGTGTGTGTGTGTGTGTGTGTGTGTGTGTGTGTGTGTGTGTGTGTGTGTGTGTGTGTGTGTGTCTGTGTGAGTAAGAGAGAGAGAGAGTGTGTGGAGGTGAATGAGTGAGTGACTGTGGGTGAGTTAGTGTGTGTGTGTATGTGGTAGAGAGAGAAAATGTGTGATTGAATGAGTGTGTGAGTGAGTGAGTGTGTGTGTGTGTGTTGGAGACGTTATGAACTAGTGTATTTTATTGTGAAAGTAGGGTGTATGTGTGTGTGTGTGTGTGTGTGTGTGTGTGTGTGTGATAACCATGGAGTCGGCATTTTACCTACTACTCAAATATTTCAACATGTTTCTATTTATTGTTATTTAACCTTTATTTAACCAGGTAATAAACCCATTGAGATCAAGATCTCTTTTAGCAGGGTGACCTGTCCAAGAGGTCAGCAGCAAATGCCACAATACATGATAAAATAAACAACTACATTCATTTAAACACCAAATTAAAGTGCAGCAGTAGAATTTGAAGTATAATATGCGTTATACAATATACAATATGCGTAACATTTAAAACAGAAGTGCACTAGGATATTAAAATGCCAGTTATTTACAATAAAAAATGTAAAAAATATATGCAATAAATAACAATTAAAACATAAAATATGGTAACAGTAAAATATGATTTACAGCTGGTGACAATAAAATTTAAAAACACTGATTGACTCTTTTTGTCTGTTCAATTAGTGCAGAAAGTTCTGAGTGGAACAAGTTCAGCCTAAAAATGGTTCTGTTTGAATTGTTCTATTATGTTCTATAATAATCTATAATGTTCTATTGTTGGTTATTTTGGGGTCAAGAAGGTCACATTTTTAGGTTTTGGAGTTTCATGTGTCCTCCCACAGTCTAAAACATGCTGAGGTTAATTAGAGACTATAATATATGTAATATATATTGGTGTGATAATAATTAGTGTGTGCACCATGATAGGCTGGTGATATCTGGGGTGTATCCCTGCCTCTCACCCATAGTACGCTGGGATTGGCTCCAGCAGACCCCCATGACCCTAGTGAGGAATAAGAGGGTATAGAAAATAAAATGAATGAATGCTACTACGATGCCTGTGTGTTAAGACGCCTACGGGAACACAGAAGGCCACCTGCTGTAAAGTGGAAGAGGAAGTATCGGATCAGGTTCTGCACTCGAGCAGGTACCAGTCCGTATCTATGCAAAGTTATAGCTATTGAATATTGCATATGCACACACACACATATACATAAAGCCTTTGTTTCTGCCGTACACAAACACACACAACGGGTGTGTGCACACACTTAAAAAACATGCACACTCATACATCTCTACCACAAACGCACACTTACTTTCATCTCCACCCCACACACACACACACACACATATCCCAACAGAGGCTTTTATGACAGGGCTGTGTGACATGAAGTCCGCTGGATGAATAGTTTGATAGCCCGGGGCGGGCGAGGGGAAAAAAGGATAGACCGTAAATAGGATTGAAGTTTAAATGGAATAATGCGGCCTGGAAAGGAGCTAGGGCCGGGAGTGAGGGGCAAACCCAGAGGTAACGCAGAGGTGATGAGTTCGCCTGGAGAGCGACTGGAGCAATAATAAGACTCTTTTTTTTTCTTTTGGATGGATGGGATGCGAGAAGAAAGGTGTTTGAGAAACTTGGAGAATATGATAGAGCGGAGCAGTCAGGGTAGAAGATGAGGGATGTCGGTCGGAGTCGTAACAAACAACAGAAGGTTCTGACTGAAAATATACTTCAAATATCACCGAAGGGTCACTGTGTAAATCTGAGGGGTCGCGGGATGATTAATGAGAAAGGAAATAAAGTTCTGATTCAAAATCTGCTTTCACTATTTGGATTTAATTCTTTAATCGTTGATTTTTGGAATCAAATGTTTGATTTTTGAACATTTATTAGATGAAAAAATGAGAGAAGTTTAAAGGAAAACCTAATAATACACAGCAAAAACTAAAATCTTAATAATTAGTACAATTAGTCCAATATTGGGTAGAATTATCTTATTGCACTGGCAGATAATTTCGCTTATTTCATAGTTTTAGTCTTAATTTTAAGAAAACAAGACAGACAGTTTCTTAAAAAAAATATTAAATTGACTAAAATCAAGAAAATAACTTAGAAATAGTTAACTTTATTTAACTTAGAAATAAAGTAAAGCCAGTGAAATAAGATAATTCTACACAATATTGGCCTAATTGTACCAAAACCAAGATATTTTAGGTTTTAATCGCAGTTATTGCAGTGTATTTCCTTTGCATATTTGTTCACACATCTGGTAACGTGGCAATGTGGTTTCTAAGAATTATGTTTTTTCTTGTTTTCCACTGAAAACACTGAAATATTACTTAGACAATTATGAGGCTGAAGATATGTAGATTTAATACAAATCCAAACTGAGATATAAAGTATGGAGACACAGACATATGCAGAGGGAGGCTCTGATAACTCCACAGTGTTTAAGGTGGTATAGAAAATCTGTTGGTTAATAATAATTCTACTTATATAGTTTCACTTGTTAGGATTTCAGTTTTTGCAGTGTATGTTATCCAAATCTGCATCTGAAAGGTCAACAAAGTACAATATTTTCCAGATATAATCTAGCATCAAATTAGAAATACTTAAGTACTTAAGTACTTGAGTAAATGTGAATGTTTCCACCAGTGATTTACAGCGTAGGGATCAATACACGGAACGAGAAGAGGATGAGACAAAGAAAAATACGTGTAGCGTGACTAAAATGTTTTTGAAAGAGAAGGAAAGGTTGTCCTTTGGAACTGATGAGTGGACAGCCTGGTGTGAGCGGATGGGGGTGATCCCAGTAGGCCCACATTAAGAACAGAGCACTGCCTTCGTCACGAGTCATTACACAGCCTTAAAGCTGACGGCATGGGCAGAGAGAAGATTAATAAGTAGCCAACAAGGAAGAGAAGAAGGAGAAGGAGGAGAAGGAGGAGAAGGAGGAGGAGAAGGAGGAGGAGGCCATTCACAGGATGTTTGTGTAACGTCTGCATATGTTATGATACCCGAGTAAACATGCAAGTAGAGTATAGACTGAGTATTACATGCACTTTTTAGGTGCATGAGGAATATTTGAAAAGTTACTAAATATGTGTGAAATACTGTGATTAGCTGCATGTGTCTGTATTCTTTGAAATTACACGACAATTCACTAAAATAAATAAAATGTGTCATTGGTTTTTGTTACTTAACCAGATCAGCTCCAGGCTTATTTTTCCATTTTCTTGCTCAAAATGATATATCCACAATAAATATGGAAAATCTCCACAACCACAAGGGGTTTGTACATAAATCTGGTACAAACCTCAAGCTACAACATGTGGGTGATTACAGAAAAGTCTAAAATAAAAACTAGAATACTGCAAAAAAAAACAAAAAATTCCAATCTCCGCCTAAGAAAAGCAAACTTTTACAGTGAATATCATCTTGTAAAAATGAGTTATTAGCTCAAATAATCCATAAATCAGTACTACAATGTATGATCAGTATTTATGCCAAGATAGATGCATGTAACTTGAACCAGTGCAGTTTTTTAGAACTGTTGTAACCAGGCGAACCTCTAATTTAAGCCATTTGGACCCTTAGTGTGACCTTTGACCTTCCTTATGTCCCAGACTGATTTGTGCTTTAATACAGATAAAATACTCTATTTATTGTTGTAGCTGGGACTTTTCTCATGCGGTTTATGTACTGGTGATAATGATTTGAGCCTGTGCTTCAGTGCTTCCCCCATATTTGTGGTCCATGGATTTTATCAGATTAAGGCTTTAATTGGAGGGATTTTATTTCTCCAAAAACAGGATAAACATGTATTTAATCTCAGTGATCAAGATGTTTCCTCCTGCTCTCTCTCTCTCTCTCTCACATCGATAAAGAGCAGGCATGAAAAACCATTACGCGTAGTCCCCCAACAACTGCAGCCTGGGATAAGCTTCACAGTAAATTAGCTACAATTAGCGCTGCAGCAGACATCGACAAGACCATCCCCCCGAATGCTATTAAATGCCCACCCAATCATATCTGAGTTAGTACAGTCCACTGGATCATTTCTCAAATCAATGATCTCAGTAAGTGCTCGGTAAAAAGGCCTCCTATGCCTGATCAGCTGGATGTGGACAATTAGATTGGAGTTAGGGGACAGCCTTAATTAGCACTTCGCTCCGAGGCGATGGAAGTCGTTTATTATGCAGCGCTGCACCACACCACTTTGGTGTACAGTGACAGCAACAGTTTAAGCTCCACGGCACGCAGGTTCCTGCTTTTAAGTGATTACCTGAACCATTTTCTGCTTGAAGCGCTTATGTTTTTTTTTTACCTGTCAGACAGTTTTTTGCAGATTTTGCTATCTTGTCGGGTAACTGATCTTCTTTGTGTGTATAGTTCGTTTTAGAAAATCAATCAATCATCCCTAGAAACAACACAAAAGTAAATTTTATCCTGAATTTACCAAAGCAGCAGTTTGAAGAATCAAAAAAAACTTAAAACGCAGTCAAATATGTTACAAAAATGCCTCAACTTATCCAACAATTACAAAAGATTGAGTTGAATCAATCTCCAAGTTCTAAACTGTTGTAATGTCTTGTTTGTGTGTAGTTTTCAAGCAACTTTGCAGATTTCAATCAACTATCTCAAGTGTGTAGAATAATTTACACTCTACAAAAAAAAACTTTTGGTTTGTCCATTCTGGGCTACTGTAGAAACATGGCGGAGCAACATGGCCGATATCAGAGGATATTGAGATGAAACCAGCTCGATCTAATGTAATAAAGACACGATTCTCATTTTGATTGAATTATATACTAATTAAAACAGACCTAGTGGGCCAGACCAGTAAAAATAAAGGTATAAATAACACCTACAAATATATCCCCTCTTTTTTGTGTATAGAAATCTATTATAAATATTTAAACAGTGCAATTTCAACAATATGACTCCAGTTATTCCATACTACATGTAGTTTTTAATCAGGAGGTGAAGTTAACTGTAAATATACTTCACAGTTCTGTGAAAAACTACGAACTGGTCCTTTTTTATTGGAACTATAGTCATCCACCTCTAAATGTTACACACTGTACCTTTAAATAATCTTAATGTCTGTATGTTATTGCACCAAGAATAAATATAAGATATATCTATATAATAAAGTAGATTAAGTTAATTCATGTAGTGCATGTTAACCCAACATTCATACGCACATTAAAAAGAAACCCTGTAAAAAGTCGGTGGTATCACTCATGTGTTTGGAGGTGACGTCTCTGCAGAGTCACACTGTGCAGTCGGGTTCAAACCTGCGCTCTGCTCACTCACCCGTGCCACACAAGTGGCACCCACTGCCACCAGGTAATAGTTCTGGTGCCCAAGCTGCAGCGGCGGCGGCAGCAGCCAGTCCTCACCTCCATGAAATTAAGCATAAAACATTAATAGAGGCAGAATAGGTCTTAAAACCCAACTAATGTAGCATGAAATGCTGCAGCCATGCTCTGGTGATCAGAAGCTCGGAGAACTGACCTATTTTATATTGGCTGCATGCAAAGTCTTTTGCAAACACACATGCATATACATGGTCCTCACACACACACACACACACACACACATTATCTTATATTTCCATGCACACACTCTATTATAGGTGAACACACACTTGCAGGAGGACAAAACAGACATTAACAAACACGTTTGTGTATTTGAGTGCAGAAGAAATGTTGATTTTCATTGTAGAGTACAAAATATTAAAGAAAACAGGACCGGGAACAGTCCCAATATGCATAATATTTAACTTGAATGTGAAATGACTCATCAATAATGGAAAATGCATCTAAAATTGTCACAGGACCAGATCGGAGGGAATTAAATAACTGATTGTACAGCTCTGGAAATAAAAATAAGAGATCACTGTATTTTTTTTTTGTCTGAAATCAGCATCTCTACATGTATTCCAGCCATTTCTGTTGAATTCCAACACATGAACACCTCATTCTGATTAAAGAGGAACCAGGAGTGGAATAAAGTCACCAAGAACAATGATAAAGACTGTGGAGAGCATGAAAGCTGTAAAAATAAGGGTCACTGTCTTCTTAAGTGTAATCATTAATATTATGTTGTTTTAACATGAATTTAATCTTGTTTCTTTGCATTGTTTGAGATCTGAAAACTTATTTTTTGTCATTTTCTGTAAATAAATCCTCTAAACGATAATATATTTATTTAGAGTTTAGAGGAAATGTTGTCAGTAGTTTATAGACTCAAACAAAAATGTTCCTTTTGCTCAAACACATATCTATAAGTAGCTGAAATCAGAAAAAAGAGTTTATACCAACACAGGAAAAAGGCTGAAAATCAATTGTTATAGGATATACCTTTGGAGCATTGCTGCTGTTATTGGAACAGACCCTGTCAACGTCAGGTAAGTCGACTCAGGGGAGACGACGTTGGCTTCGTATCCAACGACTCATGGAGAAATTAACCGGAAAAGACTCCAAATGCTCTAAAGGGGGACGGTTAGACTGAAAAAGGTCAAGGGTTATTGATTTGGATGTTTTTATTCGTCAGCGGAGTCGGCCCCGCGAAGGGAAAACCGAACAAAGACAGACGAGGCAGCGAAGCAGGCAACAGCACTGTCGGATGTTGCTGTTTATGCTCACACACACACACAAAACACACACACACACACACACACTCAGCAGTAGACAGCAGGGCCCTGTCTCCAATCACGGTGCAGCATGGATCTGCGGCGTGGTGAGAGCAAACGATTTGAGGCATATGTCAAGTCCTTGTGGATTCAAAACAAAGCGCTGTCAGGAACGCTCTGGCTTGGCCCGGCCTCCCCGCTCCCCGCACGGCGAGCAGCGAGCGGCGGGGCGATGCCATCCTTCCAAGACCAAAGACGAAAGCCGTCACCGTCCTTTCACATCGCTCCGTTCTCTCGCCGGAGACTCTGTGTGTGTGTGTCGCTGCTCGCGTCTGAGCCGGCTGCCGCGGATTTGCCTGCGAGGCGAGAGAGGGGGCCGCGACACCCGGGAGAACGAGTCCATTCACATTACCCACTGTGGGAGAAGAAGGGAAGAGAGGAAAGAAAGAGTGTGTGTGTGTGTGTGTGTGTGTGTGTGTGTGTGTGTGTGTGTGTGTGTGTGTGTGTGTGGTGAAATAGAGGTTTGGAAGTTTGAAGTGAAGCTGTTTGAAAGTTCTTTCCTGATGCACACGTGCAGGACGTACTGTTCCAAAATTAACCATTTAAGACCTGCTTTTCAGTTTTCCTGCTATAAATGATAATAAATATGGAATATCTCTACAACTATAAAGGTTATTGTACTTAAACCTGGTTTTAATAGAAATCTACAACATGTGAGGTGACTACAGAAGAGTCAGAATCTATTTATGGTACAGTGACAGAGCTAAATATTGCAAATAAATACAACTTTGTGTTTTACTACAGATAAAAATACTTTAAAACAAAATTGAAATAAGTTAAATTATCTGCAATGCGAAGTTCTATGATTAATAAGAGTTCATCAATCAATTATTTGTCCATAATAATCATTCCAGAACATGAAGAATAGATTCTGTAAGATGTTTAAAAAGGAGATTATAAAGGAGCCAATTAAATAATCACACAAACAGCTCAAATCTAAATTAAATATATAATAGTGGTTAGTTGCAGCCCTACTACTGATATTATATTAAACTATTTTGATGATATATATTGATACTTTAACAGTATAATTGAGTTTTAATGCAGATAAAAAATACTTTATTTAGTGTTGGTGAGGTTTTCTACTCTGATTTATGAATAAAACTCATAAAACGCCTCTGTATCGAGGGGATTTAACAGGTTAAAGACCCGCTCCACACTGCAAAAATGAAGCCTTAACCTGTGAAAATATCTTGTTTTTAGTACAACTAGGTCCACGTATCTTAAAATATCTTATTATATTTGCAGATCATTTTACTTATTTCACGTTCTAGTTGTTGATTTTAGTCAATTTTGTCTTGTTTTCTTAAAATAAGACTAAGATTTGTTTATCCTAATGTAGGAATGTGACGCTACTGCTAATTAGCTTAGCACAAAGACTACAAAGAGTTAGCCTAGCCTAGCCAAACTCTTTCTAACAGCATGTCTAAAACTCAGGAAATAATATATTTTAAAAAAAAGGTGTAAACACATTTTTCACAAGGTTATGTGCTTGATTATTTATTCTTTCCCATCTAAGCTAAGCTAACAGCAGGTGGTAGCTTCACAGTGGCATTAATCCTCTCAGCTGAGGAAATTAATAAGCACATTTCCCAAAATGTCTTTACTGTCCTCAGAGCAATCATCAATTTACTGGAATAATTTCACATAGACGACGTCAGTGTAAAAACAAAGGTGGCATTTTATGCTCCATGTAATAACGTTCAGGTCTCAAATAAGCTGAAGAGACACATTCATTATTCTAATCAAATAATGTGGCGAACAAAACACAGAAGAGGGATAAAAATGCGATTCGTGGCACAATTAGCGGCTCCCAAAAATATTATGGATTAAGAGATGCAGGCCCCGCTAATGACATTCTCTCTGTGTTTGGATCATAATGACAGCAGGCTGCTTAAAATTAAAGAGGGAATTAAATAATCTCCAATTTCAATATCATAATGGTCTTAAACGTCTGATTTAATTATCAACACGAGTGGTGCTAATGGTAGCGTACGGGGGGGCGGGTCTTATTGAACGTGCAGTGCCATGTCGAATGAGTCTCCCCATTATCCAGAGTCAGGAAGTATTTCCAGCTTGTAAAAAACAAAATGGTAAAAAATAATAAAAATAATAATAAATGAAAAGAGTCTTTTTTTGTGTTTGCTGCAGGGCAGTGTCACACTCCAGAGTTTACTTAGTATGTAACTCGCGAAAACCTCAATATTCATAATCCAAAATAAGCAAATAAGCGGTTTTCTCCATACAAAACTCAAGATATTACTCTACATTATTTCCCTTATGAATACATATCCTTCCACATGCATTTGTACTTGTATTTGACTCACTGTTCGCTCTGTGTGAACAGACAATACAGTTTCATATTAATCAAAAACTCGGACTGTGATGATGATAGATCAGCGAATGTAGAGTAAATATAAGAAGAAAAAGTGTCCGGTGAGTAATTCTATAAATTTCAAAGCACTTATATTAGAATAAATAAATAAAATGATAGAAGTCTCATTTCAGGATTGAAGTAAAGTTAAATAAATAAGCTGAAAACGGGAAAAATACTCCTCATCTCCCCCGTTTTTACCCCAAAACGTGATTGATGGTTCTTCCTCGCGCCCCACAGGGAGATGTATAATGGAGTTAAAACAGGGATTGTTGAGTTCTGCACAGACCTCTTCTCAAGACCCTGGAAAATGACTCTCATAATCCTTCACAGCAGGCAGGAAAGGATCCACTCGGCGTGGACTTCCACTCCCTGTACCAACATGGCCGCCCAGTCTTCCTCTGTTTATTTATGAGTCTACCAGTTTCCAGACGTATAAATGGGCTAAAAATCATATAAAAGCTCATTTAATCAAGCAGCACACACACACGTCCATCACCCCCCCAACCCTCCTCACTCTAAACACTAATGATATTCCTCTTCCTCGGTCTTTAGTATGTTAAACTGATATGATCGATGGTCGTCGGGGGACTGGGAGCAGGGTGGAGCCCAGTGGTGCCGGTGGTGCTAATACACTCCGCCCGGTTCACAACGGAGCCGACCCAAGGCCCCGGCTAACGACTCCTTTTTCCCCCAGTAAATGATGATAAACACGAGTGCTCCCTCCACCAGTGAGTGTGCATTACCTAATGATGTTCAATGGCAGTGGTGAGCGGTAAAGACAACAAATATATTATACCAATGCATCTTAAATGGGCATCCCTAAGGAAACGCATCTGAATTGTAAATTCACGCTCGGGCCTCATTTTTCATATGCGGCGAGGGAAAAATTCCAAACAACTGTGTACTTAATGTGCAATTTTTTTTTTTTTGCATTTTTACATCTTTATGGCCACTTACTAGGGGTTTGTATGTATTTATTTATATGAAATGTGCAGCACTTACCCGCTGTCAGCCACGGACTAGGTTTAGATTTATGCTTTTATGACACAGGTTAAACTTCTAACAGTTTATTATCGTGAAGTCAGAGAAAAAGCAGAGAAATTGAAATGATTATTTGTTATAAATACATCTTAATATCTCTATTATTTTCCCAACTAACAACTACAGACAACACCCAACTTAACAAAAAGCTGCTGTTTATAAGTTGTTATATATTAAATTTCAATCTATATTTGTCATTTTAGGTTATTTAATGATGCTGGGTTGCTGCAGAAAGGGAAACTCCCAAACCAGTGGTATTATACAGCTATTTTTAGAATAGTTTCAGTCTTGTTTTGTGTCAAATGCCCATATTAGTTTTAGTCATATTTAGTTGACTTGTATTCTCTTTTGTTTAGTCGCAAAGTTTAAATCGACAATATCCAATAGTCGTTCTTTAATCTAAATTAATCGAATCAATTCATCAAAATGAATCTAGGCAGGTATCTGTAACAATAGGAAATATTGTTAGGAACCTTTGTTTAGTTCAGTGTGACAGGGGGGCATGTTTCAAAGTGACACCACCGGAGTTACCGGACCGAGATGGATGTTCCCTACACGCTGCAGGTTTAAACAGTAACAGACGTTGCTGCATTTAGTGCCGACAGCACAGATGGATGCCACACACACACAGTAAAGTCACTTTTTTGATTGTAATTTAAAAAGTAAATCTTAAGTTTTTATAAATAAAGTAGATTTTTGTCAGAATTTTGTCAGTCAGTGGTTAAAGGTGTTGATTTCCTCTCGTTTTCATTGTTGAGGAATAGATTTCGTCGAGTCTCGTCTGACAAAATTAACGCTGTCACGGACGCAATGCAGCGTTTTGCAAACATTTATTGACATCAGTCAACGGTTGTTCGTATCTTTGATGTTCGTATCTTAGGGAACTGCTGTCATTTGTCATTTATTGTGCCTTTCCAATTCAGTAGCGTGTGCTTTTCCTGGAAATCTGCTTTCTTTGAATGAAAAGTGAAGGCAGGATCCATTACAGTGTATTTTAGGGCTTTTAAAGTCAATTCGTACACTCAGGTGGCCACAAAGACTCTTTATATTCAGAGATAAGCCGGAACCAGAGATGCCGTTTAGCCCTAATATGAAAGAATAGCTGGCGTCGGGTCCTTGACTCTGAAATCGAGCGGCCTTTATGAGACACAAATTGCGAGGAGCGGCACAGGCCAGGCAGCGAGTGAATGCTGGCCGGACTTTAAATGATCGTGAGAGGGATACCCGGCAGCTGCTCTGGTGCCCGGACAGGTAGAGCCTGTTGGATGGAGGAGGAGGTGGAAACGAGACGAAAAAACAAGCGTCCCAGAAGTGGAACATGATCTGATAAGCCTGGAAGAGACTCGGGGCTCTGTGACATTTGCGCCAAGGGCCTTTCAACAGCTTCAATTTAAAGAGCCGGGACCAGCGGGCCTCCTGGGAGACGTGGAATGGAGCGCATGCAAACACACATATAGACCACACACACACGACAAGTGCATTCAAGATAAAAGGTGTAGACTTGTGTTTTTATGTAAATAACAAGGCTCCGGGGAGAATAATGTTAGTCTGGCAGTCAGTCACTGATTTACTCCACTTTAAAACATCTCAACAACTTTTACATCTTAAAAGTCTCAAATATTCTGCACTAGATTTTAAACAGACTTACTAATGGAGTTAATTTAAGTTTCAATTAATCAGTATTGTAACATGAGTTTTGAAAAATGTGAGTTATACAATAGTCATACTGGTTTAATAAGAGAGAGAAGAGAATTTGAGTAAATTACTTCATTTTTCCAGTTTTTCTGAGCAAGATTTTGTCAGAAGGGAATTAATCTCCTGTCCCAAATTGCCACCCGGTCACCTGATCTGTATTTAATCCGCCTATAATATAAAACTTATAGTATATAGTATGTGTTTTTCATTTTTGTAAACCTTCTTATTACAGTTAAATGATCTGGTACCGAGTTTTTAGTGTATTTAATATTGTATGGATTTCCATGCCATTTGATAAATAGATGTGTTTAGTGCTATTTTACTTGCAAAAAAAACATCATGCTAACAGTTAGCATTATCATTGTCAGCTGATGTGAGCATTTAGCCAAAGTGCAATGTGTTTAAAGACACTGTAGCATTTAGTAGCATCTAGTAAAAGACATGGCAGAAATGGAATGTTATAATTAGAATATAACACCATGTAATCTGTAACCTCACCACTAGGCGTCGCCACAATCTACACACTCTTCCTTTAAGTAGACTCGCTCCTTAGTTTCGTTGACTATTTGAAATTAAACATTCAAGGGTTGATATTTTATAAGTACAACACACTTAGAGTACAGCACCTGAAATCATTTCCCAGGAGCATCTTCTCTCTCTTGTAAGACACAGACTGCTGAGTTGCTGAACTTTGATCATTCAAGTCATTCCCTTCAGAACGAGACAAAAGAGAGAACTAGATGGTTTGATTCCCTCTGGGCCCACCCATATGCACAGTGTTGTAGGGACTGTGGATGAAAGCGTCCAACAAAGGGCATGTAGTACATCTGCTCTGTGAGTCAAATTTGCCAGTGATTGAGCCCATTCTATTTCTGAACGTGAACTGTGGGTTGTCTAGGTGGGTGTAGCACTGAGAGCCTCTAATGGGGAGGTTCAAGAGCATCTCAGAAACACACATCGCCTCATGGCTTCACAGTCAAACACTGGAAAATAACCCAGTAAATAAAATATATATATATAAAAATAGGACTAAAACCACAACTTCCTGCTTCGTGGTTGCATCTGCAGCATTTTAAGTTCTAGACGTTTATTTCATGTTATAAAAATGAATAGAAAACAAGTTATCTGTCATTCAAAAATCTGAAATTATACAACAACAGCCATATACGGTAGTTTCAGCACAAATTATTTAAGTTTTACTTAAGATAAATTCCAGTAAAAAAAAGGAAAATGAGACTATTCCCTTTAAATTCATAGATTTTCCCCTGTTTACTGATCTCATTGTATAGTCCTTTGGTTTAACTGTGCACTGCAAAAACTGAAATCTTAACGGGTGAGGATATCTTCTTTTTGGTACAATATTAAATAGAATTATCTTATTCCACTGGCAGATAATGCAGAGAAAATGCTAGTTTCTTTTCTTAAAACAAGACCAAATTGACCCAAATCGGGGAAAAAGATTTAAATGAGCTAAATTATTTGCTATTGGAATAAGATAATGCTACTCATTGTACCAAATACAAGATATTTTCCCCTGTTTTTGCATTTTTTGCTCTTCATTTCAGCTTCAGCCACTGACGTTGAACGTGCATCTCGGTGCCACCAAGTTCACGTCGTCAGGGGCGACCCAGCCTGTCTTGTAGAGGTCAAGGGTCAGCGGGAAGCTGTCGAGACTTTCAGCCACCTCGAAAGTGCTGAACGTCACCCTTCTGACATGTGAAATAACACACGCATGCACACACACCTCGGCGCTTTTTCACTTTCCATAGCCCCGGGTTGAGCGTCTGTCAAAGCACGACTGAGGGGCTAGCTGCTAGCGTGTCACCAGGGTGGACGTGAGCTGTCTCACACACACACACACCACACACACACACACACACACTGATGCCCTTTCTGCTTCTATCTGCAGGCTGGATGACAGCAGAGACTCTACACTGAGGAACATGTTTGAATGTCTCTGTCACAGAGATCTCCAGAGCTTCCAGAGGATTTGCTGATGCAAAAAAATATAAAAATAAAATGAATAAATACACCCTGTCCACTATTCTGGGACAAAGACACACACATCGTTAACCTCATAGCATAATTGCCTATTTTTTGGGGCCAAATTAAGATATACTCTCCTACCACTGCTGCATCATCCTGTCTCTGTTATTGACCAATTACAACATTTATTAGAATCCAAAACCATCTGCAGAAGTCAGTTATTTGACTTTTAGGGGAAGAAGCTGCTATATTTCTTCACTTTCAGACACTAAATCTAAGTTTTAGTCAAACAAAGGGATTATGAACTGTGCATTAAACTTAAAATGACCATAGTTTTCACATTTAAGTAAGACAAAAATGCCTAAATTAAGGCACAATTCATTTTTTTATTGGTTAGACAGTTGATGATGGGTCTACACTGTAAAAACTGAAACCTTAAATATCTTGTTTTTGATACAATCAGTGCAATGTTGAGTAGAATTATCTCATTCATTCATTGATAATTTAGCTTTTTTACAAGTTTTGTTTTGATTTAGGTCAATATGATCTTGTTTTAAGAAAACAAGACTAACATCTTAAAAAAACATGAATAAAAATAAAAGAAAAAGATTAAATTGACTAAAATAAGCTAAATTATCTGCCAGTGGAATATGATAATTGTACATATTTTTGCAGTTTTTGCAGTGTATTTATTTTTGCATATTTATCCACATGTCTGGTTGAATGTACTGTTAAAATACCAGTAAATATTTTAAAAATACCAATGTGATCCTGTTTTCCCAAACAAAATTAAATATGACAGGCAATTATGCTACGAGGCTAACGACATGTAGATTATAAAGTATGAAGGAACAGACACATGCAGAGATACAGGCCGTGACCTTCCATAGAGCCTTTTTTTTGGTTTTCTGTTGGTTTTAGCACTTCTTTTACAAAAAACTATCAAGTTATTCCATGTATATTAGATCCTACAGATTTCCGGTCACCTTTAAAGCAAACACCATCCTTCATTAGATTATGACACGGAGCTGGAATCCTCCAGTGAATCCTTGTAATTACTCATGTCAACATGTAACAGGCAGTAAAAGCCTGTGAAGTCAGAGGTGTCTGCAGCCAGACTCGCCTCAGGTGAAACTGGTAAACAACGTCGCGAGGAGGGTAAACAAAGGGTTAATGAGAAGACCCCATGACTGCCGGTTTCCATGCCGACGAGCACTCCCTGATGATGCCACGTCACTCCCTCCGCATCTGCATCCGTCTTTCTGTAACTTTTCCCGCCTTATTTGCATCTTCGGGTCCCCCCCCCCACCTCCGTTCTCCTGGTTTGGACGGATCCAGACCCCTCGGTCGCCTCGACCCCCTTTCCACCCGGTCCCCGCGGCCCCTGGGTCTCCTTTACAGGCCTGGGCGGCCCCTTCCCACCAGTCAGCCGGCAGCCATCTGTCTGTTCATCCGTCTCCGTGCCCGGCTCATTTGGTCGCTCAGTAGGACTGTGTCGGCTCGCCGTCGCTGGCGAGCTCTTCTTATCAGACCCATGCGGAGGGCCTAATTAGTCGGCGGGCTCTTGGAGGAGCCCGGCGGGTCCGGGAGCAGCCTGACATACGCCGGAGCCGGGGTTAAGAGGTGGCCAGCAGGGCCTGAGAGGTGGTCCGCTCCATCCCCTCTAGCAAAGCAAAACGGGAGCAGTTTGATGCAGCGTTTGATAATGAAAGACAACGGCGTCAAAAATAAAAAAAAAATAAAGAGTTTTTGACTCGGTTGTTTGGTCAAACGTTAAATTTGTCTCAAAAAACATGTTGCATCGCTGTAAATATCGGAAATCTTCAGTTCAAACACTCAGAATGTTGTCTCCAACAAAAGAAAACGGTTAAAATCCTCCATTTGTATCTTGAGTCTTTGAATTTCAATTAAAAATGGTTGGTTTTGGTACAATTACAACTATATTGAGTAGAATTATCTTATTCCACTAGCAGAAAATTTAGGTTTTTTCATGATTTTTTGATTTTAGTCAATTAAATCTTGTTTTAGAAACTGTAAGTCTTGTTATGTAGTATGTATTCTACTCAATATCGGACTAATTGCACCAAAAAACAAGAAATATTCACCTGCTGTGGCATCAAATTTTCACAAGAAACATGTTAAATTCCTATCTGTGTCTCACTGTGTTGACAATGATAATGTTTGAGTCACTAAATTTTAATAAAAAGTTATATTAACAGGTAAAAATACCTTGTTTTTGGTACAATTAGACCAATATTAAATGGAATTAACTTATTCCACTGGCAGATAGTTTAGCTTACTTCAATTTATTTTCTTGATTTTGGTCAATTTAATCTTTTTTTTAAGAAAATATTAGTCAAATTGACAAAAATTGACAAAAAGCATCATTATTTATTCATTCAATACATTGAGGTGTTTCACAGAATAGAATAAATATAAATATAATAGATATTTACTGTTACTGGATTGATATCCTGAGAGGAATTATCGCAATATACTGCAATAATAATAATCAGCTACTGACAGAGTGCAGGGGGATCACTAGTCACTACTCTGGGGTCAAAGGTCAGGAAGGAAATGAAAACAGCCAACCAGGACAGTCACACACAAAACTTTTTTTTTTTTCCTGTGCCAAGTCTTCCGGTTACTTGTAGCTGCAGCAGGATTTAGGAAATGAATTCTCACAAAACCGACAAGGTGATGACAGAAGAGAGGTAGGAAGCTAGTGTGGGAGAATGGAAGAAGAGGAGGAGGAGGAGGAGGAGGAGGAGGAGGAGGAGGGGGGAGGAGGGTAGAATGGGAATAGAGCAAAGGAGCAATTATAGAAGAACAGAAAGGAGGGGGAGGAATTAGGAGTAAGAGAAGAAGAAAAGACACAGGGTTCCAAAAGGAAGGAGGAGGAGGAGGCAGGGAATGAAGACCTCACTCAAACAATTAGGTCATTTGAGTGAAGTGTGATGTGGAAAGGGGTTTTGGGGTCACGTTGTGTGCATGTATGTTCATATGTGTGTGTGAATGTGTGTGTGGATATCACAACCCCAGTCCTCCAGTTCCTCTGTCATCAGGTCACATCACGGCTGCAGAACGAGACGACACGTCCACCACAACCAGCCACGCCTCTTTTATATTGTTCATCCGCAGCCAATCACAAGCCGAGGATCACAATTGAGATTTATCGACAAAGAAGGTGGAGTCTCGGTCCTCTCAGATCATTTTGTGTAGGTTCTGACATGAATCCAGCAGGATAATCATTAGACAGTGACGCCTTGTTCAGATATGATTCTGACAGGTCACACTAACCTAATGGAAATTCCCTGGAACTCTGATATGTAACATGTAAGAGGAATTCACAATGATCAGAAGAATGTCCCCGATATAGAAAAAAACATAAGAAATTACTACAAGTAGCTATAGCTACTGTATAAAGCTGCAAAAACAAATCGACTAAATCGATTATTAAAATAGTTGGCAACTAAACCCTAAGACAATTTAGCGTTTTCCAAGAAAAGACACACACTTGAGTTGTAAAATCAAGGTTAGAATAAATGATTTGTATATTAAATAATACTGTTTTCCTTTAAACTTTGCTTTTGTCAAAGAAGATCAGTTTTCTAGCTTCAAGTTCAAGCAAGTGACCCCAAACTTTTGAATAAAAGTGTATATATACTTTGCAGTGTGATAACTACATCTCTGACATTTATACAAACCAAACTTTAACACTTTTTTGTGATTTAAAAGAACATGCACCATTAAATTACATTGTTATGGGTGAGCGAGCTCCCTGTACCAAGATGGCCGCCAGCACGGACATTCAGACTTTTTTATGTATATGAATAAAAGGGAAATGCAATATTTTTTCTCCTTTTTATCCGATTAATAAATGATCAAAATAATCGTTAGTCGCAGCCCTAGTCCTTTATAAAATTCAAAACACAATAAGTGTTAATGTAGATATACATGAAGATCACTGCTATACATTTACAGCTATGTGTTGTGTATTATGGTGCAGACAAAGCAGATCCACTGTAGTGTCCTTAGGCGAGTTCTGCCTCTCTGGGCAGGAGCGTCTAAGTGGCACTGTGTGTATTTGTCATACATTAGAAGGCCTCTGAGCCTTGACAAATTATCTCACACACACACACACACACACACACACGCTCAGGTAAACAGACTTCCTCCTTCGTCTCAGCCGATCAGAACTGTGTTTGGCTTCCCCGTGACAGGGCCCAGGGTGAAATCCAGCGCTGGCGAGGTAAATTAAAGAGATGAATGCGTGCGCTGTGGCTCTCTCGGTGACTTCTCTGTCTCGCCGCCACCATTCATGTGGCTTAAGGTGTGTTTGTTCATGCAACAAGGTCGTCCAATTAGCCCCCCCCCCTCCCCTCTCTCTCTCCATATCTGCTTCCATCTCTCGCCCACTCCTTCTCCCTCTGTTATCCCCAGGCCTGTGGGGCAGGTGATTATCACAGACCGGCTTCTTCCTCCAATTCCACAGATTTCAGCTGAAAGATGACTGCGGCTCTCGTGTTATAAACGATTCCTTCATCTCAATCCTTTTCTTTTTTAGGGATTTTTTAAGTGTTTTGGTGACAGAACGGTGTCGTCTGAACACGCTGTAGGGTTAAAGCGACCATTATTCTCTCCGTGACTTGCTGCTTGACTAAACAATCGCTGCAAATTGCAGTAGTTTATGATTTGGGGTTGAAATTCTGTTATTGCACTACTCACAAGAAGTTAGGGATATTGTTATTTACATGAGTGCTTTTCCTGTTTGGTTTGAATTTTAAAGAAATAAGTAAAAGCTAAAGTCATTTATTTTTATTTAATTCTATTTGTGTCATATTTTCTTTTTTACAAAAATCTGGATTTTTTGCAATTTTTTACACGAAATGTTGTCCATTTTTCTCTTCTAATAAAGTGGTTGATGACTCTAGCATGTAGAACTTTTTCTTTTCTCCAATTATTATCACATTATTAAAAGCAGATAATGTTTTATAGCTTGCTACATAGCTTATACTTAAATATATTGCAGAAAACAATGCAAAGTGGCATAATTGTGGTAGTATTTAGCATTTCCTTATGCTATTTTACGCTTGTACATCAATAATTATTTTATTTTTTACTCTACTTCATTTATTACTAGTCAGTTCATAAAAACAGCTAATTAATGGATCGATAATATACATAAGGCAACATAACATGCACGATTTGCATGGAGAATAGTACATGTGCATTTGAATAGTTGCATTGTGTAACTTAAAAATTAATCATTTGAACAGTTGTGGTTTCAATATTGTCCAAAACAATCACAATAATGATTTTTCCATAATCACTATCTTATTGTGAGTAGTGTACATACACACTGTGCTCGGGGTGTTTTTTTCCTCGTTTTTTTTTGCACTGTGTGTGTAAAAGTTTGGCTCTTCAGATGTTTTAAAGATAAAAAAGCGTTATAGCGATAGATGGTGAGCTTTAAAGAGACTTTACCTGAGAAGAATTCTCACACCTCAGCTTTTGGAAGCTGGATTGATTTTAAAGGGGAACGTCTTCCTTTCAAGCTTTCTTCCACAAACACACACACACACACACACACACACACACACACACACACACACACACACACACACACACACACACACACCACATATACAGTAATCGTTCAGCAGAGATGTGTGCAGGTGGCTCAGAGGAGAGAGAGTCAAAAGCCTGACTTAAAATGAGAGAGAATGACCGCTGGCACTGCTGCTGCTGTTGCTACTGCTGCTGCTGTTGCTGCTGTTGCTGTTGCTGCTGCTGCTGCTGCTGCTGCTGCTGCTGCTGCTGCTGCTGCTGCACGGTGTCGGGGGTTTGACAGCAGCCTGAACAGAGGCCACTCTGACTAATTGGGCTAATTTGGCAGCAAGGGAAGAGAAGAAGAAGAAGAAGAAAAAAAAAAAAAGAGTCTCAAAGGACCGAGTGGCTACTCTTTTCATCATCTCTCTCGCCTCGTCTGAACCCGACCGTCCCTCCTCATTCCTCCTCCCGCTCTCTCTCTCTCTCTCTCGTTTCGCTTTATCTTGCTTTAATAGCCACCCCCTCGTCTTCCAATCAAGAGCCATCTGAAGTTACCTGTCTGTCAGAGCTTAATTATTCCACGGGACGCGTATGGAAACCTGCAGTGAGGATCAGCGTCGGGTGTAACGTGTTACAAAAGTAATAGATTACTAGAATAGATTTTTGCTGCAATGCAGTAATATAATGCATTAGAAAATGGTAATATTTTACTCTGTATGTGCATTACAGTGCATTTTTAACCTGGATTGAAATGTTTTTTTTTTTTGTTTGGTTTTTCTTCATGCAAATTCCCTAAAATCACTGAAAGATCAAACATGTCTCACTTCCTTTTCCTTTCGGCTCATCAGACAGAAGATGGAGACGAGTGAACCTGCAGAAAATGTTGGAGATCACATTCTCCTGATGGACACATGCTCATTACTTTGTGAAACATAAGGATTTGAAGAACATCGTAGTCAAATGCACTTGGTGTGCACTTCCTGAAATAGCAGCAGTAATTTAACATTTAGTTTTAGTGAATTTTTATGAGGAAAACATTAAAAAACGACCACTTCAATCCAGGTTAAAACACATTGTAATGCACATGACTGACATTTAGTAAAATGACTTGTCTGTAATGCCTTACATTACTGTGTTACAGCAAAAATCAATGCATTATATTTGTAACGCATTACTCCTGACAATGACAGTAACAACTAATAAATAACGCATTACAGTTTTGAAGTAACTTGTCTCTATACTTCTAGCTTTCAGCTTATTTATCCTCCTGTGTGTGTGTGTGTTTTCTGTTTTTTTCTTCCCAGAACAAAGCTGCCAAGCGTGCCCTGCAAGCTCGGCGTTGAGTGAAAGATTAGCATGGCCAAACCATCTAGTGAAACACGATACAATATTAAAAACATCACAGATACAAACACACACACACACACACACACACACACACCTCCTGGAAAGCAGCGGCAAGTCAGAGTGCATGCCAAGGAAAAGATAATCTGCTTTGTGAAGGTTCCTCAAGGCGCCACAAAGACTATTCTCCTCCAATATCAATAAAACATACAGGCAATACATTACAGAGCCATGTTTGGTGGCGGCGGGCGGCGCTGCTCTGAATTTAATGCGTTATGGCTCCTCTTCTGGCTTTTGATAGGGAGGATTCATATTATTTTTCGTTCCTCACCGCGGAGATGAATGATAAGTCTATGTGACACGTTTTCCAGAACACCCTCCTCTTCCTCCTTCCTGCCTGCCTTCCCCTCTTCTTCTTCCTCTCTCTCTTTCTCTCTCTCTCTCTCTCAGCCCTTGGCACTGGCAGGCTCGCTGGTCATCTGCACCAGTGGGATAAGGAGGAGAAGGGGTGAGTTTGAGACACAACATATGTTATTCGCTTTTCCAATAGTGCGATGCCTCGCAGGGAAATTTGTGCTATCGCATTATGACACAGAAAATGAAAGAGGCTCCATTGTGCCCCTAGATGAAGTAGGGACAGCCAGAAATAATATCCAGAATGTAGACATTGGGGGCTGGTGACAGCTGGACTGTGTGGAGACATCACAAACAATATATCTGACTTCAACTTCAAAGACAATCATAGCAAAGATGGAAGAAAGGAGAAAAACACTTGCAGAAATATGTGTTTGCTACACAAGAAGGACAGAGAGGAAACAGTACAAATTGAGTCCTTTTGTTCTCCTTCGCTCTCCCTGCGTCTGTCGTTTTGAATTTGTGCACGGATAAAAGAAAAAGGGGAAAAAAAAATTGCATATCAATATGAGCGGGAGAATAATAGATGATGTAAGGTTTTTTTTTTTCAGATAAAAAAAAAGAAACGCCTGCAGCCAGATATTCCCAGCCCCAGCCAGTCACAGTTTTTCTGGCAGATCGTCGCCGTTTGCTATTCTTAGTGGTCGCTCCTCTGGAAGAAGAAAAAAAAAAAGAAACGAGGAAGATTAGCCCACTTAACAAACAGACACGGATCCGCAGGAGGACAAATTACTACGTTTTAAGGCATTAATTAAAAGAAGAAAAAAAAAAACAATCGGCCCGTATAGGAGACGTCATACGGAAATAAACATGCAACTAAGTGGATCAAGCGTATTCTGACGTGCTCTGTTCTCTCTCCTGATTGGTGAAAAAAAAAAGGGAAAGTTCAGAGTTGAACAAAATGGCAGCGTGCCTACACTTAAAAACTGTGATGCACACATGTAATCCTCGTATTTATGCACATATGTAATCACACAGATATTCACCATGCTTTTTTTTCCCAGGATAATCACTTATAATCACCCCTATTTGAAAAAAATAAATAAAACACGGGGCGCGATATATATATATATATAACCTGAGATTATTCATGCTCTGCATCAGAAAGCTTGATTGTGTGTATAAGCTCACAGTCAGATCTAACAGCCGTGAATTTACAATCACTTAAAACCAGCGAGTAGCTGTGTTGAACGGCGTTCTGCTGCACAAAAGGAGGAGTTCACACGTGTATAGCTGCTTATAAGGATACGTGAACTATAAATGCACCTTTGTATCTCTCTAACACGCTTGTTTAAAATGTTTTCAACGTAATATTTGAATATCACAAGCGATGCCTGCTCGCATCTGTTGCCGTTGAAGACAAAAACCTACCACATGCGTAATTTGGCAGCGTTTCAGGTTCAGCTTCTCGCTCTCAAATGTTTTTTTTTAGGTGTTGAGAAAGATGCGAGAAGGAATAAATAGCGAGGAGGGTGGAAACGGATGGACCTGAGAGACGCTCTCTGAACCCGACGTTTGTTGCACTCGCAGAGGAGGTCAGAGACGCGGAGGAGCGCGGAAAACACAGGAGAATGAGGAGGGCGGTGGTGGTGGTGGGGGGGGGGGGGGGGGGTTACGAGCGGTAACGCAGGTCATCCGTGGCGATCTCCGGGCCGCTCGGCCAGGGTTCTCGCAGCGGGGGGAATCGCACAGGCCCTCGCTGCCAAAAAAAAACTCTGTTTGGTGTCACAAGTCTAGAATTCAGCAGAGTCAAATAGACAGGAGAGGAGGAGTAGAATGAAAGACAAAGGAAGGAAGAGCGTGATGGTGAATATGTGACCAAATTAGTTCAGCGTAATAAGAGTAGATCTTCACTTTTGTCTTTTAACATTGCAGCATTGAGTTTTATTCATAAATCACATGAGAAAACCTCAGCTCCAACATTAATAAAGCAGTTTTATCTGTAATAGTAGTGGACAGTTCTTTAGGTGGAGAACACAAACTGCATTTGACTGATATCCAACATTTCTGCAGGTTCACTCATCTCCATCTTCTGTCTGATCGCAGTGATTTTAGCGAATTTGTATGAAGAAAAACCAAAAAACGGCCGCTTCAATCCAGGTTATAAATGCATTGTAATGTGCATTACTGACATTTCTACGTAGTAAAATATTACCAATTTTTTTTGTTATGTAATGAATTACTTTGAAATGACAGTGAATAATGTTGGGCAAGTTACTTTAAAAACTGTAATGTGTTATTTATTACTTGTTACTGTCATTTCAAAGTAATTCTACTCACACTAACTAACACTCATGCTTTCTCTTTCAGAAATTGTGTAACGAAAAATGTCAAATATCATTTTAACTTCGATTATATGTTTTTGAAGATCATATGACATGCAAATTGAAATCGCCATTAATTGCACTTGTCTTAATAGCACCTCTGTAAATGTTAAACTACTGCTGCTATTTCAGGAAGTGGACAGTTCTTTAGGTGTAGCCCACAAAGTGTATTTGACTGTTCTTCAAATCCTTATGTTTCACAGTGTAAAGTAATGAGCATGTGTCCATCTGGAGAACGTGATATGTGACGTTTTCTGCAGGTTCACTCATCCTGAAAAGGAAGTGGGACATTTTTTGATTGGACATTTCACTGCTGCTTGATTTCACAGTGATTTTAGAGAATTTGTACGAAGAAAACCGACCAAATCGAGGTTAAAAACACATTGTAATGCACGTTACTGACATTTGTACCAAGTAAAATATTACCATTTTTTCCTGTAATGCCTTCAATTACTGAGCTACAGCAAAAATCAATGAATTACAGTAATTTATTACTTTTGTAACGCGTGTTACTCCCAACACTGTTCTTTACAGAAAACACACACACGTGCCGATACACCTTGCCTCTACCCACCCAATCACTAACCATCCATAGCAACACCCCCCCCCCCCCCCCCCCTCTGAAATCATTAGGATAATGGCGCTGAGAGTGTCAAGGCATGCAGGCTTGTACAACCTAATATCACTTGCAACACTTTCTCTCACACACACACACACACAGGAAGAGTGAAGGCTGCAGTCGGTCCAATGCAGGCAGGTCTGGGTCACTCCCGCGCCTGTCTCCTCTCGACAGACGTGATTGGCCGTGACAGGTCCTTGACGAATAATTGCTCTAATCACTCGATGTCTCACGACTGAAACCCCCCCCTCTCCCCCCGCCTCCCCTCCCCCCCCCACACACTCCCTATCCCCACTCCCCCTGTCAGCGTGGGTGTCACTAGGGGTGTTGGCGGATCGAGCGGCGCAGGAAAAAACCTCCGTGGAGATCACCCAGGCATCGCTGTTGACACACAAACGTGACCTCTCTGGGGTACGGGAGCTAAGAGACGGGGGTTAGACGTCGGCCTTTCTCCCCACTTCATTCATCCTCCGCCTTCCCATGTCACTTCTCCCTCCATCTTCCTTTCTCTCTGTTTCTTTTTTTTTTCTATCTCACATTGACAATGTAGGATAAGCTACTCCAGAGTCAACAATAAACTCTATGCATTAAGCGTCGATTCCCAAGCGGCAAAAAAAAAAGTCCGCCACAAGACAGAAAAACACATCACTTAACCCATTTTAGCTTAGATTTTAAATAGAAGTTTTCATGCATATAATTATATCAGTTGAGTAACTAACAATCATGTTATGCATCTGTTTTTTCCCCATTTTGTTCTGTTTTCTTTGCAGAAAATAGCATTTTAATCACTATTATTGTTGCCACTTGCACAAGAATGCCCATAAAAACATATTTATCCCATGTACTTAATTCTTTTTTGGGGGAGACTTGAATGATTAAATAGATATAAACAAGTCAGGGTTGAAAATTACAATAATCTGAATAAAATGACTCTTTCTGGTAGAGTTTGTCTTCATCATGTTCTCGGGAGGAAGTGACAGGAAGTTGATGATGTCATGTGACAGGAAGCACTTGAATATTTCATTTTTTTTTACTTAAAACCTTTCATCTACATTGTCTAGTATCATGTCATTAGGGGGAAAAAGCTGTATAAGTAACATTTTTTATTTTAATTGTAAAATGACTTGAATGAATAAAAGGCTCATGCGCTTCAATGGGTTAAATAACACATTCTGGACTGTATGTAACAGACTTTCTTTTTCTTTTGCCTGTTTTTTTTTCTTTCTGGACATTTTTGGTGTTTTTTTTTTCCTTTTCTTTCCACCTGGTCTGATTCATACAACTGGTATGTAGTGTGTGTGTGCGTTTGGAGCGAAAAGAAGACAAAATGCTTTTATTGCAAATGAGAGTGAGACAATGATGCTCACATGTCAAATGTCCATGAGAAAACAGGATATCCTGGTCATATGACCTCAAATTATATGTCCTTCAAAATAAAAGCCCCCTTTTCACACCTAACTGTAAAAACATATCACAGGTTTTTTGGGGAAAAAATGAAGATAAAGTAATTGTTGCTATATGACAACACTATGCAATAGAGAGTTAAAATATCTGACATTTAATAGACATTTTATTTCAAGATGGCTCCTGCAATATGACATCATAATATTAAAATCCCTACATAAACTTTGGCTCATCCTCAGTATTTCTCTGATTTGCAGTAAGTCTCTATCTCTTATCACTTTTAAGTTATAAGATGTCAAAATAGGAAGTTTAAAAAAAAAAAGAAAACCTCAGGCACCCAAAGGGTTAAAGAGAAAGAGACCAGAGCCACGATGATAGGAGGTGCATTACGAGGGGGTGGGGTGATAGCGACGGGAATAGGAGGAGGGGTGTCTAGCTAGTTCATGAACAGCCACCCCCCACGCCTCCTCACGCCCACCCAGACCCACCCTCCCTGGAATACGAGACCATCAATTAGGGCCAGTGGCCGTCCCTCGGTCTCCCCGCCGCTCAACCGGTGCAGAGGAGGCTGAAGAGGAGGAAGGAGGAGGAAGCAGAGGAGCTATAGGTAGGCCTCTCGCTGTCAGCTCCACTCATAGGTAGCGCTGCATTCATGGCCCTTAATTATATGTGGGTTGTCAGCACTGGTAGAAGGAGAGAGAGGGGAAGAGAGAGAGAGCTAGCCCTGGCCGTGGGAGAGTATAGTTAGAGAGATTGGCGAGGAGGAAGAAGACGTGACATGAGATGACAGGCAGGCTACCCGTCCTGCTCCTCCTCCTCCTCCTCCTCCTCCATTGTCCCTGCCTGGACCAGGGGCCGGCCGACTGGGAGAGGTGAGGTGCTCCGTCTCGCCGGGTAATGACGGAGCCGCCCTTCAAAAATCAGAAGAGCCCCCGAAAAGGAAATCGATATAATGCATCTCCCTGTTTCAGTTTTTTTTCTACCCCCCACCCCTTCGCTTTCAGTTGATTTGTGTGCACTTAGTCACGGCCACTGCACATGTAGTCTGGTCGTCTTCAGACAGGTCGCTGGAGCTTCCCGTGTCGGTTATTGCTTTTATTGCATCTAAAGGGGGGTTATCATTACTGCTGTTTGTGACTCTCTGCCTCATTACATGTAGTGAAACGCTGGATGATATGCACACGCACAGTTGTCACTTCCAAACAAGGCACCGAACATGGTGGCCAATCTGATATCTGAGGCACAGGGTAGTTTAGAACAGTGGTTCTCAAACTTATTTCATGTCAAGGATCCGAAACGCACAAAAATTTGACGCCTTCTGATAAGATTCAAATCAAAATCATGGCCATGATCAAACATGAATAAATGACTGAATCAGTAAATGCCTGTATATATTAAATTCTCCCTTTAATTAATGAATTAAATGTATTATTTTCCCTTTACACATAAAGGCCCCATTTTTTCATTTTCCTTTTATTTATTAATTTATTATTTTTAAATATATTTATTTATTATATTATTATATTTATATATTCTATAATTTAGTTCTTAAAATAATAATATATAATAATATTTTTTATGTGTCTATTTGTGATTATGTCTGTTAGACTTTTCTTTAAAAAAATAAAAAAGTGCTTTATAAATAAATCTGATTTAATTTCCAAAAGATATTGTATCCATAATAAATATCCGTATAATTAATTTTTCATTTTGCATTCATTAAATAAATTCATATGCAAAGTAAAATAATAGGAAATATAAAAATAATTTATTTATTTTTTAATTATGGCAGTGTCAGTCCTCCCTACAAATGTTCCCACATTCTGTCATTGTGTAGTTATGGAAGGAATTATAGTGAAAATATTCTGGGGACCCCCGGCACGACCCCTGGGGGTCCCCGGACCCCACTTTGAGACCCACTGGTTTAGAAGAATATGAGCCTGAATTACAGGAAACAAACAGATATGCATCTACAACTGCATTTTTAAAATGATTTAAAATGTCAATTTCTGTCTAAATATATGCGAGAACATCAAGTTGAGTATCCGAAGCAGTTCCTGTAAAAACACCAGTGACGGACTCTTCTACCTGTAGAGAGTTAGCATAATAATGTTCATTTGATGAGTGACACAACTAATAAACAGGACATCCTGGTTAAATGTATCCAGGAAGTCAATTTATATCCGGAGCGGTGATATGCATCTCAACCACTCGTCTGGCTATAAGTGAATAATGCAGATAGGAAATTAACACAGGGAGAAGACCTCAATGCACATGTTTGTGTTTTAAAGCCGTATTTCTCTGTCTGAGCCCCTCATGGTTCCATTAGAATAATTACACAGCCCGAAAGTTATTCAACATATACTATATTTACAGTATAGCTCTGTTTTTCACTTGTTTGTGCTCAATTTTAAGTGGTTGACTTTCTTGTAGAACCAATTAATCGATTTGATCAATTTTAAGAAGAAAATGTCTAAATTCTCTGATTCGAGCTTCTCAAATCGAATTATTTCCTTGTTTCTTTAGTTTTCTATAATAGTAAACTGATCTCTGGGTTGTGGACTGTTGTTCTGGACAAAAAAAAGGCAAACAATCCTTATTTTTATAGAATTATATACTAATTAAACCATATTTATGACTATTATACTCTATTTATTATACTCTATTTCCCAGTCTGTTCCACAGGATGCTGCTAAACGCTGCTATATCTTACACATTGTTCTTTTAACTTGTACTGAAGATGAGTAGCAACACAATGTTAAGGTGTCTTGTAGAGCTGCAACGATTAATCGATTAGTTGATAATCGATTAATCAGTTTGAGTCATTTTTAAGAAGAAACTGTCCAAATCCTCTGGTTTCAGCTTCTCAGATCTGATTATTTTCTGATTTCTTTATTCTTCTGTAATAGTCAACTGATTTTATGGGTTGTGGACATTTTACACCTTTTTATGAACCAAACAACTAATTGATTAATCGTTTTGACAGTTAGAATAGTCATGAGTTGCAGCCCAATGTATTTTTAATATCGCCTGTATCAGGATGGATTGAGTGAAAGAACAACCTTAAAGGTACAGTGTATGGCAGAAAACAGAATATAATATTCATGTGTGTTTTAATTTGTATATAATTCAATCAAAAAAAGAATTGCTGTGTTTTTATTACCTTAAATTGAGCTGCTTTAACATTGACCACATGTCAGTTTTCTCACTTATTCATGCGACTTTGTTTGGACAGTTTCCACACAAATGATTTCATTTGATTAAAATGTTTTTAGGAATCAATTCCTGCCTGAATCATGCATTTGTAGATGTTCACTGTTATTTTAAGGAGGCCCGACGGAGACTTTAACACCGTTGGACCGTCACGATAGCGTGTTAACGGAGGAGAAGAAGGAAGTAGTTTCCCTCCAAACAAAACAAAAAGTCAGAAAAAACCACAAATGCACACAACGACATTAGCAAACGGTTTTGCCATGTTTTCGCTCCAGGTGTGTTCGGTAAACACCACGAGATCCTATCGAGAGTGACGAGTGCAGTGATTCCAGCTCGGCCCCTCGGTCCAAACAACAGGCCCCCGCCACAGCCCTGGGGACCTGGTCCCAAAACGAGGAGGAGAGCACCTGGGACCGCAATCGGTACCCTAACAACTCAGAACACACACACACACACAAGACTGTTTTTAGAATGGGTCACTTTATTTGTCAAAGTGGTTGTTTTCTTATTTTTCTAACAAACTCAGGCCGGTTGCATTGAGGAAAGTATCCGTCAGTGGTGATCCATCAAAAATCTACTCATTTATTCCAGCAGTTAGCCTTAAAACTATGCTATTACTCATCTTCAGTACAAGTTAAAGGGACAGTACGTAAGATTTATCAGCGTTTAGCAGCATCCTGTGGATCAGACTTGGCAGAAACGGTTTAATTAGTATATAATTCAATTAAAATAAGGATTGGTTTAATCTACATGTGGAGCAAGTCTCCCTCTGCAAAGCCGCCATGTTGCACCACCATGTTTCTACAGTAGCCTAGAATGGACAAATCAAATGGACATTTTACACATTTTTTAATGTTTTTTCTTGTTTTCTTTGCAGCTACTGTAGGTTCTCTTACATGTTTCGGTATAAATTGGTTATTGCAATCTCAAACACCACTATAAGTATGCACTGTACCTTTAAATTGAATACTACTACTGATACTCGCCTCAAAATCTAAACTGGAAACAAGTGGCACTCCCTAACATCTGAGAATTTTAAAATACTTTGAACCCCAATAGTTCATATCATATTGGGTGAGATAAACATGCAGAAATAATGTATGTAGGAATAAATGATCCTTTTATTCGTAATCTATTAATACACCTGTCTGCGTGTCCGTTTCGTGGCCGTTGGTTGAGAATACAGTCGCTGACATTGACCCTGATAGAGTCAAATGAAAGATGTTAGTGCCGGGTCATTACACCGTTAAACTGGGGTGTCACACACAGGACTATGGGGGAGATGACATGGGCGGACGTCTTTCTTTCACTCTCATTCTGTCCCCATATACTGTATATGTAACTTAAATATCGCGACCTCAGTCAGGTTCATCAGCTGTGCCGGTTTGATCCATTTTAATTGCTTTTTTTTTTTTTTTTAATTGACACAACTCGTCATTATGAGAGATGGTTAAGTCTAGAGAACCTCCTGTATGTAGTTCAGATGCCAAATCAATGTCATTCTTATAGAACAGTCAGTGATATGACAACATGTTATTCTGATATAATATAGAACCCCCTCTGCCTTTGAGTGCCATCTTTTAACAAAAATCTCTGAAAACAGAGAGGCAATTTCCAGAGAAGAATAGACTTTTTGCTCTTTCAGCTCCTCTTTATTGCAGTTGTTAGTCTCCTTAGTTTTTTCGTCGCCGTCCCCCTGTAAAAGCCCTCAGCGTGTTGGCGCTTCAAAGGCATCCCGGAATAAATCAAGACCGCTCAAGATTAACGGCGGCAAATTATTCATGAACCCGAGGTCTCCTGGCCGGGAATAGCACAGAGCGGCCTGGGCGACATGTCACAAAGCATCGGGGTTAAAGAAACACACACAAACTGCTGCCACCAACACTGGAACTACTTTTTTTTGGGTTATCAGCGCAAACACACACACATATTTCATTCCTGACAGCCGGATGGAAGCAGGAAGGAAAACAGGTGACGCCAAAAGGTCAACAAATGCCGGATGCAGTTAAAACTCACGTTTTTTACAAGCGTTACATCTGCTATCTGATAACCAATCTTACGTAACCTTGTGGATGTTGTTTCTTGATGTGCTGATGAAAGAAGTCACCACCCGACCAAGGGTTTTATTCCAAAAAGTGTCAAAGACATGCAGAATCCTTCTCTTTTCTCTTCTCTTTTTATAATGCTGACTCTTGGAGAGACTTTGTGCCAATAAGAGGCCTTTCCTTATTCATCACAAACATCTTCTTTATGTAGTTTTCTTGAATCCACTCCTCCAAAACGTTCCAGTGTTCATACCTGGTCAAACCTATCTCCATTTGGTCAAGACAGCTCATCATTTGTTATTTCTAATGGCCAGATAACCGTACAACATATGCTTCTCAACCTCTGACATGGGCTACAGACCAATCTTTCCATTTATACCCAATGCATGTCCAACTCTTGTTCTTACAAGGTTTATATTCACATGGCCTCTCATTTTACAAGACAGAAACAGACAATACACTACTTTGTAGGTTCAATGGTACAATATTACTCCATTCTTTAGATTAATTTACATATCTTGGACTCACTCTGGACAACAGACTTAGGTTTGATCAACATATCACATCTATCCACTCGTGTTTTCAGCAGAGACTCCATGTAATCCCTAAATTAAGGTCATAATCTGTTGCATCTCACCTTCTATTTTTATTAGACAAAAGCATTATTCAACCTGTTCTGTTGTACTCTTCCACATGTTTCTATAACATACTGTCCACACCACTGGGGGAAATCCTAATAAGGGGCACAGAGGACATGACCCCTCCCCCAAAAATCTTTGTAAACTCTGATAAATATTTTCACTACTTAAAAATGTTAAATAAATCCACAACACAAGCGCTGTTTTCTTCTTAATTGTTTTAAAAATGTATGCACCCCCCTTCTTTAAAGTGGTTTGGTCCAAATGGGCGGAGCCAGTGACTAACAGCTAATTTTGACAGTCAGCTAGCAGCTAGCTACGTGGAAGAAACCAATCCAATTAATATGTAGAAGCCAGTAGGTCATTTATCATAGCAATGGTTCAAAATTGTCCAAAATCAGCCTCTTTTTGCTTTCTGCTGGTTAAGATAAGACATAATGATCGTTAACAAGCTCTAAAGATGTAAGTTAGCAGTGAGGTGAGGAAGATGAGTAGAGAGAGGGGGACATGGGTCCTCCACAAATGATTTTCAGAGTTTTTCCATCGGTGATTTGTGATATTATACGGTAGGATCATGTTTTCTTTTTCATGTCCCTTCTAGAAATTATCCTCCCATCAAGGAAATGGGATTTTCAGATCACCGCGTCTTCAAACCTTCGCCATCAGGACAATGATACAGACCCTTACAGTGGAAAAAGGTCTGTTTCACTATATGAGATCAATGATGAGATGGTTTACTATGGAACCCCATGTTTTTTGGTTAAGGGTGTAGTACAGACCTGTGAAAACAAATATCCTTCGGGACAATAAAGGATTTTTTTATTAATAATCTATAATCCGGTTCCGTTTTGAATGTTGAGGGACTTCGGCACAACACGATTACCGAGCTCTGAGCGGACCTGGGAACGGCAGCTGGAGCAGCTCGGAGGGAGTATCCGTTTAGCGGCGACCGGCCTCGGCCCTGTAATAGGCTTTGGGTTCGGCTCCCAACGGAGAATTTTGGTTGACAATCTGACAAAGTTATCTCAAGATAAATGGGTTAGGGGTCGGAGGTGGCGGGAGGTTGGTAGAGAGAGAGAGAGAGAGAGCGACTCGACTTGATGTTCTGACGGAGGATGTGTGTGTGCCCCCCCTCCAGGTAGATGGAGAGATTGTCTTCGGCTGCATCTGCAAACAGAGTGCTGCCTCTCTGCGTTTATTGGTAAATCTGATAGCTTTATTAACGAGAGAAAGAGAAAACGGCGCATGCAAACGCCACCAGCGAGCCTGGACTAACCTGAGGCAAAGGTCACAAATTCAACATTTCAGATGGACGCCGCTGATAGGCCTAAACGAGCGGACGCTCCGTATCAGCCTATGTCAGGAGCCATTTAAGTAATAACCAGGCCTGTCTTTCACTTAGTCGCAAACAAAGACAAACACAAAAAGTTCTCTCTTTACCTACACACACGCACACAAACTGTACAGGAGAGCACCTATCGCCAAGCCAGGCCTCTTTTTTTTACCCTTTAATTCCCCAGATAAACAGACTTTTCTCTGATCCTGTCAGTCCGCGTTATCTGCAACGCCGCTCAGCCGGTCCGCTGCTGTGGAGCAAATTAAGGCCCCTAAATGTCAAAATTGCTACACTTTATTAAGTTAATTAGAGGCTGAGTGTACACGGGGGTCAGGACAGGACGACAAACACAGACAGACAGACGGACAAACACTGAGGAGCACTGACAGCTACAGAAAACACAACAACACACACAGGGAAGTATATATATAGACATACTGTATGGAGCTATACAGATATATATATATATACACACACACCATCACATATAAACATATATGTGCTATTTATGCAACTACACAGGCAGTAATACATATAAAATGACATTGGATAATACAGATAATTATCTTATTGGAGTTCACTGAAATTAAATGTAGGGAAATCCTAATTAATCACCTGCTGGGATGGATCTGACCAGTATCACATGGGCTAATGTGTCATCAATGCATCAGTGTGTGTGTGTCACCCAATCAATATATAAATGTACTCATCTTTTCCAACACCACGAGACGCTTTTACGATTGTGTTTAAACAGCTGATGGATAATAAAAGAAGATAAAAATCTACAGTATTATCTCCATGAGCTCATCCAGGAGACATTTTTTAACAGTTGTGTTTTGTGGACATTGGCTTGACTTCCTCATTGTTCAACATCCCACATCACCCAGCTCATTGTCAAATAAAATATTGCTTTTTTCCCTTTAAATATTCATAAATTTTTCTTCTGACCTTAATACAGTGAAACTCATCATGTAGACACAAACTGGGCTTCATGTTTGATGAATGTAAGCGACAAAATACACACTTTATATCTTCTTTGTATATATTTGTAGGATTTATACATATATATGTAATAACTATATAGTAAATGATCCTACAATGTCACATTACTAATAATTTGGGGTCAATTAGACCCTGGAGAGAACAAACTGCATCAATAACAAGAAATCCTTGCAGACCTAATTGGGATTGTGGTACTGACACTATTCACATTGTTTTACATCATGTCTTAATTGTCTCAGAGGCTCCATGCAAACGAATTTCAGGGTTCAGGGTCTACGGGACTCTAAACATGACTGAAAAGTTAAACAAACTATTGTAGAAAGTGACTAGGACTTACGTAAAGTTGTGATGTCACAACTATACAGTCACTAGTCATACAGACATTCAAGCCAATCAGTGGAGAGGCTCATTAATAAGGTGACCTCTACCTTCTAGAGAGAAGCTTGAAAGAGGAGATATAAAACTATATTGAGATGATTTGTTTTTTGTTCTTAAATCCACACACATGTCTTGTTACGGATGTCAAAACGTCAACTAAAACTCAGGAAAATTGCAAAATCAGAGACCTTTAAATAGTTTAAAAGGGTTCAGGGTTTCCAAAAGCCTGAAGAGAACTTCAGGGACTTTAAAGGGAATGTGCATGAGATTTTATGACAGTCAATCATAAAACTCAATAACTCGACTTCATTCAGAACCACAAATGCAGAGCAGTTTTTTTTCTAAGGCTGCTCAATGCTGTTAAATCTGCATTTTTCTGAGGGACCTCTCCATACCCGACGTTTGAAAAGCAAACCGCTGATCAATGCTTTGCAGACTGTATTAATCGATTAGGAGTGAACAGAGGGAGTCGGGTCTAATGGCTGGTCCTGACTGAACGGGCCTCCTCTTATGAGAGCAGTTGTTCATTACAGGGCTATTTCATGGTGTTCGTCACTTTGCAAGCTTCTGTCTTTCATTCGGCAGCGCGTTGGATGGAGGAAATGGCCCCGGGATATATTGTCTGCTCAGAGCTTGAATGTTGTCATGCTAGTTCCCAGTGATTTGCCTCGTGCGATTCGAGACTTTGAAAAACGGGGGGAGAAAATGTGCTTCGCAGACTTGGGGAAAGAGAGAGAGAGAGAGAGAGAGGGGCTGAATGTGATATTCCGGAGCAGGATGTTAAGGAAAAAGTCTGCGGGAAAGAAGCGGGAGTTGTGTTTCAGTTCAATCGGAATCTTAAAGTAATGTTTTAGCGCTTTAATGTTTTATTACAATCAGTGTCACGACCCAGGTTCCAGAAAAGCCTTTTAATGCTCCTCAGAACAACATCCAGCCCAGGAGCTTTCATACGGGCCCGTTTCGCTATGGAACACGCGTGTTCGACAATACCCGCGCTGCTCGGAGGGAGCCGAAAGCAATAAGTCACGGACAGATTCTTGACTGTTGCTCCGAGTTGAATTATTTACCCTACATTCCGACAATATGTAAAGTATCCAAACCATCTCAATCGCAATCTGCCTGCAACACAGCTCAGTGATTCTCTCCATACTAAACAGAGACCTCTGGGCATGACAGCAGCCATACATTATTTCTACCCCCCCCTCACACACACACACACACACACACACACACTTATATGACTCATACATCTACACACCGCACACGGCACATAGCTCCACATATAACCTCTGATGCATTATTTCTCTAGCCTTCAGTGCAGAGAGTCACAGGTGAGTCCCGGGCGCTTTCATCATAGTCTGGCTGTCCGGCCGGCCGGCTGCAGTCTCATCTGTCCCTGGGTTGAAATTGCCAATAAAGAGGGTCTCATATAGATCACCCCCGACGGGGGCTGGCGACCTGTCATGCAGACCATGATTCCTAGCTCTCAGAGAGGGGAAGAGGGACAAATAACCCTCTGAATCTCCCTATATCTATCTCCCCCTCCCTGCTATTCTCTATCTTCTTCCTCACACACACACACACACACATATGTCCCTTCCGCCCTCTCCAAGCAGGCCATAAAGTGCCGAGCGAAAGGGATATAGTGGACACAGTCATAGAGAGAGACAAGTGCCGGCCTGAGCTTTCACTTTCCCGCTCCAGAGGTAGTGAATCAAACTAATGGGTTAAAGACATGAAGACGGATGGGGCGGGGAGGATTAAGGAGCCGGGCCGGGGTTTTCCCCCCCCCCGAAAACGCGCCCCGACGATTGTTGAGACGTTTCAGAAAACTTCACATTTCGGAAGATGGAGTTTTAACCTTTTTAAGACTGCACACACACACACACACAGAAAAAATCATTAGCGTGGCCCTGAGCAAAGCACAAACAGGCCACTGCAAGGCGCTTAACACCACAAGTGAACCTTCGCCTCGTCCAATATGGCGGAACACAACAAAAAAAAACCACTGAGGCGTGAGTTCATGTGTTGAATATGTACATTTTCTTATAAACAGAAAGATTTAACTCTTACCTCTCACTTAAAAATAACACCATCAACTATTTTCCTATTTAAAATTATCATAAAAACACTTTTAGGAGCTAGTAAAAGCAGCCCCATTGTCTTCTGAATGAGAAACTGAACATATGCATTCGTTTTCTAGATACAGTACAGAGTAATTTCAATATTCCTATAAGTTCAACACGATCCCATCTCTTTTTAATAGTCACTTTCTTATTTCAGATTATTTTTTTTTACAAGGCAGAGCCCTGGTTTAGATGCAGCTGGACTGTAAGGAGAGTCCACTTTGATATTTTTTCCAAAGACCCACAGTGCTCCCTGCTGGTGAAGAAGGGAACAGCAAGGTTATCCCTGCAGCGTGCACACAAACTTGCAGCCAGTCGTTTTGCATGTGTGTGTGTGTGTGTGTGTGTGTGTGTGTGTGTGTGTGCATGTACAACGTGAAGTTGCGTGAGTTCAAACCTTCAACAACATGATGGGAGTCTCCCTCATCAAGCTCCCGGCCACGCAAAGCGAGAGCAATAGCTGTTTCCTGCAAGATTTTTTTTTTTTTGTCTGAATCATGGGCGAGAGACTTAGAGTGAGAATGAGAAAGAGAAAGAGAGAGAGAAGGAGAGAGAGAGAAAGAGAGAGAGCAACCTGCATGGCCAGTGGGCAACTTCAATAAAAGACAATCTGACTTTTCAGAAGCTATAATAATCAAGATCCTCCCACCGTGGTTGTTTGTCTGAGGGGGACACGGATGGCTACGGGTAAGGAGGAGGAAATTCAGAGCGGTAATTAATAGTCCTAAGTGACTGCTGCTGGATGGGAGGCAGCGACGGGCTTTTGTTGTTACTGCGAGCTGGTGCCGTGTCCCCCAGCGTGTCCCACGGCCTCGTAGAGGGGTTGGCGTGTAAGCAGAGGAGGAGGAAACGGAGAAACTGCCTTTATTACTCCGTTTTTTTTTTTTTTCGTCTCTGGGGCCCTCTCCTTCTGCAACGCACACACACACACATAAACACACACACGCCTTCCAATGCTAATCTCGTGTCACAAATGTTAAGGGAAAGACATGAAATGCCACAAAAATGTCATCACTCCACCCCTGTCACTGGCTCATCCAACCCTTCCATCCCCCCTTGTAAACATATTCTAACAAACACTCATTTGCATGCGAGTGTGTGTGTGTGTGTGTTGTAGTGGGGGGGGACCAGCTTGTTGTTTTTAGCCTTTGGGGTGCCTGTTTGTGCACGGAGCAGCAGGGTGGTTCCTATAATCCCATCACTGTTGTCGTCATGGCGGCCCAGAGGCCCCGCTCGGAGCGGCGACATTTCTGGCATCCTCTGACTCTTCCTGCACTACGAGAGCCAGCAGCTCAGCAGCCAAGAGACGAGTGTGTGTGTGTGTGTGTGTGTGTGTGTGTGTGTGTGTGTGTGTGTGTGTGTGTGTGTGTGTGTGTGTGTGTGTGTGGACCAGCCAGTCGTCATGTTCTGCACTGCTGCAAAGTGACTCTGGATAGCAGCATGGAAATAAATGAGAAACCTGTCATAGAGATAAGATTCAGGTTTTGCTCCTTAGATTAAGTTGCAAAAAAGTATTTAATATGTCTGTTTATAGTTCATTATTCATTTACAGTAATAGTATATTATATATAGTAATATACTACTATATAGTAGTAGTATATGTAATTAGATATTTCGTATTATTAATGTTATTGTTATCAGCAGGTTTTATGTTTTAAAATGCTCAATCCAATCTCAGTCCTCAACCCAAGGCCTGCATTCAGAAACCGTGCCTTTAAAGGGGCCGTCGGGGTTTCTGTGAAGTTGTGATGTCACAACTATGCAGCCGCTAACTGGGTTTCTGTCGATTTGTCGAAATTTCAGAGCGGATTTGGTGAAATGTACATCGGTGCCCGTTTCTATTCGCAACCTTTTCGCGATTATCATCATAACAGGAGCATGAACGTATCCATGGCAACAGTTGACACTGATCTTGGATAACTTTATTGATACCCCTATTGATATTTATAAGGAACTTTTTGGAGAAGAATAACACAGTTCTTCACCCTTTTCCATTTGTGATACTAATTTATTATTTTTATTGAACTTGACTTGCAAGTCCCATTTTTGCTTTTGTCTTTTTTGCAGGTATTTATTTAATTATCTATTTATTATATCTGATCTTTGAATTATTATCTATAATGTATGATATACAATATGTATGATATACATTCCTTATTGTTTTTCATGTATTGTTGAGCACCGTCTGTCTAATTTGTCATTTTTTTCCATCTAAATAAAGATTAGCTATGATTTTGTCAGCGATTTTGTTACAGCTACAAAATCATGCTAAAGAAGAGAAGGAACATTGTTTTACATTGAGAATCGCATTAATGTTCACTTATTTTATTAACTGTAGAAATTTTTATCTTGCTTCGTCATAGACAAAAGCTGCATTTCCCTTTTATCGATAAATCCACCCCCTCCAAGTGGAAAAAGTTAGAATTTCTGTCATTTTCCATGCAAGGATTTATCTGCAGAACTCAATGCTGCCCCCTGTATCAGGTCAAACCCAGCATACAAAAAGGCTGATTCCTCATATAAAATGAATATTTATTAACTTTATTCCTATATAAATGATATTTTATTGGACCTAAATTGTGCATCTTTTATCCGTTCCCCAAAAATTCCATCTGCTTCAAAAAGGTTAACGCTGAATCACGCTTTTCCAGACAAGGTAAACTCCAAAAAGATAAAACCTGACAGGAGCTGCAGCCCCCCGTCCATCTGTCTGTCTTCATCTCTCGACTCTCGGCCTTTTCCCCCCCTCCCAAACTGTCACCCTGCCGCCTGGCGCCCGTCCCCCCCGTGATCGCCCCCTCGCCGGGGATCCGACCTAGCACCAATATGCAATTCCACCGATCCGTGCTGACAGCGTTCATGTTGACTACTCACAAGCCACCTCCCCCTCCCTCCCTCCCTCCCTCTGCTTCTGTGAGCATCTGTGCGGTTAAAATACAGTCGGAGAGCTTTCACAGGTCATGAAAGGTAACGGAGGAGACAGGCGTGGCGGTGGCCCTGCATGCCGGCTAGACGAATTAGTGTAACGGCGTATTGTTGGACTGCGAAACCAGAGAGAGAGGGGGATATATCTTTCAGGATCGGGGCTGTGTTTATGGCTATGCCTGCTTTCCAAAGCCCCACGGCACAATCCGTGACCCCCACCCACCTCCCTCCTCCTACTGTAGGTTTCCTTACTAATGTGACCCCCGGATTGTGTATCACAAATCGGCATGAGAAAACTCCCACAGGCTACCGTTAGTCCTGCACTGGGGATCGTTGTCCTCAGCCCGCCTGGGTACAGACAGGATGTGGCAGCTTGGAGGCATTTAGTTAAAGGAGATGTACTTTAACGCTTCGGGCACGCATTTATGCAAGGCCTTTCCGTGGTGAGAGAGGTGTATGACGTGCCGGAGCTTGTAAACAAACAGGGGAAAAAAAAAAATGGAAAAAATAATAATACAGAGAATTAGCCTTACCTTGTTCCATGGCATCTAATCATTTGTGATAGTCTGTGTACTCATTCCTATAATTAATTTGTTTTCTGGGACGGCTTTTTCTCAACAAATTGGGTTTAAAAATATCATCTGTTGTTTTGTATTAAGTGCACGCTGCGAAAAAAAAAAAAAGGGGACAGACGTGGATGTGTAAGGCAGTGAACATCAGTGGAAGTAGTTCACATGGAGCTGAATCCGCTGCCTGTGCGGGGAAATCAAGAATGTTCAACGTTAAATTGCTGCGGTTAGACTCCGGTATGACGCAGCTTTTCACGTTTTAGACTCGCAAGCCTCTCGATACGGGACATCTGATGCTGTGTTGGAGCATGACACAGAATGGCAGGAAGTGGAGACGCTCGGTTTAATCTGGAACGCCACCGTCGGACCGTGAAGTATTTTGGCCACAATGACAATAATGTAAAAAATATAGAGAGCCTTTTATTCCGTCGTTTGCTGAATAGAACAGCGTGGGCTTTTATGGTTTGGTCCGACAAAAGTGAAGTGCGGAATTCCATAATGTGTCATTGTATTCATCATTTCCCTCCTTGTAGTGACAATGTGGCCCAGAAAAGGGCAGAATTATGTCAGGAGAGAGTAATAAATAATATTTAATAGATATTTCTGTTGATCTTTGTATTATACTGTTGAAATTAACCATTTTCCTTCTAATAAAGTGGTAGATGATGAGCATATACAACATTTCCCCTTTCTTTTTATTAAATGTGGCTATTGCCTAATGTTTTATAGTTTGCTTACATCTAAATTTAGTGGTGCAAAGTAAATAAATACAGAGTTTAGTCAAGTATAGTGCTGAAAACAATGCTAAGAGGTGTAATTTTAGTAGTATTTAGTATTTCCTTATGTTAATTTATGCTAAATATTGTATTTTTTACTCTTTCGCAGCTTTAGTTAAAAGTCAGTTTATAAATGGTTAAAAACGTTCCTACTTTAAACAGCTACAACAACAAAAAATGTTAATTACAAGTTAATGCATCAGTAATACATACTGATATATGGATATGTGGTATTGCCTTGCTTAACCTGCATAATGTTTAATGGATCTAGTCAAATCAATATAAAATGCATTGGTAATAATAATAATCAAATATAATAAATAGCTGCTATTCTCTCTGATCAAATTGTGTGTTTTTTTAAATCCCATCACTGCTCATGGAGCGTTTTTACATTCAACATGCAATCCTTATAAATTAGACTTAAAAGATGTTGATTTTTCTGAATAAAGACAGTAAAAATATGAATTTTGTTTGGATTTCTGCAGTTGCTTTTATGACCTCAAGCCTTTTTTTTATTCAGGTGAGCTGTTACAAAGACGGACTGCTGACACCTCTGTCCAGCTGTCACTTTCCATGGGAACAGTATATAGATAATAAGCTGTGCTTTGACTGACAGGTGACATTTCATTATGAGGAAATCGTACAGACGCGGTACAAATCCAAACAGACGTGACACACACAATGTCAAACCCAGAACACCATGCACACACAGACAGACAAGAGCAGGGAAACTTTGCTGCAGGACTCCACACTTTCCCACTGTCATGTTGATTCCATTTACCCACAAATCCTCAGTGAGAACTTCCTTTAAAACATGTGTCTTACTATGAACTGGCAGATCTACTCTGTGTTCAACATTCATTTTAGTTCAGTTCAGCAGAGGCTACTGGGGGGTTTGGATAAGATGGAGTTCAGCATATTGTAGTGATACCTTGTGTTTTTGTTAGTAAATCCCAAATTAAAGAAGGAAAAAAAGTTTTATATTATGGAAATAAACATATCAACAGATACAGCACCATAGAAGTTTATCTTATAATATAGGCATGGCATCGCATGGCATTACAACCTTTCACAACTATTATCCAAGTGGTCCCCAGTCTCTGTTTATATAACATAATTATTTATTTTTTTACTCATTAAATGAAATATGGCTGTACATGTATTATATTTCAATCTCTGTTAAATGCATACATTTAATTTATTTTATCAAAACTGGCTGATTGAAATATTTACTGAATCCAAACGACATGATGACCAATAGATAAAATTTATTGGCAATCATAAATTTACTCCACACTTGTTTTGTAGACTATACATATACTGTATATAAAATTACATACATACATATAATTCTTTTAATTATATATATATATTAATAATTTTGTTACTTTTGTATGCATTTGTTGTTTTTTTTATTTTATTTAAAATATATTACATGCTACATAATATTTAAATAGATAACCAATTAATAAAACGTATGCTCATAATAAATTTATTCCACATTTGGAGTAATTTATTTATTTTTATATATTTATGTTTTTATTGAGTAATAAAATATATTACATGCTGCATAATATTTTATTTAAATAGATGACGGATCATTCACTGATGCAACTTAATGAAAGACTCAAATACTGCGTTTCAATTGGTTAAATCTACAGTCCATCACAAGCCAGTGGGCGGGACTAGCGACTTTCGACCAATCAGAGCAGACGTAGCCCGTCCTGCCCACTCGCAGGCAGAAACATGGCGTTGAGGGAGCTATCGTCGCTGGAGAAATATTTAGGACTGAAAAAGGCGAACAAGTACAGTACACAGGGGGATAAAAAGGTGACAGGATCGTATATGATTTCGTTCTCACTTCCGGCTTTAAACCGCTCTTTGATACAAGCAGAAGCTAGTAAGCTATTGCAGTTAGCTCATAGTAGATAGCGATGCTAAAGCGCTAGCACACGTGTGTTTATACGTTAACGCCGCGACGTTTTCGTGGCTTAAACGCTGTGTTTCTAGTCGATAAGTGAGTGTTGTTGTTCATCCATTAGCCAGACACGTTTCTCTTATTTCCACATGTCAGCACAAAGGAAATAGCTCCGTGATTATGCGCATGCTCGACCCTCCATAGTAGTGAAAGGAGGAGGGGAGGGGGGAGCTGTCAGTGTCCGAGTTACTGCGCCGTGAGGCGGGGTCACATCTTCAGAGAGGAGAGGGTCGGGGAAAAGGAGTTCACATTCAAATTAAGGGGAAAGATAAATATCAATGATTTGACTCATGAAAACGTGGCTCACATCCTCGTAGAAGCCTTAATGTTGTTTTAAACCCACTTTCAGATTTGTAAAACTTACCTTCTCTTATCATAAACTCCCCTATCCAGACCACATTAGACCAGGTCCTGATCAAAGATGGCTGTACTTGTGAATTCAGTTTTTTCACTACATAACAAAAAATTGATTTAACCGACTTTCAGATATCTGAAGGATTTATTTTGCTTATGAAAATAGAGAAAAGGGGAAGTTTCACTGTTATTTCCCTATCCAGACCACATTAATCTGGGTTCAGATCAATGTATAAAATACTGTATATTAAACTTTTCTACCAGCCATTACGAATTAAGTCATTAAAACACTGTTTTAGATTTGGAAAAACAGCAATTTCACTTCGTGATAGACATTCAAGGCATCTTTTTCCACTTAAATCTATCAAAATAAAGGTTTCTGAATGTAGGTTTAACCTTTCGCTCCCATGCCTAACACTCTTTTATAGTTATAAGCGTCAAAAGACAGAGAATAATCCATTAAATATCAATATTTATGTTTTCTAAACTTTATTTTTAACCCCAAATGGGAAGATAACTTCAGCATAGTCGTCTCAAGCAGGTGTTAACTAAACATAGACCTGGTAATATGCTCAGAAGATCCCTGAATTGTGTCTAAAAGTGAACAAAATGAAGTGATATCCAATATATTTCTCCTCTCAGGTACCTGTGTTACAGAATAACAATGGTCCTCCTCTGGTGGGGCTGGTGACGGTCGCCTGTCACCTGGTGAAACAGGCCAAACGCCCGGAGCTGCTGGGGGACTCGGCGGAGAGCAGAGCTGTGGTGCAGCAGTGGCTGGAGTACAGAGTCAGTAAACTGGACGGCTGCAGCAGGGAAGACGTCAAAACCGTCCTGAAGGTACAGAAGGAGAAAATCTGATGAACGAGGTGGAGGAATATGCTGTTGATGTCCGTCGATCTGATCTTCTCTTTGTTCCAGGTTGTGACCTGATCATAACGGCGCTTTCACCCCGTTTGATCATTTGGTCCAAAGCAAAACAATATTTACTAATTAACACAGACTGTAGCGTGATCCGCTTTCACACCTGCAAACAAACCAAAATTGGTCCTAATGACATTTCAACTGTTTATTTTCCAGTAGAAATAAGCACAAATTCTGACTCATTATGGAGCGACATGTTCACACTTTGCTACTCGCTCTTATCTTGTGCATTACATCCTCTGTATTGGCCACTTTTTGGCAAAATATCCAATTCCAAAACGCGTCTGGAGAACAACAACAATCTATGGAGTGCTGTAGTCGGTGAAGACGCATAGCGCGTCTTTTTTGACAGAAGAGTCTATGCTATTTTCATGAATTAATGAGGTCACATGGGACGAACATTGTTCCAAAGATCCACACAAATAACTAGCATGCCCTTGTTTAGACCCCAGTTTGGTACAAAGTTAAGTAAACAGAGACCACCTCTTTTTGGAGATCTAGATTCGCATGATTTAGTGCACATTAGTGCGATTGATGCTTTCACACCAACGAAATGAACGAAGTAAGCGCCGCCACTTAGTTTCTCCCGTCATTTTCTTTACCTCTCGCTGCAAAGTCCCTAGTAATCCACTTTTTGCAGCAGCATTTGGTTTTATTTATTGTGTCTCCATGTTTGTTTAGCTCCATGTTGCCTCCTTTTTGTTGCCGTTCCAGTAAAAGTATGACAAAGCATCAACGGCGATGGTCGAGCGATGACGCGTCAAAAGTTGGAATTTTTTAACTTCAAGCATCGCTTGAAGCATCACGCAGCATTTCCATTGATTATTAATGGGAACTGTGTGAATGCACCCTAAGATTTTGACTATTTACACAAAAATAAATAAATAATTGCCCATGTAGAAGTATGAAATCAATCCCAGGGTTCCTGCAGGGTTTCAACAAGTCTTAAAAGCAATGAATTTATGAATTTGGAAATAATACCTTGAAAATTTTGTTGTCTGGGACATAAAATTTGGAAGTAATACAAGCAATTAATACAAATATATACATAAAAAGTTTTAAGGTCTGTGAAAAAGGTGTTAAGTTTTATATAAATGGTCCTAAAAGACTTGAATTTAACTCGAAGAAACCTGTAGGAACCCTGATTCTGTATCTTCAGTTCCAGTTTCAGTTCCTCTCATTCCATTTCTCTGTCCGCAAGCTAGGCCAAGCTGTGTGTGTGTGGTTTTGTGTGTGTGTGTGTGTCTTGTTAAGGCGCAGGCGACAGGAATACAGACTGATGTATGGCCCTTCAGTGACATGGCCCCACAGACAGAGAAAAATGGTTTAATGTGCCCGACGCCAGTCAGCGTGAAATGGATCGTCAGCCACTGGTCTGCTGGACGCAAGGTGCCTCTTGGCACTGTCCTGTCAGCGTGAAGTGTCCGTGTGTGTGTGCGTGTGTGTGTGTGTGCACACTTCTCAGCATGACACAGTGTTGTGGCATGGCCGAGGAGTCATGTTGTGCGGCAGCATGTTACTGGACAGGCCTCTTAAATATTTTAATGGTGCCACTTACAGAAAGGAAGTCGCCCCGAGCGGCTCGGCCACGCCCCCCCGGCGGCGGCCTCCTGTCCCGTCCCTCTTAACACTCCTCTTCCCAGCACCAGTCGACTCCCATTAAATTATCCAAAGATAAAAACTGTCAACTGCGGGGCGTCGTTCAACTTCCTCACCCCAGGACGCACATAGGAAATTCATAGACTTTTCTTTTTTCCCTTTTTTCCTGAAGTAAACATCTTGTCACTCATGTAATGCGACAATAAACCATTGTGGTCGTTCCTCCTTAAACCAATCAGGCGAGAGATGAGTGACTTCCTGCCGCAACAGAAGTTAACAGAAGAGCGTACGTCTAATTAATCACTTCCTACATCTTCAACTTCATGCACTGCATCTCAGGCTTTATGATCGCTGCATTATTGATTTCGGTCGGAAAACATTTGATGATATTCAGGCGTTGCGCTATAAACTAGAAGTCTGAGCACAGCATCAACAGTAATGGTCGCCCGAAGGCCTGGGGCCGGTGGAAAGTTGTGTTGAGGTCAGTGTTTGGATCGAATGTGTAGTAAGACGGCAACAACAGCAAGAAAATGCTCTTTGTGCTGTAGCAACAGCTGCTTTTAGAAAAGAAATGGGTCCAAAAAATCTAATCTTTTCAGTTATTTGTTGGTACCATTTCTGTCAAAGGGGGCATCTGCAACAATTAGTCAATTAATTTATTAGTTGCCAACTATTTTCAGAATCGATCAATGAATTTGAGTCATTTTTTAAAAGAAAATGGCCAAATTTTCTGGTTTCTTTAGTCTCCTATTATAATAAACTGATGATCTTTGGGTTGTGGACTGTTGTTCTGACAAAAAAGACATTTTAGGTTGACTCATTTATATAAATAGCCATTAGTTGAAGCTGTAATATGTAATAACGCCTTTATAAGATGCTTATTAACAACATAGGTCAATACAACTATATGTGCTGGTAATAGTTGAGCTGCAACGAGTAATAAGTTTTAGTAATTATCTGTAATTTGTTGCTCACTATTACATTAATCAATAATTATGATAATTGATCTAAAACATTTTAGTTTGAATCCTCAGCTTGATCAACACCATTTTATGAACCAAACAACTAATCGATTAATAGATTTGAGTCATTTTTAAGAAGAAAATGTCCAAATTCTCTGGTTCCAGCATCTTAAATCAGATTATTACTCTTCTATAATAGTAAACTGGTGATCTTTGACTTTTGAATTGTTGATCTGGACAAAAAAAGGTTGAATCTTCAGCTTCGGGAAATGTTTTACACCGTTTTCTAAAGGAAACGACCAATTGTTTAAATACCTGACTATCAAGATAAGCCCTATAAAACCCTGCATGTGTTCTATTATTGAAACGTGCTGATGATATAGGTGCAGAGTTAAGGTGGAGGGGGGGGGCAGGTAGAGAAGAACCCAGGTTTTGGAGCTCCATGTGCTGGGTGTGTGGGTGGAGGGGGGGGGGAGCAGCTCCTTCTGATGCTCGACTGGGCTTCAGCACCATCGCTGTAGGCTAAGAAAAAGCAGGGATCTGATGGTGGAAGGGGAGGAAGTCTGCAGTCTTCATGCCTTGTTTGGCATCACCCACTCTTGCCGCACAATAACTCCATTTGCCCCCAAGATGCTCTGCGTGCGCGGGAGTGTTCTCCTCCGCACAATGTACAAGTGCTAAAGATGGTCCCTTCCCCTGGGACCAGCACTTCCATGCACGGCTTTGCACACACACACACACACACACAGGCCGCGGACTGGGATATAAACACGTCACGCTGCCCAAGTTTAGGACGGCTTCATTAGATCTGCAAAGCGGGAGTTTTGCAGTCATTCGGTAGCGAGGAGGAAACAAACAGCCACGCTTTGTACGGCATCTGTGCTAAGTCGCCGGTCATGAGGAGGGACGCCATTCCCCCTCAGGTCACAGATTATTCCCATCCACATAACACACACGCGAGCCAGGACTCACGGACCTCACGCACCCACAGATATATAGGTTAACGAACCTGCTGTTATGCCTCCCTTCAGGCCTGCAAGGCTGCGTTTAGACAGTGGGAATTTAATAAAAGCTTTTACATACATGTAGAAATCCTGCTTTGACAGGGCTGAATATCTGAATTCCTTCCCTCATGTATAATGTATTCATCCGTCATGTGAAGACAAGTGTGTTTGCACAGAAATATTTACCATAATACATAAATCATCTTAACATATGAGCTCATTAGCATCATATTGTTGTCATTTTCTCTTACAGGACCTCAACCTCTACCTGCAGGATAAGGTGTTTATGGCTGGAAACCAGTTCACCTTAGCAGATACACTCATGTACAATGGGATTCATCCAATGATAGTAAGTTTGATTTTCATGGCTAAAAGTATAATGCGTTCCTTATAACATAAGGATCTGGATTAGAAGTAAAATATTGAGCAGGGTTCCCGGAAAACCTGGAAAGTGATAAACCACGTGGAAACATATGGAAAATGAGAAAAAGAGTAAAATTTTCTGGAAATTATTAAGTTATGACTAATATATGACATGAGAACTTGTCTCTGGGTCGGCTGAAAATGTCCTGGAAAATATTTTCAGGTGAGGAGTAAAGAGAAAGAGAGAAAAGAAAGTAAAAAAGAATAAATTAATAAAAGGAAATTAAAGGTTCATACACTGTGAGAAATATTCTGATCTATTGTAAATGTTACATGTTTTTATCTGGTTTATTCAGTAGAATTTAATATGATAATGAATCATACTTGTCTGTATGTTAAATTTATTGAGTTAAGATACAAAAAATATCTAAAAGTTTTATTTAACTTACATATGATGAAGTTAAACTATTACATTGACATCTACTCAATTCATTTTAGTAGCAAAAATAAGAAGTATAAGTACACACACGCATGATAATCAGATATTGTGAGAGATGTTTTTGGGGTAAAAATATTGGTATTTATTCTCATCCATTATAAGTAATATCAAAGAGAATTTTGACTTAATTAAAATTCAGACCCAAATAGGAAAATCACTTCTGTAAATAACAATATCCCGAATTTATTATGAGTCTTCATGTATTTAAGTTGAAATCTTTTGGAAAATTCAAGTAAATTCTACTCAGAATAGTTATTCTGCAATACTATAATAATCTAGAGTTGGATGAATGAACCACTAATTAGTAATTTCAACAAAACTTTATTGTAACAAGATTCGTTTCAACATCTATATTTTTCTGTTTTTGGACTATTTTGGAACTCATTAAACCATCTGAAACTAATGTTACCATGGCAACCGGATCTATAAAAACACAAAGACGGTATTTTAGAAAAAGGGACCTCATCATTTAGTTCTCAAAAAAAGTTCCCTGGGAATGAATATTCCTGGTAAATGGTATTGATCTAGTGTGTCACCACCATTTACCGAGGCCTCATCCTTCCACCCATGTCTTCATCCGCTCCTTTCTCTCCGTATCAGCCCTCACTTCAGTCAAACCACAACTTTAACGAGCAATTTGTCACAGTGCATAAGACACAATTAGACCAGTCATACGGCCGAGGGGCGTCGAGGACAAGTTGGCAGTAAACACACGGGGTTATAAAACAATCTCACTTCACTTTAGAGAAATAAAGCGACGTCTTTATCCCCAGACAGAGGACGAGAAAGTTCGCTGCAAAAAAAAAACACACAAACAACTAAAATAAAGATGAGAGTTCAGGGCTGAGATGCATCTCATCACTTTGATTTGTTATCCGTGTGGTTTTTAACTTCAGGAAATGATTGATGTTAAATAATTGGATTAATATAATAGTTGTTCTACATGTTTGACTGTTTTCCTTCTCCAGCTGTTTAATTCTAAGGGTTTCAGAGGCCTGAATAGGTGAAACTATCCAGTAAAAACCTTTAACATACACTGCAAAAACTTGAAATAAGCCAAATTATCCACCAGTGAAATGAGATAATTCTCAATATTGGACTAATTGAACCAAAACCAATATAAAGATGTCAGTTTTTGCCGTGCAGCCATATATACAGTATATAGTGTCCAGTCTAGATTGGATGGCTACTCATTTCCTCTGTGTATCCGTCACCCAGGTGGACTTGGCCATCCAGGAAAAGGAGCAGTACGTGAATGTGACGCGGTGGTTCGACCACATCCAGCACTACCCGGGCGTCCGGCAACACCTCCCTCCAGTAGCTGTGCTCAGGAACAGAATTTACACCAGTAGACACCATTAAAACCATTAAAGAGCCGCCTCAACCCAGCCCGACTCACCATGAAGCTCTCACGTCCTCTGGACCAGACCTGAGCCCATTAGATCACATCAACGTCTTTGCAATTTGAGGAAGTTTCCACACAGTCACTTCTTTTTTTTTGGATCAGATTTCCTGCCTTTATCTTTTGTTTACATGAACATTCAGTTATTTCAGAGATTGAGCTCAACTTTTGCTTTTTTTGGGGGGGATTTTTTCTTTTTTTAAACCAGACGTATTAGTAATTAGTAAAATCATCTAGTTCAGTTCATATTTGGAAGGAGTGGATTATTCTAACGCTATTTATAAGCTTCAGATAAAGACTAGAGAGCATGTTTGAGTCACAGTTACATTGGTGTTTTTTATTATTTGATGACAAGCAAGTGCTGCTAGCTCCAAGACAAACTGTTTTTATTTATAAACGGTCATTAAATAATAATTCTTTGTTTGATCTCGAGCCTTGAACGCAGCACGGCTGGTGTAACGGGTTTAAGGAGCCTCGTGGAGATGGTACTTGAGTGACAGTGCAGTGCATCATGTCCTATCGATGCATTTCTTCACAGCAGTTTGTTAGTTCAACATCATGAGTCTATAATAACACATCGCTGCTGCCGTCTCTCTGTCCTGATGCATCAAGCTGTGGTTCTCAAAGTGGGGTCCGCGGTCCCTGAGGGGGTCACGGGAATAAAGGGGAATCATTTATTTTCACTAGAATTCCTTCCATAGCTACACAACGGCAGAATGTAGGAGTGTTTGTATGGAGGACTGAAACGGCAAGAATAAAAAGTCCAGAAATGACTGTTTAATTTCTCATTTACGTATTTATTTCCTATTATTTTACCTTTTAAATACTGAGGTGGAAATGCAGAGATAAATACATTTAGGGAAAATAAATGGGGGAATAAATCAAATGAAAATCAAATAAATATTTGTGTGTTAAGGTAAAATGCACAAATACATTTAATTCAATAATTAAAAGTGACAAATCATAGCTGGCAACATGAAAAAGTCAAAAACTTTTTAAAATATAGTTTTATAAGCATTTCATTAGGTCCCAAAATGTACATTTTGGGTTTCTTGTCATTTAAAAGTATTTTTTTTGTACAGAAATCAGGATTTTGTGCCGATTATTATTGAATCCACCTAGAATATAAAACTTGTTCATAGCGTGTTTTTAATTTTTAAAAACCTTTTTAAGAGAGTTTAACTATCCGGCACCACGTTTTTAGGCTTATACCATTAAAGCTGTGCAATTAATTGAATTTTAATCACTATTTCGATTTGCAATCTCCAAAATCATATAATTGAGTTGAAATGATATTTGACATTTTTCATTACACGATTTCTGAAAGAGCGAGAGTGGAGGGTGAGAAAAATATATAAGGATCAGTGACAAATAATGTTTGTCAAGACAAAAACGTTTAAAAATACAGTTTTAAGAAACATTCATGTTGGTTTCTTGTTATTTGTAGCATTTATTTTTTTCAAAAATCCTGATTTTGTGCAATTATTGACATGCAACTGAAAAAGAACGATCCATTTTTTAATCTTTAATCCACCTACAATATAAAAGTAGCATTTTTAAAACCTTTTTAAGAGACTTAAACTATCAGGTACCAAGTTTTTAGGGTATATATATATATATATATACACACACACACATGCACTATTTATCTACTATTTACATTGTAGATTCTCACTGAAGGCATCAAAACTATGAATGAACACATGTTTATAGTGTTATGTACTTAAAAGGTGAAATAACTGAAAACATGTTATATATTCTAGTTTCCCTTTGATCTGATTGATAAAGCAAGAAATTATATATATATATGTGTGTATGTTTAACCATCTCAAACAAAGCAGTCACTAATGCTGAATGGTTATGGGCAACTAAAAAATCATTGAATAATCGTGATAATGATTTATTCCATAATCAACCAGCCCTAATTAGCATATTCATTCATGTACTGACTCAGTCATTTATTTATTTTGGATTATGACAGTTCCGGCCTCCATCATTTTGGCCACTTTCTGTTCTAAAACATCTAAAAAAGTTTAAGAACCACTTGCATAGAAGTGTCAAATCCCTATCGGGGCTGTGGTGGTTTTGTTTTAGGATTTTTTTTTTTTAGGATTTTATCTTTTTCTCACTCGGACGTATAGCTTCCTGATTCCATCCCCCGCTCTCTCTCTCTCTCTCTCTTCTCGTCCCACTTCCTCGCCACCAGTCGCGTGGGCAGCAGCAGCAGCAGCAGCAGTTCGTAGCGTCAGCCCCAGAGTCAGAGATCAGAGTGAGGCTTCCAATCAGTCCCACTGCCACCACTGTTGATGCTGCGGGCCACGGGGAGGGCAGCGGGCTCACCAGCTGCCACACGGATCCAGCCAGCCAAGGCCAGAACCCCGGGCCCTGGGCGACAGTCAGCCACTGTGTGTCATTTCAACCCTCACACCCCCACAGGGGGGCTACTGGAGAGAGAAAGAAGGACAGAGCAGAGAAAGGAGGGAGGGAGGCCATGGAGAGAGGAAAAAGAGCACCCAGAGGCCCAGGGATCTTTTTGCGAAACATGAACAATGATCCGTGCCTCTGTTAAAAAAAAAAAAAGCTGCTGCTGGCTGCATGTTTGCTATTAGCACTGTCATCAGGCCGCGTCACTGCTGTGGTGGCACCGTATTTATGATGATAATAAATAGAAGAATCAAGAGGTATTGATCACAGACGGTTTGGTTTTCTATAAACTTCAATGTAGCTCAGTTTCCTCCTTCTTATACACTACTATTTAAAAGTTTGGGGTCAGATAATTGACTTTTTTTCCATGAAAAGTCACTTTTATTTACCAGTATGAGTTGTCAAATAGATACTAGATCATTTTATTAGCCTTTTATTAGCTGTACGTTTACAACACTGGAGTGATAGTTACTGGAAACCTATGTAGATATTGATGCACCAGAAACCAGACATTTGCAGCTAGAATAGTCATTTACCACGTTAGAAATGTATAGAGTGTATTTGATTAATTTAAAAGTATTTTCTTTCATAAATAAGGAAATTTCCTTATGCTTTTGAATGGTAATGTACTTCTAATAATTCTTAAATGCACTGCCCTTCTTTAAAACAAGCTAATTTAACTCAATTACATGAGGAAATAGCAAAAATAAGAAGTATAAATGCAATATTCACAATAAATTAGGGACACTGTGAGCAACTCAGTACATTTCATACATTTTTGGAATAATAAATATTGAAAATTAGCTTATTAATTAAAATGTTTCTGCTCATTCATTAGTACAAATCCACTTAAAAAAACATGTCTACCATTAGATTGTGCAGTAAAAATTAAGTAATTTCAACAAAACTAGATTATTTTCTATCCACCTGTTTATGGACTATTTTGTCTTCATGTACTGAAAAAATACAAGTACAATCAGCTTAAAAACCAAATTTTAACCAAACTTTCCTACTAAATCCTACTAAATCCATCTGTTTTGGGACTATTTTGCATTAATGCATTTAAGTAGAAATCCACTCAGAATAATTATTCTGCAAGTGCTGAAAGACTAATATTAAATAGAAGAATTAAGAGGAATAAACTTATCGATTGCAGCTTTTCTAGAACGTGGCAGCTTTTCTGTTTTTTTCTGTTTACATGTTCCCCGTTTCAGCCATGTTTCTAATTTCCTGCAGCCTAATACTTTACGTTCTGCTCCTCTTTCATGTCCTCTGCATAAATCTGCAGTGGGTTTCGTTATCTGATGTCACCGTGATGCTCATCCTGTGCCAATAAATCAAAGGGAATCTCGAGACCCCTGACTCCTTTTTTTATTACTATTATTATTCAGTGCGCTCTTCTCGTTAAAATCTCAGAGATTGCGTCTTTCGCATACAAACCGGCTATTGTCGGATAGAGCCACGTCTGTGGTAAATGTTGTGAAGAAGATGTGAAGGATAAAAACAGCTCGCAGTCATCCGAGCCTTGTGACTGGACGGTTTATGGTGTGGCTTGTGCTGTTAAAGGAGCTCCTTGTCCTCTAGGTTGTGTTAACATTCAGCTGGAATTCAATCGCTGCACCGTCGGACACTCACAGCGATTATTTATGAGGTTTAAATAGCTTTGCCCAGTTGTTTTGTATAAATAAACTTCAAGTGAACATGTGATGACGAGCTAGTGAACAGAAACACACTCAAATCAACTGATACATAAAAAAAGAAATGGTAATTATAAAGGATAAGAACAGTTTTATTAAACGTTTTATGACCTTGTAACGTCTTCGTATCAAATTAACTGAAAGTCTGGTTCATTGATTGACTTTGAACTAATTTTAAAGAATTTAACCTACACCTATTACATAAAAAGTCTCATATTTAACACTTTTACTGAGTCTTTACACTGCAACAAATAAATATCTCATTTTTGGCACAATTAGTCCAATATTAAGTAGAATTGTCTTATTCCACTGGCAGATAATTTAGCTTATTTCAAGTATTTTTCTGGATTTTAGTCAATTTTTTCTTAAAACGAGACCAAATTGACCAAAATCAGGAAAAAAAATTGAAATAGGCTAAATTATCAGCCAGTGGAATAATATAATTCTACTCAATATTGGACTAATTGTACCAAAAACAAGACATTTGCACTCATTAATGCATTTTTCTGCAGTTTATATTTGTGTTTCTATAGTTGTGACATCACACTGGTGAAAATGTATTGTTTTTGGTACAATAATTTGGAATAAGTTAATTTATTCTATTAAATTGTGAACCAATTGTACCAAAATCAAGATATCTTCACTTGTTAACATAACTTTGTTATTAAAGTTTATGATGGTTATAATGATGAAATAATAAAGAAGTAATTATCTGCCAGTGGAATAAGATAATTCTACTTAATATTGGACTGATTGTATCCAACCATTGTCCAGTTTTGCGATGTAGAACTTCTTGTAATCAAAAAGCTGTTCAAATCTCATTTTCTACGATATGGGACCTTTAAATTAAATAAGCCAAACTCTATAATGTACAATGACGTTATCAGTCATTTTAAAAAACTACCTTTCCTCTTGTGTTCTCAGAAAAAAGCTGAAAGTCTCTTAGTCAGATTCCTCCCTGAGGTCGCAGCAGGAAGCCGCCCACGTTGGCGCCAATTAGAGTCGACCTTCCCGCTGACTTCTAAAGGCGAGAGGGGCAGCGCTCCACGCGGGGCGTCCTCCGCCGTGCCCCTGAACCCACTCTTTCCCAACACTGGCCCTGTCCCCGCAGACAAATAGAGGAACAATTTAGCCCGTCGCCTGGTGAGGGAGGAGCCAGGGGTCAATAAGGCAGGGTCATCGTCAGGATTCGCTGATGAATCCGTCTCTAAAACACAAAAGCTGAGAAGTGGAGATGCTGCTTTCTCTACCCAGCAAGAAAATCACTTTAACATAACAGTAATACAACAAAACCATAACAAAATCAGTGATAACATAAAGAAACAAGTACACACGATCCTAATAATACAGAAATTATAACAGAAACTAAGTAAAAGCTTAATTATAAGGGTGCTTTCACAACACTAGTTTTCTTTTGGTCTACACCAGGCAATAAACAACTTAACGTTGAATAAATGTCTTGCTAAATTAACTTGCCTTGCTAATTAGCATATAGACTCCAGCATGGTCCACTTCTACACCTACAAACGAACCAAAATTGGTCCGATTGATGTTTCATCAAGGTTTATCTTCCAGTAGCAATAAGCACCAATTCGGACTCATTGAGCGACACGTTGGCACATTGCTACTGGCTCTTATCTACGTGTATTACACCCCAGTTCCAAAGTGAGTTATGGCTGCAGCTGGAGATCAGTCTGTGGAGTCGCCACATAGCACATTGTTTCGCACTATTTATACGACTGAGGTCATTTAGGACGAAAATTGTTCCAAAGACCCACAAGGTAGCTATGAAATAATTAGTATCCCCTTGTTTGGACCCCAATTCCTGTTCTCACCACATCATAGATTGTAATTTGGTGCAGAGTTAACCTCTTTTTGGACGTCTTGGTCCTGATTTAATGCACCCAAGTGCGACTGATGCTTTCACACCAATGAAAATCAACCACTAAGCACATTTGGTTCGAATGGACCGTTTGGTACACACCATCTGCACCAAAGCAGATCAGAAAAGCTTGATCTATGATAATAATCTAGCAAAGACAGGAATTCAAAATGTCTTTCATTCTACTCCCACATCACCCTGAAATACAATATCCTAGAGACCAATCAACTTGCTGGTAGGTTCATGTGTAGTTAGGACCTAAAAAACAACAGATATACCTCAAAGTTGATATTGTCCAGTCATAGATTCATCAGAGTGATGTAGAAACACTAGAAAATGATGAAAGTCAATAGAAAACTGAGTTATTTGCCTATATATAGTCTTCAAAGTTAATACTGTCCAGTCATAGATATATCAGTGATCTAGAAACACTAGAAAATGATGAAAGTCAATGGCAAACAGTCATTTGCCAACAGATAGTCCTCAAACTTGATATTGTACAGTCATAGATTTATCAGAGCGATCTAGAAACAGTAGAAAATGATGAAGGTCAATGGAAAGTAATATGGACCCGTTGGGTTCATGGTTCGATGCTTTTTCAGTGAAACCAAGGTCAAACACATCCATCGCTAGCAGGTGTCACTATTTTTCACTTTCTGACGAGTGAGAAAAGCCGAGCGTTTAGGTTTTAAACGTATCACCTCCTCATCTTATGTCACCTTGAGATTTCTAATCACATTAGATGGACAATCCCCCCCGACGACACACAACCACACAGCCGCCACCACCCTTCATTAATTCTCGTTATCAACATCAAACACATCGGCTCGGACGTCTGCTAAGAGCAGGGCGGCGTCTCTCCGACTGATTCAGTGGAAGCATCATCAACACCGTGTGGTGGTGAGGGCAGCGCTAGCGTTAGCGTTAGCGTGGCCTAAGCTCTTTTGACAGGACTTATCAGCCGCGCTTTATCGGGGCCTTACACACTCTGACAGTTGTACCATGCGCCTATAAAGATGGCATCTGATTGTCCGTTGCAATTACACGAGCGGAGACGCAGCGTTGAAGGACACGAGGGAAGGGAGGGGGCGGCATGTGTTGTTCTTCCAGGAAGTTATTCCTGTAGACATGATGGAGGGAAGCGTGTCTCCGCTCTGATGGAGCGAGGACACATAAAACACACATCAGTGATCCACACTGTTGCATCGGCGATGTTCTTTCACACTGTTCTGTATTCTGAACCGTCCTGATGCTGCAAATACTTGTTGGAGCTGGAAATCCAAATGTACGACTGAAAATAGCACGTTTCCAACAATTTTCATAGTTGTAAAAGAAAAAAAGTTGTAACAACAACTAATCAATTAATCGAATGAGTAATAGATTAATTGTCAAAAAATAGCCATTAGTTGAAGCTGTAATTTGTATCAAGGTCTTTACAAGATGCTTTTTAACATTATGGCTCAATATGAATATATGTGCTAGTAACAGTAGAGCTGCGATGATTAATCGATTAGCTGCTAACTATTACATTGATTTCCAACTATTTTGATAATTGACTTGAGTCATTTTTAAGAAGAAAATGAAGAAAATTCAGCTTGAATCTTGGGAAACAACATCCATCACAGTTTATAGACCAGCTTTGCAATACACGTACACTTATATTTATGCAATGAGGATTTACTATCAATTGGATATGTCCTAACACTGATTTATACCTGAACTTTTAACATGACGAGTCATTTTTGAGAAGAAATTGTCTAAATTCTCTGGTTCCAGCTTCTCTTCTCTGATTATTTCCTGGTTCCTTTAGTCTCTATAATAGTAAACTGATGATCTTTGGGTTGTGAACTGTTGGTCTGGACCAAAAAACAAGACATTTTATGTTGAATCTTCAACATTGGAAAACAGTGATAGACATTTTACTCCATTTTATCATTTAAATAATAAAGAGATCAATCAACTATCAAACTATCCACCATAACTTTATAATACATGCACACATTTTTATGCAATGAGGACATGTTCAACAAATAAAGTGACTCAATTGTTGTCTTCTACACAACCAATCAAGTCTCTTATTACCCATCATATTTTTGAAATAGCACCAAAACTAATCTAATGGTCTTGTGGCTGTTACATACTGTACATACAAGGTCTTAATTGAATATATTAATTTGGAAATAATACCTTAAAAAGACTTGAATTTTGAAATCTAGGTCTCAAATGTGTGCAGTATGTAACTTCTCCATATCACAATTTCCTCAAAACTTTCATTATTATTAATAACCATTATAAATTTGTTGTTGCATTGCATCAGGGTGGTTGCTTCATATTGTGATTTATTATAATATTACTATCAACTTTACACATGAATTTACATTTTAAACCAGAAAACAGCGTCTCCACAGTAACAATCTACCATCATTCACTGTGATCCATGTTAGGGGCCGTCTGCAAGCTGCATGTTTCAGTATGAATTCATAAAGATGATGAATTGAAAAATATAGGCCATGACATAGGTCTTAAGTTTTATATAAATGGTCTTAATAAAATCTGATTTTAAACTTGAAGAAACCTGTAGGAACCCTGACATATTCTGGATCGTCTCTTTCATCACCTGTGAAACGGCTCCTCATAGCAACAGAATCAGTTTGATCATTCCTATAATAGCTCAGAGGGTTGTATATCACTATTGTGAACTGTTGCGTGTATTTATGCCAACAGAAGCGCTCTAATCTGTCTCTGCAGCTCCTTGCAAGACGCAGCCTCACCTTGGAATTGCATAAGGATCCCAGGTGTGCAGCCAGACCCGGCTTTTATGAGATGCGAGCGCTCAGCTCATCAATCAGGGAGATGGGTGGCTGATTCGGCACGTAAGTGCTAAAGTACATGTGTGTGACCCCGGGCAAGGAGATTGCACAAGATTGCACCTCAAGTATCTCTTTCACACACACACACACACACACACTCGCATACAGACACACACAGATGACTGTTCTTGAATTAGCCGCCTCGATCGCTCCTCACCCCTTCTGCTGATCTACCTCAGCTGCAGCTTCTTCACATTTTTCCTGGGCATGTGTGTGTGTGTGTGTGTGTAAGCCATTCATGGGGTTATGGTTTTGGCCTGGGGGTAAGAGGTGAATTAAGGGTGAAGAAGGCAAAAAAAGCAAAGGAGAGGGGTCGACTCACTCAGCTGAATGAGTTCAGAAAACGGGGCCTGTAGGAATATTCGGGGGAAAATATGAGACATCCTTTGAGTCCTGGAAATAAAAAAAATAAGAGAACATTGCATTTTTTTCCTGAAATCAGCATCTCCAACACATGCACACCTCATTCTGCTTAAAGAGGAACCAGGAGTGGAATAAAGTCAGATTAAAAATAAGGTTTATTGCACCAAATATTGATTTCTGAGCTCCAACATTAGCATTATGTTGTTTTAACCCATTGAAGCTTATAAGCCTTTAAGCCTATGACTGTCATTTTATGTATTATTATTTATTAAGTGTTATTCTTACAGCTTTTTTTCTAATGACATAATAGACAAATTAGACAAAAGGTTCTGTCCTATCAACTTCCTGCTCCTTCCTTCAATCATTTCATTTAGATTATTACATCTTTCGTATATATATCTAACCATTCAAGTCCCTAGAATAACCCCCCAAAAAGAATGTTGGACATGGGATCAATAGGTTTTTGTTTATAGGCAGAAACAGCAACTATAATAGCCATTAAAATGCTATTTTCTGCTAAAAGATAAATAACTCAAATGCAAATATATGCATGAATTATTGGTTTAAGAATGGTTTAAGTATAAAATGGAAATCAGACTTAAATTTGGATGCTTAAAAATGGGTTAAAATGAATTAGATCGTGTTTCTTTTGCATTGTTTGAGGTTTGAAAGCATCGTTTCTTTCGACCATTTGTCATTTTCTGCAAATAAATGCTCTAAACTATAATATTTTTAATTGGAATTTGTCAGTAGTTTATAGACTCAAACAAAAATGTTCCTAGAAGTAGTAAAATCTTAAAAACTGATAATTTCCCAGAGCTGTACGCGCAGAATCCAAACATTTTAATAACTTTAATAATCGGCCACTCGGCCCCAGTTTGATTCGAGAACTCCTCGTTGTGTGACCCTGTCACAATCCTCGTTCCTTTATTCAAATGTTCCACAAATTAGCCATACATTTATCCCCCCACCATCCCCACATCCCCATCCAACCCACAGGTCATGCCACTTAACTTCAGCCTGCCCCCCTGCTGTAATAGGTTCTGATAGGAAGCCTCCAGGGGAGTTGACTTCTCACTGAGAAGTGATACTAAAAGTAATTGCAGCTGAAACCCTGCGAAAGGGGGGTGTACTTTGAAAAAAAAAAAAAATGAAGGGGGGGGGTGGCATTTGAAATAAGCATGGAGGATATTTTAGGGGGGTAGATAGACTCCTGGGTGGGCAGAGAACAGAGCGCATTGCCCTCAGCCATCTCCTGTAATTTGACCTCCATGGGAAAAAAAAAAAAAAAATCGGAACAGTCTCCTAATTTGCATATTTCTCCAACTCATCTACATACGTCACCCGGACAGTGAATTTTTAATTCCCCCCCTCTCTCCGTCTTTTATTATCATTATAATAGTTCGGCTTTAATTTGAGATGACTAATTTATTTAAACCTGCAGTTAAATGCTCTGCTGCCAGAGCGCTCGCTCCTCATTTCCCTAATGATTAAAAAAAACAGGGCTGATGACAGTTTAAAAGAACATAAACAAGGTTTCATGTCATTAACTTTGGATATGAGTTGTTACCTTAATGACCCCCCCCTCAAATCCTCACTATATTATTCTTGTTTGAAAAGCAGCTAGTTATTTTTAACGAGGACGAGGACGGTGCTCGTACGGGCCGAAAACAAACCGGCACAAAACAGTCACCGTGACGATGAAAAAAAAAAAAGGTTTCCAGCGGAGGGGAGTCCATCTGCTGACAATTTAACTGGAGTTCCAGTAATTTCAATGTAAACTCTTCCCCCACAGAATCACCGGTTTCCCCTGGGCAGGGATTAATGCGAGAACACAGATAAAAAAAATACATATATTTCTCTTGAACACGCTGTGACCAAGCTCCTCTGTTTCCAGTTTAACCATTAATCTAATCACGTGGATTTTATCTGGTTCTTTTCAAACTTTGCGCCTTTTTTCCCCAAACGACTGTGATCTGCAACAAACAAACTTTGCATTTTCATTCTTTCTCATGAAATTCTTTAAAAAGCATGTTTATGTTGGGATGAAGAGTATACGGATGCATTTAGTGTAACAGAGTAACAGAAAAATAGTGACTTAAAATAGTAAAATGTACTCTACACTTCACAGATCTATTGATTTTTATTGGGTTTTTATCATTTATTCTATAGAATGAGTTTGGCTTGAGGGACTTAGTTGATTGCCAGTGAAATAAAGATGAAAATATTGGGGGGAAAAGCAAGAAAATACCAATTTTTTGCATTAAATTGAGCCATAATCATGTAGAAATGTATTTTTTCACTGAATCTTGTCACCTCTTTACACCAGGAATGCAATTATTGACAGTTTACCCAACCTACTGAGGATTTTAGGACATTTTTCATTTTTCAAAATGTAAAATAAAGATATTTCCGTGATATTTCCGACAGAGAAGACCTTCAAATTATTGGTCCTTAGGGTCAACGTTACCAAATAAAAATTAAATACTGTTATTCCAGTTGTATTCACAGTATTAGTTGATTTAATTGTACAATAAAAATCAATTAGTGTTATTTCAATTGTATTTAAATTATTGGGTGATTAGCTGTATAATAATAAGTAACTTTGATTAATACTGTGATTTAATAATAATAAATTAGGGATTACACAAGTGCTTTTTCTGTTTGGTCTGAATTTTAATGAAATAAATAAAAGTTCCCTTTGATATTTGATATTACTAATAATGAATGAGAAGAAAATTTTTACTTTTTACCCCAAAAATGTATGAAATCCACTTCGTCTCTCACAATATCCCATAACTTACTGTGAAAAGTGGATTTTCTGTAGTTTAGATTATTTAAAATCATTCTCACAATCACATGAAGAAGACTGACATAGAAATGAATAAAGTTCTGTTGCAACACCAGTTTATTTATGGTGTAATAATGTAAAATAAACAGTGTTTCACAGGTCCAAAACCTTCAGCTTTAGGGGTAGCCCTGGTCTTTAAAGCAGGCTGTTGTGTGTGTGTGTGTGTGTGTGTGTGTGTGTGTGTGTGTGTGTGTGTGTGTGTGTGTGAGTGTGTGTTTAACAGTGACAGGCATGGATAAGCAGAAGACAAACAGATCGCTGAAAGGTTAAAGGCAAGCTAATTCTCCAATTTGCAGAGTGTGCCGTTGAGGGCCGCTTTTATTTTCACTGGCCGCGTCCCATGAAATGAATTACAGCCTCTCTGTACAGTACAATAGCCAGTGGGGCCTTGGTGTCAAAAAAGTAAAAAAAAAAAAAAGGCCAGAGGGTCTCGATTCACACTCACGAATAAGATAAGATTAGATAACTTTGTCTGTCACAAAGTAGGAAAAATCCAACCTCTGATAATAACTTTCTGATGGTTTTTAGATGCAGAAAACGCCTGTTTGCATCTAAAAAAAACGGCTTAGACATATAGAACGATAATGTACACCCTCAAAAAAAAGGGTTAAATCCTTACTTTTGAGTTCGAGACCTAGAGGGACAGTCGCTGATTTGTGTGTGTGTGTGTTAAGTGTTTTTCAGTGCAGTGTTAACACCATTTGATCTTCAGGGGGTGAAAAAAAAGGGAAAAAATGAAAAAACAATCCTAATTCTGGCTAAATTTAACAGCACACATGACACACAGCTGATCACTGGCCTCTTTTAAAAAAGCACCACAAAACGAGGCTGGCGTGAAATCGACATTTGGACAGGAGAAAACAAAGTCATCTCTGTATCTCCTGATCCTCTAATCTGGGTTTAAAACACACACACACACACACTTGAAAACACACACACACACACACGCAGTGAACTATCTATCCATCTCAAAGATACCGCAGCAACTTCACAAACTCTGACCCGTCCAAAAACCACCAGTCTTTTGAAGTGAGATCCCGAGGACACAAACACACGGTCACACACACACACACACACACACACACACACACTCAGCCTGCTTCCGCCTGGAGGGGGTGAAGGTGGGAGGGTGAGCCGACAATGAAAGATGCTGTTGATGGGGGGGGTGGAGGATGTGGGGTGCTGATAGAGCCCTGATAGACTCCACAATAGACTCCAGTGTACGGCGTATGGCTCCAGGATGACACACACACACATTGAATCTCCTTTTTTAACCACACACACACACACACGCACAGTAAGATACATATATACATACACTACCACTATTATACTTCCTCAGACGTATACATGGACTCTCAGGTCGTCGCCAGAGGGAGGGAAACTTTTTTTTTTTTTTTTTAAAAACCGGACTCCCCTTGTGACTTTCACAGCTGTCATGTTCCTCTTGTACAGCTTTCATTCATGCAGCGACCTCCTCGGAGCATGTGATGCATGGTTAATGTACACGGCTGCACACAGATACTTAGAAAATACCTAAAGACGCTGGCCGAGCGCTGACATGGTGTTAATGTGCTGCGTTATTCCTCCTAATGCCGTTTCACACCCTGTTCTGCCTCCGCTACGCTAATGATGTGGACTCTTATCAGGATGATTACACCAGACACTTAAAATGAATAATTGCATTTTTGTTATTTTCAATTTAAAAAGGTTGCAATATATAATAGTATATTAGAGGGATAAAATGAGTACTTTCACTTCAATACTTCATATTTTGCTGCCGATACTTATGACCACATATTTAAATATAATAATAGTTTAATAGTCCTTACAGAATATATTCTTCATGTTCTGGAATGATTCTCAGTGTGATTTCTATGATTTTATGCATAAATAATAGATTATTGAACTTAACATTGCAGATAATTGTGCGTATTTCTGTTTTTTTCCTGATTTTACCAATATTCTAACTACATATACTATATGATAACTGAACTCTTATTAATCATTGAACTTTGCATTTCAGATAATTTAGCTTATTTTATTTTTTTCTGATTTGGGTCAGTTTGGTTTTGTTTTAAGTTCTAAATAAAGTATTTTTATCTGTAGAAAACATATTTTTGGATGTTTTTTTTTGCAATATTCTAACTATATTTGCTCTATAACAGCAACATGAATTGATTCTGACTCTTAATATTAATTAAATTAATTAATACCAAGTCTATATTCTATAAAGATTGTAGAGATATTCCAGATTTATTATCATTTATAGGAGGAATAGAAGGGGCTTAAGCTGTTTTAATACTGTATTTATTTAAGTTGGATTTTTCATGCATTTACTTGTAACAGAGTATTTTTACTTTAACAAATTAGTACTTTTACTTCAGTAAAAGATCTGAATACCTCCCATTAGATCTGTTTTATATACAGTTTTAAGTGAAATAAATGGCAGAGACATTCATCAGGAAATAAAACCCCTTTATGGCACAGAGATGATTTAATGTCCACAAAGTTTTTTGTATTAATTTAACAGAACTCTCCTCTACAGTGAATATGACACCACGCTGCCTTCAATGCTTCAGTGGTGAGTGTGACACAACAGGAAGGTAAAACAAATTAAAACGTCCCCTCTTTCCACAGCATATATGACTTATAGGATTTTTTTTTTTCTTCCCCCATAGCCAGAAGTGGCATTGCGCCCCGCCGGTTGGCTTTTTGTGCTTTTTATAGGAGACGCGGTGTGATAGACGCTGCCCGCAAACCCCCCTATTACAATCATATCGGGATCCTCTCAGCGGTTTTCCTACGGGGCGAGACCGTCACTGTCAAGACCGGCTGAAGTTTAGTCAAAGACATTAAGAGCCGCCACCTCCAGGGACAGAGACATCAGCACCGAGGAGAGGAGGGAACAGAGAAGAGCTGAGTGATGAAGCCTTAAAGCTGCAATCCATAACGTTCAAAAAGAAAAGAAAAAAAGACATCTAGTGTGGCATTTGTGAACTTGTTGTTGATGTTGTGCGATGATAAATAGAAGCAGGTGAAATGAGCAAATACACAGACACAAATAAGTGAAAAACACTCATTTCCCACCTGTTTTTGCAGCCACAGCTGACATAATTCACAAAATCTGGCATAGGATATTATTTATATTAATATATTTATACTACTACGATATATTAATTACTATTTATCCTATTTAGACCAGTGGTTGTTCAGGTTTTTCACATCAAGGAAAGTCACAAAAACAGATCCTATGTCATAAGTTTTATGCTTTTAGATGGAAAAATAAATAAATAAATGACTCCATGCATGAATAATTATACTAGTAAATGCCCATATTTACTTAATTTCCCATTTAATTTATTCATAGAATAAATGTGTTTGTGTATTACTTCCCCATTTATTTGATTTTCCATTTGAAATTTAACAAATTAATTTGGAAAGGGAAAATTATACACAAATACAATATGAAACACTACTTAAGTAAAGTAATTTATTTTTAATTATTATGGCAGTTCTATATACAAATCTATATAAAACCTGTCATTTTATTACTTATTAAATTATAGTGAAAATAAATTATCCTCCTTTTTTCTGGGGACCCCCTGACATCCCTTCTAGGACCCCTGAGGGTCCCCGAACCCCACTTTGACAACCACTGATTTAGATAACCCTATTTATAAGATGTATAAGTATCATACGGAATATTATATATATAATATTAAAGGATAATGCAAATCCCACATTCATGTAGCTTGATTATTAATAAGGTTAATGTTTGGAAATACAGCGGTTACGATTCTCCGGCTGCTTTATTTCCATTTAATTCATTCATTTCAACGTTGACAAGTGTATCACAAGTTAAATTCAAGATATTCAACTAATTTGAAGATGTCGAGAATGTTATTTCCTCTGTGGCAGTAAAATCGGAGCCGATTTGTTGTTTTACTTTAGGTTGAAATGGACTAAATCTATAAAAATCCCATAATACACTTTCTATATAAGATATTTCCATTCAAAAACAATAAGTGATGTTATCATTTAGCCCTCGAGCAGAATACAACCTCCGCTTTTTCCAAAAGTAATTTCTAGAAACTAATATCCTCTTAGATTCAGGTTAATATGGTGTTTTTACAGTGACATTTTGGTAATTTTGTGCCACATTTTTTGGACACTAAAGGAGAAAAACGTACATATCTGATTAATCTATTACCTCTAATCGATCTCTACTAAATAGAAGTATGAACCCAAGTAAACTGACTTTAAAACACTGACAATTTCCAGCACAGAATCTAAATGGTGCTGATTCTACACAATAGGAAGATGAAGAAAATTATGAGTTTATGCCTTTTTTTGTTTGATATGACCAGGACTATTGTGTTAGATTGCTTATAATTTTGCAAAAATATTAGCTATATGGTTGATTGTTTCAGACTTTAATGCATTGCACAGTATGTGTTAACCGGTTAAAATCCTATATAGGTGCAGAATTGAGTTTTATTCATAAATCACAGTAGAAAACCTCAGCTCCAACAATAAATAGTGTTTTTATCTGTAGTAAAACACAATGTCACTGTTACAGCATCTATATATCATTAATATCCACATCATCAATACAATGAGAAAATAGTTTAATATAATTTGAGCTGTTTGTGTGATTATTTAATTTATCCTTTTTAAACATCTTACAGAATATAGTCTTCATGTTCTATAATGATCCTCAATGTGATTTTATGGACAAATAATTGATTTTATCTTATTAATCGTTGAACTTTGCATTGCAGATAATTTATGATCCTGATTTGGGTCAGTTTGGTCTTAAATGTTAATTTAATTCAAATTTTTTGCAATATTCTAGCTATATTTGCTCTGTAACAGCATATAATTTGATTCTTCTGGAGTCACAACCTTTGTGGTTGTAAAGATATCCCATATTTATTCTCATTTATAGCAGGAAAACTGAAAAATATTCCCATTATTAAGTGGTTAATGGACAGATCACAACTCAAACTGAACAAAGACCACCAAACAAAACGTTTCTACTAGTTTTAACTCGCTAATATCAAAACCAATCAGAGATTTTGGGGTGCAAACTCAATTATTTTCAATATAATCTCAACATGTGAAGGCACATGAACACAAACCTAGAAGACTAATGGCATCTCCTGGAAAAAGGAGGAGGAGCCATCTCTCACCCTGGTGGTCATCAGAGCTAAACTCCTGTCAGGTTCCATCTCACACACACACACACACACACACACACACAGCTTTCCAAATGGGTCAACATGTTGTCACACACACCAGGCAGCAGTGTTGTCCATGTCACCTCACTCACAGAAAACCCACTGTGGCCAATAGCGTGTCAGAATGGACACGTTTCACTCCGACTAAAACCAGGAAACCACCTTTTATTTATTAATTCATTTATTTATTAGAATAAATGAACAGTCCTTCCTGTTACTAGGCTTATCTGCAGCTTGAGTTATGTAAAAAATATAGTCAAATGAATATAAACTAGATTAAAGTTCTCATGATTCATGTTTTTAAATCAAAGTATTTCCACAAAATCTCCATTATCTATTTCTGACTTATTCATTTCCATCATTCAACAGTTGTTACGGGGCAGACTTTTGACTTTTTTTTCCGCCGAGGAAACATTTAATGTTTAGTTTAAAGTCACTTTGGATCATGAGACATTCACAGCTGGGACAAGAAATATAATATAGAAAAAAAACGCCTTTAATCTCAAACATGGTACATCTCTCCCAGGTGACTGCTTAGCACTGGCAGTAATTGAAAACCTGCCCCTGGCAGTATGTATGTGAATGCGTGTGTAACTTTTTCCCTCATGTCTGAGCATGTGCATCTAGTAGTATCAGCGTGTGTGTGTGTGTGTGTGTGTGTGTTGATTCTGCCCCTCCCCCCTCCACAGGTTCACATTAATAAATGCACCTTTACCGATTTGATGTTGTTGAGAGATTAATCATTTCCTCGCAACAGGAAGATAAATTAATAACGTTTTTTTATTTAACCCCGCCCCCTCCTCCTCCTCTTTTTATTTTTTTGCTCTTCCACAACGAAGGGGCCAAATCTCTTCAGCATTTCCAGCCCTGTGAGCTAATTTGACAGCTCACGGGGGTGACGCTGATTCCACTTCGCAGAGACAGGTACCCTAGGGCTAGCCAGCTGGATCGCAGCGGATGCTTACAGATTTGGCTTTAGCTTCATGCTGGGTGTCATCTGTCTCTTTGGTCTGGCGCGGGATAATTTTTGTGTATGTGTTGCATGTGTGTGTGCATGTGTGTGTGCATGTGTGTGTGTGTGTGCATGTGTGTGTCTGCCCCTGACATCATGTGCCTGAGCAGTTTGTGCCTGGCAGGCCTTGTCTGTCCAGGTTGGCCATCAAACACAGCCAGCATGGCCCTAATCTGACGAGGCACTGCTCCAAACATGCCACAGCAGCCCGAGAAGTGTGTGTGTGTCCGTGTGAGTGTGTGTGTGTGACCCCAGGGCAGACCCCCCCCCCCCCCTTTTTTCTACCCTACTCCTTGCCGTTCTCCTCTGCTCTGTCCCATGTCCAATATCAGACGACACACACTCACACACTGAAGCAAAACTTCAAAAACCATCAAGAGGAGCTCGGCTCAGCTTCCCTTCCACCTCACAGTCGTGTGTGTGTGTGTTTTATTTAGGTGAGTGTGTGTGTGGAGAAAGGATTTTTTTCCTCAACAAACGCAGAGATAACCTGGTCCTGGTCATCTTGTCACTTTGATTGCGGCCACTTTGCAGGACGCTCAGCCTCAACAAGTCTGGATCCTCGCTCCCCTCCCTCCTCCCCGCCTGTTGCCCTCAGTCGACTTCCGACGCTGCTTCTTAGGGAAAAGTGACCATCCGTCCCCACACTAGGACGGGAGAGGACACGCGGGGACAGACGACAGCGCTGTTCCCGTTAATCTCCAGGACGAGCCCCAAAAACGGCAGCAGGGGCCCACTGCAAACGCTAATGGCCGCTGACATACACACACACACACGAAAAAACATGTCTGCCACGGTTTCCTTTCCGGTATTGCAGTGAGAGAGAGAGAAAAAAAACTCCTTCTTCCCTGAAAAGCGCAGGATGATGTGTACATATGTTGATTTTCAGGCTGTGAGCCATACACCACCACCGCGTCTTCCCATCAGGCCTTGGGACAGAGTGACAGCAGGAGAGTGTCACGCTACACGCTGACTCCTAGACTACTTAAAGGGCCTTAAGTAGGTTTATTTGGGTCTTTACCTCCCTACTGCACTGTGTTTTCTGCCGTTTCAGCAGGTGAAGGGACAAAAAGAAAGGTGGCGCCAGGATGAACGACTAAAGAGAAGAGAAAGAATAAGATCTCAGTATCTCAATCTGGCCCGAGACCTCATTTTCTGCGAATAAACAAAAGTAAGGTCACATCTCCTTTGTACAACTTCAAGGTGCGTTCAAGTACACCTCGTTAATTCCAAAAATCTATTCTCGATTGGCCAAAAAAGCTATAATAAATAAATAAAATCGTTAATAATTATCAGCACATTCTCTAGACGAGTGGTTCTCAAGCTTTTTCACATCAAGGAGCCTTAAAATCATGAAAACTAGACCACGGACCCCATTTCATAAGATTTGTGATTTAAGGTGTTTTATAAAAGAAATAGTCAGAAACCCAAGGCTAAAATTATGGAGGACTGAAACTGCCCTAAACAAGAATAGATTACTTTAGTTTTCACATCTTTATTTATTTATTTATTTATTAATATATTAGTTTTAAATGTATTTATTTATTCGCTCACCCCATTCATTTTCACCTCAATATATGAAATGTAAAACAATATTTTAAATTAAATAAATTAGGAAAATAATACACTAATGATAGAAATAAATACTAAGAAATTAAATACATTTATTGATTTATTTTTAAATTATCACAGCCCTCTATACAAATGGTTCTACATCTTGTCATTGTGGAATAATAGCGAAAATAAATTATATTTTTTTTTTCCTGGCACCTCTTTAAGGACCCCTGGGGGTCCCCGGGCCCCACTTTGAGAACCACTGCTCTAGACTCTGATGATTTTGCTGCAGCGTTTAAAGCATATTTTTAAAATTCTATTTAAATAAACTACCCTAATCCAACATTGTCACCAGAAACTAATGAATTATTAGTTATAATTATTCAGACTTTATTCTGAATGGAGAGGGGATTATGTAATATGATAACAAGCAGATAGATTTATATAACATGTACAACTATAATGGCGATGTGGCCCAGGATAAAATACAGTTTTATGCCCCTGAGATAGTGGATCCACATAAAGAGAAAGGAGGTAGGTGGGCAGCAGGTCCTCCCCCACCTCCCTTCCAGCCCAGAGGCCTTGGCATCCAGTGGGTTACCCCCCACCTCCTCCTTCCCTTTCCTCCTTTACCATAAACCGCCCCCCCACCTGTTCATGGAGTGGCGTTCAGCCTGTTGTTGTTAGAGACGGAGAAAAACGCAGCAGAAACAGAGAGAGAGAATGAATAGGCTGTAAAATGCAGAATAATTATACCCGGTGGGTGAGGCGAGCGCGGTGGTTGCAGGGGTCGTGTGGTTGGACTCTGGGACTCTGGGGGGGAGGGAGGGGGGAGTCACCAGGGCGGGTTCACGGGGCCACTGGGCATGTTTGGTAAACCAGACTCACAGACCTCCCACTGCACTGCTGCAGGACATCAGCTCTCTGCTCTGGACCTATGCAGACTGAGCACAAAGACCACATGTCTCCCTGTACACTGCATATATATATATAACAAGAGGGAATAGATATATCTATATAGGGGACATTAACATGTTAATTAATTACAAAGAAAATAACATTATCTGGTCAAAAAACTAACAGCGTTTATTAAAAACTGTGCAGAAAAGATGTGCATCACAGAAGCACCAACGCTATGATACCATTTAAATGCAAAGCATGTCACAGCCAATATAGAAACTCTGCAGCTACTGGGAGTTCTGGTTCTGGTTCTGGTCCGAGTAGGAACCAGCAGCCCAAATCCAAACAATCAGGAAGAAACCAATCAGAAACACTGGTGAATTGAACTGTCGACCACGATCATTGGTTGAAGAAGATGTGCTACAGATAGCGACTATAATTTATTTACATCAAATAAATGCAAATATTGTTATGGGATTAATTGTGATTAATTAGTTACAAAACCTGTAATAAATTAATAATAACTTACTTTTAAAGCATTTTCCAAACGATAGAAAAGACACACACACACGTATACACACAAACCTGATCTTAAAAATAATATATATATATATATATATATATATATATATAAGACAATATATATAGACAATATATATTAAAGACAATTGCAGATGTATTTTCTGATGTTAAATGCAGTAAATGATTATTTAAGACTGTATTTAAGACTGAATTTGATTAATTTGGATTTATTTTTATTTCAAAACTATTAAAAGTAATTAATTTACAGAGCTTCTTAAAAAAGGTTTAAACTGTGATAATGCACAAGTCTTTAAGCTATAACACTAGTGAATATCTGTATTATATATTATATTGAATGGTAGAAAGCAATATATAACCAGCATTTACTCAAGTATTGTACTTAAATACAGTTTGAATGTACCAAGTATTTCCATTAGTTAATTTCCAAACAAAGATTTTAATATTTCACATAAACTTAATATACTTTATATCCAATTAAATTGTTGCTTTTTTCTTTTTTAATATTCTAACCATTATGACACGTACTGGTAGTATAATATACTACAATCTGCATAATTAATACTTAACATTCTCAATTCAGGGCATGTACTTGTTAATGAGTATTTTATTTGACAACAGTATTTCTACTATAATAATAGTATTATAATAGCATAATAATATTCTGTAATAATAAATTGATCTGGAATCAATACCTGAATTTATCAGGAGCTATTAAACAAATTGAAGTCAAATGTAATACAGGATTAAAATGACTCCCTGAACATTCAGCCGCCACTAAAAACACATAATTACGAGGTGATATATTTACTTTGGATGAGTTTTACTTCATTATACAACTTTGAGTGCAGAGTATTTCTCTTTTGAGACATTATTGGAGAATAGTTCCTTGCTCTCTGTGCTGGGGTGTCACATCAAAAAGCAAAATTCCCTTAATAGACCTGTGGGACAGAACAGAGAAAAACACATGATTTGGTTTTCATGCAGTGAGCTCTCTCATGCAAACTGCAGCCCGACGGTCGCAGATAATGATGCAGGGGGACAGATATTTCCTCGTTATGTTGATGTTGGCTCGGCTCTCCAAATTCTTTAATAACGTGGAACTCTCAACTTAGGAGAAGTTTTAGAGGAGATGTGTGCACTTCCTTTTTCTCCTCCTCTTTCTACAGTCAAGTCATGTTACTTGAAGAGATTTAATACGTGAAATTCCCAAGAAAAAACATATTACAGGTGTTTGCAAAATATTCCAACAGCTTAATCTACTGACTCATTATGTTAAAATAACTAGGGCTGCAAATGAACATTCCAATTAATCAATTAGTTGATTAGTTTGCTTCATAAAAACGGAGTAAAATGTCAATCACTGAAGATTCAACCTAAAATGTCCAGAAAAACAGTCCACAACCCAAAAATCATCAGTTTACTGTTATAGAAGACTAAAGGAAACAGAAAATAATCGGATTTGAGAAGTTGAAACCAGAGAATTTGGACATTTTCTTCTTAAAAATGATTCAAATCAATTATTAAATCGATTAATCAATTGTTTCAGTTCTAAACTAAATACAGAGTAGTGTGCTACTATTCTACAAATATGTTTAATTATATATATATAAATACATAAAATAGCTCCAGAATATTTAAATATCTCTTCTCATATATTGTAAATGTCCATTATTAGACTGTGGCAGTGCCATGCTTTGCATTAGGTAATGAACGCTGTGTTTAAAGAGCCTCTCTCCCGTTCTCAGGGTTGATCTTAATGTTTTTAATTTCACCCTGCAGAGTCATGAATCAACACAACAACACTGTGCATGTTCCTGTCACGAAGGCCTTCGCTGGTTCTGACATGTTCGCTGTCAGAGATCCTCCTCTCCCGCTTCTCCACGCGACTGAACCTCGTGTTTTATCCCTCGGCTGTTGATCAATCATTTAATCTCTTTAATAGGCCCGAATCAAAACTAATGGTGCACGAAATAACTGTTTAACTAAACAGTGTGGACAGTGGAGGGAGGGAGGGAAGGGGGGGGGGGGACTTAAGTGGTGCTTTAATGATTTTCTCTTAACTGGGCATGACAGTCCTGATGCGTTTAGGGTTCACAAACAAACTTCTGACAACTAATATGCAACGTTTACCCTCGAACGCCGCCTCCCCTCGCTCTGACAGCATATCTGCATGTGCTTTGCTCTTGCCACAAGTCCCGTGTTTATTAATACGTTTATGCCAATACATTTGCATTTCATGAAGTGTAATAAAAGCATTTGCTAATCTGAGATAATTCAGTCACCAGCAGGGTTTTGCCAGCCCAGGATTTGAGGAACTAATGAGGGATTTGGTGCCATCTTGTGGTCACGGTGGTGAAGACAATTTACTCAATATATTGACTATACTTACTGTAACATTAGTAAAGATTATCATGGTTTAATGTGTATATTATATCAGTACTTACAGTCAATTTGTTAAGTAAGTGTCAATTTAAAGTATTATTGGAATGTGAATCAAATAATATGTAGTTGTAAGATCATTTCACAGCTACTATGAGAAAGTATTGTCTGATATCTAAAAGCTGTAAAATTATTGACTTAATTAATCATTATTTTTCAAGAATAAACGCCAAATATTTACTGGTCCCAGCTTCTAAAATGTGAGGGTTTTAGGTTTTTCTCTGCCCTATAAGAGTATGTGTATAATATAGTGAATAACGCATGCAGGATGAATAAAATGAGCAATCTGACCATTTTTTCACTATTTCTTGACACTGGTCATTTAATTGATAAAATATTATACAGATGTGATGTTAGTTGCAGCCGTTCGTTCACGTGCAACACATATAACCTCACTATATACTTGCAAACTTGCAAAATCTCTCCTGAAGCTATATACCCTTTCTTAAAAATATGATATATACTACTTTTCATTAGATAATAAGTAAAGTGTGAGCGTTATATTTCCACCACAGAGCAAGAGTGACATCTGCTGTCTAATATCGCTCATTCCAACTGTGTCGCTTCTTTTAAATACACACAACATACAAACGAGTTCAAAAATACCGAAGGAAACGCACAACCCGTTTTTACCGCGGCGTCCCTGAACGCACCACAAGCTTCTCCATCTGCTGTACATTTAACGAAGGTTTAAATGGATCAAACCATCACCAAACTGAACGGGACACCCCTATTTCAGCGGATTGGTTTAGTCCACGACCTCGAACCCGGAAGTTGTTGTAAATGTTTACATTTCACGTCAGCTGACTGTTTTTCACATGACTACAGTTAGCACATAAGCTTTATAGATATTTAATGCTGCGGTTAATACGCAACATGAACGTTTAATTTACGTTTTATACGTTAAATTCGCTGCTACTTTTACTACGTTACTGACCAGCGTTATCTGGGTTTGTGGAAATGGACAAAATCGCCAAAGGTGAGTCCAGCCGTTTGCCTTTAAAAGCTCATATCTTAGCTTACAAACTACTCAGATATGTGTGATTCATATAACAAAACTATTTCATATCTTACAGAGATGTAAACAAACTGGCTAAATCTAACTGTAATTGCGTTAGCATGCAGGCGACCTAACAAAAAAGCATATAAAGCATTTACAGATCAATGTGTGCTTAAAGTATTAAAAATGCTTTATATTTTATGTCATGTTCCTGCAGATGTGGGTGATATCCAGTCCCGATTGTTGGACCACAGACCCATCATCAACGCAGAGATCCACTACTTCGTGAGAGAGTTTGAGGTAACACGTGACACTTTCACTCTGCTCTGCACGCGCGCACACACGCATATCACATGTTATATCATTTGTAATGATTATAGTAAAGATTCTCACAACAGCTGCTGTGAATTCATACAGAGATATAAGTGAAATCTGCAGTTGTGTAAAGGTGAAGGTAAATTACAGTAGTGTCATACTCAACTTTTCCTGTTCTAAATGTATTCCATTCTGTGCACACATCTATTACACACCTGTCCTGTTTCTCCTCGTTTTTCCACAATAAAGGGGATTTTTGTATGCTAAATACATATTTACAAGTAGAGTCTTTATTAGATTAATTATAATACTGTATTATCTTGTTCTTGAAGGCAATCTGCCAGGAAATTCACCAATCACAGTTGTTTTCTCTCTCTAATTTAAATGTAATATGAAACATATTAAGACCCAGCAGTGGGTTTAATGACTACAGTATGTTTTCAGTGGTGTGTGAGTGACAGCTCTGGTCTTTCTTCTGCTGCTGCAGGACAAACGGGGTCATAGGGAGAGTCGGCTGCTGGAGAACATCAACCGAATGGTGCAGGACTCAAACGAGCAGATGCTGCCAGAAAACTTAGAGGGAATGAAGCAGCAGCTGAGCAACATCATCATACGATGCAAGTAGCTGCAAATGTCTGGTTTTTGGTGCATCAATATCTACATAGTTGTATAGAGGCCTATTTCCAGCAACTATCACTCCAGTGTTCTAATGGTACAATGTGTTTGCTCATTGCATCAGAAGGTTAATAGATGATTAGAAAACCCTTGATGCTAACATGTTAGCACAGCTGGAAACAGTTTAGCTGCTTAGAGAAGCTAGAAAACTGACCTTCCTTTGACAAAAGCAGAGTTTGAAGGAAAAAATGCATTATTTCCAAATACAAATCATTATTTCTAACCTTGTCAGTGTCTTGACTATATTTTCTATTCATTTTACAACTGACTTTTCAGGATAAACACTAAATTGTCTGGCTGACCCCACACTTTTGAATACATTTTAAATGTTGATGTTTCTCTCACACAGTGGAGGCTGCTAATCACATGGCAGCAAGAGTCCAGAAGAGGGAGCTAGAGGCACAGCAGGTAAAGACAACCGAAGGGTCGACACAATGTTCTATTATCCAGCCAAGATTTAGTTGTGGCTTTTATGATACTGTGACATTATTTGTCTGGCCAACTGTCCCTAATTTACTTTTTAACACCTTGGACTCGATTGCAGATTCCCTCTACATAAGAACGCCCACTCTCTCTACTTTCTAGTCACCATTTCTCCTTCTTGTGTCCTTCCAGAGCACGCAGCTGCAGACAAACATGGATCATTTAAAAGACGAGTGGGCAGAATTTCTAAAGGAGCAGCAGAGGTTAAAAGAGGAGGTGGACGAGGAGCATGCGAAGGCTGTAGGAGAACTCAGCGCCCAGTACAACGAAAAGAAGCAGGAACTGGCCAAGTTGTTGCCCTTCTAATCAGCAGACGTTTGCGGCCGTACTTACTACTTGAACACGTGTGTTTATTGTGGACGTGGAGGCGACACACATGTCTATAAATGTGTGTTTGTGTGTTTTTCATTACTGTTCTGTATGAGGCTTTGATTGATTTACTGACATAAAAAAAAAAACGAGTTTCTGCTCCTGCAAGAGTCAACATTTTCCAAATCATTAGTGTAAAACGTGTGATTAACAATGCGGTGTGTTCACAGGCCGTCAAAAATCACAGTTTTTTCCTTTTTTTTTCCACATGGAATATCACCGACATGCACGCAAACGGTCTGGAATATGTAATTTTTAAAACAAGCAATCATTTGATTGTTCCTTGGCTGTGAAGTTTTCAACATTTCAATTTTTTTTCCCCTTTTAATGGATGCCGGCCTGAAAGGTGCTGCCCATGATAAATTTGCCTTCAAGTTGAAAGGAACCTGGAGTTTGGCACCGAAGGGAAGATATTCCACGCATTGGCGAGCGAGATCGTTAACGTTAAGGGGAAAAAAAAAAAAAGCTCTTCTGAGCAGGTGTGTTTAAAGCACAGGTCGAGTGTTGTAGAAACGAGCTCCAACTGAACTGTTTCCAGAGCAAATCATCCCTCAGCGCCCCCCTTAGTGTTTGGAACATTTGACCTCTGACATTAACTTCAAATAAACCAACTGTCTATGAAGCAAGTTTCTTTAGAAGAAGCTTTTCTGCTGAAACCACATTAATGATCAGTAGCAGCTGTGTTTTGTTTGCTCTACCACCTCAAGTCTGATTTTAATAAGGCACTAATCCAATATATATTTTTTTTATTTTTGCAGAAAAATGCATGCACATCAGATTTTTAGACTTCTGGTTTGAATTTCCTTCGGACAGCAACAGGATTACTAACATATGTCAAGTTTATATCCTCCAGTTGTCAGAAGTTGCCATGCTTAGAGTGTTAATTTATTTTTTACTTGTTACGTTTAGTAGATTTACACACACTTGTGTACGTCAGTGTAAATATTCACATTTTTAAAGGTTCTGTATATAACATTTCCTGATTAAAAAGGTCTAAAAACTTAAGTGAAAGACATTTGTTGAGTTGTGTTTAATTATCCGGATTGTTTGATTCGAGATTTCAGATTCAGGATTTTATTTATTTTGTCATTTCTAAGAAAACAGAAAGAAACATCTAAAAGAAAATAAGCAAAGCAGAAATAATAAATAAAATGTTTTTCTTAGTAAGAAAAGAATGCATTTCCTAATAAAGAAAATAAAGGAAAGGAATATGAGGACACTGGGAATGTTGTCATTTCCTGAGTATGGACACACTACTGATAAATACACTACTCACAATAAGTTACAGATATTGTGAGTGGATTTCATACAATTTGAGGAACCAAATAAAAACTTCTCATTCATTATTAGTAATATCAATGATACTTTTACTTATTTCATTATAATTCAGATCAAATAGGGGTGTATATATAATTGTATTAAATGTTTTAAGTATCATGATTGACAACAATGTATGAAAGTCGGAATATGAACTAAAAAAGAAGTGAAATCATTCGTGTGGATCTTGACCCTGAAGTCGATGACCTCTGAGGTCAAATATCCGACACGAAGTTTCTTATGAAGTGTTTGTTTTTGCTCTGGACAATGGCGGCTGGTTTGGACAGGTTAATGGATATGTGGGCACGCCGGGCACATTCCTGGCATGGCTGAGAACAGAGTTCATCTCACACAACGTCATAAAACAAATATTTATGATAGCAGCCCCCCCACCACCACCTCCTCCTCCACACATTCCCTCTTCAAACTGCCTGTCCAATGTCCCATTGTTATCTGAAGAAGCAGGTTTGGACGGCACCTCATCCATCAGTAAAAAAAAAAAAAAAAAAGGGGGGAAAAAAAGAAGCAAAGATGACGTTTCTGTTAGAAAAATAAGAATGAAACACAGATTTTGACACATCTGACAGCTGAAATGAACTCAGAGCTGTATCCCCTTTCACAGAAGCTTGAGGTGCAGCTTTTTTCTTTTTTTCCATGTGACCCCCTCCCTTTTTCGCTGTCTCCTGCAGCTCTCATGCAAGGCCACACTCGGGCTGTGTCTGTGCATACATGTGAGTGAAGGAGGGAGTCTGGCGTCAGAGCAGGACACGGTGGTTGGCTTGTCATCAGAGATCAGAGAGGGCACAGACATGCCAGCAGATGTTTAGAGGCAAAGGGCCAGCGCCCAATCTGCCCTGTGTACTGTACTGTACAGCACGTCTCTATATGTGTGTGTGTGTGCGCGTGTGTGTGTGCACGGCGTCCCCTCCGCCTCGGTGACTGCAGGGCGCAGCTGTCCGGCGTGGAGACAGCCCGTCGTCGGCTAACGAGGACTGACAATACGGAAACGTGGGCCCGCCTCTGCCAGCGAGGTACCTTTTCATCTGCCCTTGTTTATTTTTCGGGTTTCGCTGGAAAGAGAGGAAAAAAATAGTCGGAGCACGCGAAAGGTCACCGCTAAATCATCCGAGTTTTAGCTATTCATGAGCACAGAGTCGTGCTGTAAGCGTAACTACCTGATATTAACAATTACGGGGTTTATATATCGTTATAATGAGTTGTGACTTCGCTGTATAATGTCAGATTTAGCAACGAACTCAAGTCGGGCAATTTTGTGAAGTGATATTCCTGCTCAGGGGTTTGTTTGACATGAGTTTGACCACTAACTGTAGAAACTTAACACACTGTACCGTAGTGCTAGGCTATATGGAAAAATGATAAATCACCATGACTATATATATCACGATATACCACAATAAAGTATGCTCTCAGTTATTCTCTGAAAAGTTTAACAAAAATGTCATTGCTTACTTTTCTCCAACTTTATTTTGTAGTGACATTCAACTGAACTGTCACAAAGGATAAACATAACTTTTAGCGCAGCAATATAAATGGTTTAAATGTCATTGTATGATTGCATCAATGCCATTATCTTAACTTTTGTCTGATTTTCACAGAGTCACTTATTTTGGGCGGCATTGAGCCGTCCTCTCCTTTTTTCCCCTCTTACATAAATGTTGATTTGATTCAAATCAGAACTAAAAGGTGCAAAACACAAACAGCAAGATTACACTGACACTAACCCATTGGAAGAATTAACAAGCACTTTATTAATGTAATGTAATTAGTAGGCTACACTTGTGTATATTAATGTGACGTCAGTAGATTGTTTTGTTCTTGTGATGCATTTGGAATTTTGACAGCTGATTTCAGTGTTCCGGCTCGTTCCGGCTCACTTTGACCCTTGGAAACGATAAAAACAGTAGTATGCATAATGCATATCACCATATCGTCCAGCACTACTGTATCATGAGTGGTGCAGGGGAGGGGGGTCATTTACAGCAATCCTATGCTTCGGATGTTGGTTTCTATGCTCCATCAACGCAAAAATGATGGTCTAGAAGTTGTTTTGCATCAATTGGTACCATGAATGAGCCAATCAGAGCATAGGGTCAGGAAATGGGCACTGACAAAAAAAGTTTGACCACCTTTGACCAAGGTGGACAGCAGTGTGACCCAATGGAAATTTCCCATGACGAGTCTGATAGCCAATAGCCAAGGCTTTCAAACGACATATGGGAACCGTTTTTTGCAAATAAGACTGAAAAAGGAGGTGCGTCTAAAGAGGTTAAAGAAGAAAATAGATGCCAAGTAACCAGCAGCGCCAGACTAAACCCAAGGTCAAGCTAAAAATGACCCTTCAACGCCCACATTCAGACAACCGGACTTTCTTTCCGTCATAACATGCTTCGGAAATCAAGCAAACCTGGGACTTAGATCAACGTCTGTTTGCAACTAAGGTATCGCAACAACAACAGGTTGCGACATTCATGGGGATTTTGCTTCGGGCTGAAAAGTAAGAAATGAAAGCCAGAAGTCTCAGCACCTGGTCAAGTCATTTTTGTCTCACTGTCATAGATCAACAGCCCATCACTGCCCTGTGTGTATTTTCAGGCTCTTTCAGTGATTTAAACCAGATAGAATATGGGCTGACGCAATTTGAAACCTTCAGAGAGATACATGGAGGAGAGATTTGACGAACATTAAGAGGAAACGTCTTCTCTGCACCCGGTGGGCTATTGGCACGGAGACTCTCACTGAGTGTGCAGTCCGGTAACACGACTCCCATGTGCAGGAACCAGCTGGTCAGTGGCTGAAATCTCCCATTATATCCTCCTCGGCCTGCTGCATCATGTCTCCGCTCCCCCCGCTGGCTTGTTTTTAGTCTCCTGTTTCCATCGTAGAGCAGCGTGCTCTTCCTGTTTTGAAGGGATCGCGGCGGTCTTGGACCACGGAACTGCCGTTCCTCGTGCCAACATAAATGGTAAAGGAAACAGGCAGCACCCAGCTGGAGCCTCATTGGGCAACGGACGGAGATAAGGGGTGTGTTGGTCAATGTAATCTGATGCCGTGTCTGGAAAAAAAAAAGAGCTTTTCCAGAGCTAACACGCAATAAAGATGTTTCCGAACAAACAGGATCCGATCTCAGGACTGTAAATCATCTAGTTAAACGGCTACAGGTCAACGCGGATCACCTTCTTCATCACCTGTCCGTCCTTCAGAAATAGAAGCCAAAGGCGAGAGTTGAAGTTGACGTAACCTGCAGTTCACACCTTGGTTTTTCCCCAGCTCAACGATCCCTCTGGGTTTTCTCACGCGGCCGCGGAGACGTTGATTGAACAGAACCTCATGAATCTGCAGTTACACATTTACCTTAGAACATGTGGTGTGCAGTCATGCGTAAAAATACATCGGACACTGATTACACGCATGTGAACTGTGTAAAATTTGTCTTGACTCTTTCTGACAACCCACAAAAATATATCCATGTAGACGATATAGGTTTAAAAATTCACCCACGTTAGGCCTATATAACAATAACTATCCTATTTACATCAAGATAAAGGATATGGCTGACGATTTTCTACATTTTTCTTACTACAATGGATGACTTATTACTTCACCAAAAAAGAACTGTAGGTCATTTGTTAGAAATACTAAAACAGAGATCACATATAACTAGAAAGACGCTAAACAAATGCAGTTCATTTATCATTTACTGTGTAGTTTGCACTAAAGGTCATTGAGAAATTTGCTGATTACAGTTTTTTAGTCTTAAGAACATATCAAGGGGAACAGTTTTAGGCTATTGGTCTAAAAATAAATGCTCATGGTCTATGGTTCTGGAGAATAAATGTAATATACTAGATCAACTTTAATACATTACATATGTCAGCTGTGGAGGAGCAATCAATCAATCAGAAATGGTGATAATTGATTAATCCCTCACAATATAGTCCTTTTTAAAAGGACCATATACTAGATAAAGATGAAAATATGGAAAGATTGGAAGCTCCTATATTGAAGAACCAGGTATTGAATTATCATGAATATCTGAGGATAAATACACCTATTTCTTAATGTTCCTGATTAACTCTGAACCAGTTTACTGATTACTTAAACATTAGATAAACATAAGTCTGTCATAAACGTGACATATCCTATTAATTGTGACATAAGACTTTAAAAACTTCATAAAAGTCAGTCATTCCAGGATATTTAATGGACTACCAAGGTTTTCCTGTTACCTCCAATTATCTGTAGTTTCTATCCATTAACACTTGCCCGTTGAGGTTATTACATTGTCTTTGTAAACCCATTTGTGAATAGATTATTATCTTAAGCATCTTTATCAGGAGAAAGAGTACAATGTACACTTTTTATGAGGTTTTCCTGTGCAGGCCATGTTATGGCTTCATATTCATACGTCCATTCTCTCTACTTTACTGCTGAAAAACTAATAAAAATACAAGTGAAGCGTGAACTTCCTTGAAGAAACAAATAAAACGCACATGACCTCAGAGGACTGCTACAGTTCCTGTGAAGCTGACAGCAAAGTATTTTCTTCTTTGGCCCGATCGCCTTTCAGCTCAGCCGACCGATGAGAAAAAGCAGGTCTAACAGGGACACAATTTCAGTATTTTGTGTTGGAACAATGGGACGTGAGGAGGTATTCATTCACCCAAGCTTTCCTGACAGCTTATGAGAATTTTCAGCAAGCAGCGTGCTCACTCTTTATTTCTTTTGTGCTACATGATGGGCCCCTGTTACTCAATTACCGGGGGGGTCCAAAATGAAAATGCCATTGAACAAAAGCACCGTGCTTCCAAGTTAATAACCCGGCATAACAACACCCCAGGGACCCCGGTGATGGTTCCTGGGCGGATGCTAATGCAGGTGGTAATATGAATTCTTTGGCAATAGCAAGCGTTCACCCAGTGGATCGCTAAATAAGAGCGGGAGCGCTCACGGAGCTGCCGTAAAGCAAATTAAGAAATTGATATTTCTCCGAGGGGAAGGTTGCTGGAGAGCCTCAGAGCCTGGCAGCTTCGAAAATGAGCACAGGGTGGCATATAAAAGCAATCATTGGAAAGAAAAAAGGTTGGAAATTAAAACGTCCCCGCTTTTCGCTATAAATGCCAGAGCTCCCTTATTAGCAAGCGCGAAGGCTGATGCTGCAACATGTCAGTTTTCATTCTTTACAGTGAACAGTCGCTTTCTTTAAGATCTCTCAGAAAGACCGCCTCGTATTTCTTTCTGTTTGATAGACGCGATTTCGTTGCCGTCTTTTCGCGGAACGGTCTGAACCGAGCGAGTTGTGGATCTGTTCAGTTTCATCAGACAGCCTCGCTAATACAGCGGCGGCGGCGTGTTCCCCGCCAGGTCTGCCAGGTCCAAGGAACACAGATAAGGGTCCAGCAACAACAAGCACCTTCCTCAGTCAATCACAGGACAAACAATAGCCAGAGAGGACGCCGGGCCGGGCTGTCATCAGCCCACGGCCACCAGCAGCAAAGCTTGTTGTCGTCTAGATTCCTGAACCTTAGAGGAATGTCTGGCTCGGCTGCCAAACACATACCTTTACAATGCCGTTGATTTTCCTTGGTTTATATACCAGCCAGGTATTTTCCTGATGTTATCTCAGTTGGACTTTCAACGATGATAAACTCTTACGCTCTGGTATGTCTTCTAATGTTTTAGACGTTAAATGTTAGACCTAATGTTCCGAGGTCAACTTGTTCAGAATTTTTGGGCCACGTGGAGGAAGCTGGAACAAGATGTGATCACAACAGGCTATAAAGCAATCACCCTTTAAAGTTATACTTTATACACCCATCAATATTCATCTAAAAAGGTCCCATATTTCACGAATTTCCTGGGTTTTAGGGTTCGTGGTTGTAGACAGGGTTCATACAGGTGTCTTCAAACTAAATTCAAGTCTTTTTAAGAGCATTTATATCAAATTTAATAGTTATTTTACTGCCTTTCACAGATTCTGGCAAAGATTCTGGCGAAAATCTCACCTGTAGTCGATAGGGCATCGTGAATATGATGTACTACAGGAAAAAGAGTATTTTTGGTGAATATTTATCGGCAATTTTTACTGGAAAATGTAACTTGTAGATGGTCCCAAACATGGACCACAGTTAAACCTTTTTTTTTATTCATTAAAGATATCACTTAACCGCATGTTGCTCATAAGAGTCAGTTATGGTTATGGAAGCCATGGTTAAATAGTTCTATAAAAACATTTGTAGGACTCACAAGGGTCGCATCTTTATGTCTGATAATCCAAAATTCCGGATGAATCCGGAAAAAACACATGTCCGAGTAAGATATATTTGTGGTTTTAACAACATAAAATCTGAGAAGCTTGAGAAAATCAGAAATACATCTTCAAACTTCAAATAAAACCAAGGAAAAGTGTACAAAACGAGACCTTTAATATAAAGATACTTGCCTATAGCCGCTCACTAGACACAGTCAATTTCCCAGACTTTATTACCAGATTTCCACGCGGCTCATTGCGCTCTATATGTGCATCCTTTTCCCTTTGTACATCAACTGCTTTTACATTGTGAAATAAGGGCTGTGATTTAGTGGTCATGAGAAAACCATTTGCTCTGTGGCTTTCTGATCTGTAATTTATGACTCATTATCTGGGTATTGATTTAAGCGAACAAATCATAGAACAGAAACGAGAAAGGTAGGTAATATAAAGCATGATTTAAGGCCTCGGTGCTGTAACGGTCCTCTCTCGTGGTTTAAGTAACAGAGATGATATAGATTATGTAAAAAAAAAAGCACATAAAATTGACTTTGAAACACTCAAAAAGTCCAAATATGTTATTGTTCTGATGTTCTCTGAAGTCCCGGCCGAGATGGTTAACGTTGTGAAAAGGCCGAACCCACGGGGCTTTTCCAAAGAATAATTCTCAGTTTCAGTGTTGTTAGCAATGCCATAAAATAAAACCGATATAGCTGTAAAAAAGTTGAAACGGCCTAAGAGTCCATTAAATCAGACGCCAGTCTCAGAAAAGGCGTCGCAGATGGTTTGCAGATTTGGACAAAGATGACTTCTGACTTATCAGCCTGAGTGCACTTGTCCTCAGAAAGCTTAGGATCCCCCAGTAAAATATCAAAGTCGATGTTGGGAAATAAACTTTCAAGAAGAACCTTTGTCACCTTTGCACATACGCGTCATTATCGTTAGCCAGAACGAGAGGTTTCGTTTAAAAGGCACTTGCATAAAAGTCCCTGAAAACCTAATTAACGCATCAAGATTGTGAAACGATTGAGGGAAATAAAAACCAAACATAACAAAATTGGCCGTGGTTCATTATGACTGTGGGATTTTCCTCTAAGAGGTTCTTTTGGACGCCGCTCGGCTCGTGATAAATGATAGGCATCTTAAAAACAGGATTATCCTTCAATGTTTTTTGGAGGCTGGACCCGAGCGTAATGGAAGAAAAAGACAAGCTCCCTATGTAGCGTACATTCCACAAAGTTAACGAAGCATAACACTCTTTAAAAAAAAAAAGTGGGTCCAGGTTTGGGGAAATCTGGACCCAGGACAGTGGAATTTCTCCCCCGTTGTTCGGAGCAGGCCTGTTGCTCTCTCTGAATGATCTCACGATGAGATCTCTGAGGAGCATCTAATGTAATATCCCACCTACCTCAGTCTCTGAAACACAATAAATCAATCAGCTGCGCTTTTACAAGTCTGCATGTGTGTTACCAATTTAGGAAATGGAGGATCCTCGCTGTGCATCACAGCTAAAAAACATCCTGATTGACAGAACAATGAGAGACAGGAGACGGAGGAACAAGGTGCATGGGCGAATGTGTGTGTGTGTGGGACCTGGGATTTGCACCCGGAGCAGATTCAGCATTTGAGCCCCCGTCCTTTCTCCAGGGAGGCCCGGGCTCCTGGCACAGGAATGCATGAGAGTGGGCTCCTTCAATAAAGGCGGATCTCCTTCAGGACCCAGGGTTTCGGGTCCTGGGCTTCACTTTTCATCGTTTTCCCCTCCCCTTGTCTTTCTAAACCCAAGTGCTGCTGCTGCTGCTGCTTTTGCTACTGCTGCTTCGTTTCAGGCGTAATGGCTTTACCTTGAGGCTTAGAGAAAAAAGACGCACAGGGACGAATGAGTTCAGAGCTAAAACTATGACTCACCTACTGTATGGCCATGTTAAGACATCTTGTTAGGGCTCATTGTGGTTTTACCTTTTTATTGGTGGGATAAACATGTTTTAATAAAAATCCTCATGGATTTTGCACCAGTTATGATAGAAGCTAGGAGAAACTTATGAGTGAAGGAAAATCCTTCTTTTTGTTCCCTTTTAAAGAATATACCGTAATGTCCGGACTATAAAGTGCACCTGAATATAAGCTGCGCCAGCTACATTTAGGGAAAAAAACAATGTGTACAATATGTAAGTCGCACCGGACTATAAGCCGCAGGTGTTTTAATGTTTAATTACCACGCATAAGGGTTTGTGCACAGAGTCTATATCAAATCTATATTAGCTGCACCATTGTATATGCCGCAGGTTTCGAAGCATGGGGAGGAGTTGAGTACTTCGGAACCGACTCTCTCAGAAAAGTAGGTTATCCACTCCATAAATCAAAACGGCTGTCGTTTGAAGTGGTTTTAAACAGTGTTTCAAATATATTTTGATAGAATAATGCTATTTTGATGGCCTAGACATCAAAATATACGTTTTTGAGTATGGGAAATCTAATTCCGCCTATAGAAACTGAAAATCACGATGATACTATATGAATCAAATGAAAAAAGACATTCTTGGGGATGGTTCTGTCTAGGTACCACCTAATGTAGGACAGTAAAATCTTCAACAGTGCTAGAAAATGCAGATTTTTTTACAACATGGCTACTAAATAACCCGAATGATTAAGCATTTTTCTAAATGATGCACTAAAGACATTAGTTTCACTTTCGGCTTTAGAATCTTTAAGCTACTTGTAGGGGAGGCCATGTAGAGACTGTCTTTGTCTACCCCTTTTTTTTCCCCCATTTAACGCAACCGTTTTTACAACTCAGAACTTAAAATGAAAATTATAAATAAAACAAATTGGATTTGGCTCACTTCAGGCTCCAGTCTGACCTATATACCTAGCTGTATTGGTCCAATAAATATACCACTGGCAGCCGGTTAGCTTAGCATAAAGACTGAAGAGTGAAACAGGATGATCCCAATGTTCCCAGGGTTCCATACAGCTTTAGTATACATGTTTGAGGGTCAGGTAGTTAGGGAGGTGTTGAAAATCTCATCAAACCCAATCATCAAAAACAGGGTAAAGTCTGACCCACAGAGAACATTGGGTTTTAGTGCATTCTGGGTAGTTTCATGGAACAAACCCAAACCAAACAAGAGTTTGAGTCAGATTCCAGTAAATTTTTATTCACAGAACCACCCAGACTCTGGGAACACAGATACGACCCCGGGGGAAACAATGAACCGGACTCTAACTCTAATTTTGTCCAGCATTTTTAGAGCTCACCCCCCAAAAAAGCAACAAAGTGGTAAAAAGCTGTGGTTTTATAGGGTATAGTGTGCAAGACAATTTCTTGGCCGTGTGCAGTATCTTGCCGGTGTCATGTCCTCACCAGTTGCCAAGCAACGAATGGAGACTCCATGAAGTCACTTTGGTTTTTCGTACAACGCTTTGAAGGTGATAGTAGCATCTGGAGTGAGCCAGGCTCGCTGGCTAATCTAAGCTAACACACTGCTGCCTGTAGCTTCATATTTAATGGATCTCCCAACTATTCCTTTGAAACTGACAGTTTTACACCTACACTTGTTCATTCTGAAGGAACTGCCAGCATGATGAATCATTGAAATGTACTTGTTAGCAACCTCCCTTCCAACGATCCATCGATCTCATAAATTTAAACTTGCACTCGTTGCTCTGCACCCAGTAGTGTCGTTCTGGATCTGGCAGATGCATGCTAAGCTCTTTAACAGCTAGAATATGGAGATAGTAAGGGAGAGAGAAAGAAAAAGAACAAAAACAAAGATATCTCAACAAAGAAAACATGACATAAGCAAAGATGTGAAAAAAATCAAGCAAGAGAGTGGAAGATTAGCATGGAAGAATTGGCAAGGATTACAACGGAGTGATAAAAAATGTAGAGGAAGAGGGAGGACGAGGAACAAAGGCGAGGAAGCACAAAGATGAGATTGGGAGGGGAAAGACACCAGGAAGGGACGGCCGGTTCCTGGCCTGCGGATCAAAGCAAGGCAGCGAGCGGCAGCTCCAGGCCGGTCCTCCCAGCACCTGCTGCCGCCGCGAAGCCAAGTCAAACACATTATTCCAACAGACGCACCGCTTAATGGCTTCTGTGGAGAGACCTTTACCGGGTCCATGACTGCCTCTGCAGACGCTCGGAGGTGCAGGCTGCACCCACACACACACTCACATAAAGGCTTCCTAAAACTCTCCGACACATCTAAGTGCACACACACACTTTCCTACGTGTGATCCATCGGATCATTTTATTGCACACCTGCTCGAACGCGACCAAAACCCGGACACCTGTCAAAGTCATAAACTCACAAAAGTGACCGAGCGTGCGCACAATAAGAGCCCCATTTACAATAAAACATTAACACCTGCCGGGCGCATTGTGCCACTCCAACACAGGGCTGGGTTATGGTTGGACCGGTGTCAATATTGAGCGGAGAACAAATCACCCTTAGAAAAACGGTAAACATCTGTTTTGTGACTTGGCCACCTCTCACTGGCAATGTCAGCCTGACCTCAACCAGGTTGGGCCCCTTTTACATTTTCCATGAGAGCACAAGCGCGAGTACCAGTAAGTGGGTGACAGCATCTGTAATTTTTTTTTTTTTAAAGCAGGGAAAAATACAAACAAACCTTGATGCAATGAAAGCAGGTATTAGACGTGTTTCTTAAAGTACCTTGCAGTATGTCCAAAAAGAATAAAACCACAGACAGTCTTTACGAACGGCTTTAAGCTCAAGAAAAGTGATGCCTCATTGGCATTTATGGATCATCTAATATGAAATACTATCCGCTGAAATATCACTTCTTTTTCTAGCAGCTTTGAGTCTTCAGGGCAGCAGCTTGATTAGTAATAAACATGCCTGTAAAAATATATGTGCATGCAGCATGTCATCCACTATTGGTCTATATATCACAGCGTTAATTTGTGCAGGATATGCCAATTGATGATGCTAAGTGAGGTTTATTAATACTTTAGTAAACCCTTTATATCTTTGCCATTTATCTTTTTGTTCGTAAAATATCTAAAAAAGTTTTGGCCAGATTTTCGTCAAATTTTCAGTGAATGTTGGGAATGGTACCATAAACAGATGGTTTCATTTTGGTAATGATCCAGTAGAAATCCTGGCTTTTGGATCACTTTGAATTTTTTGACGTTTGTTAAGATTGCGGTAAATTAACTTTCAAACAAGTGCGATTGTTTGGGGCCACCTGGTGGTGATATAAAGTTCATGAGTTTCCCCCATTCTGAACTCCTAACTAAGAGGTCAGAAAACGTTTGTGGAATATGCTCACAATGAAATATTTTTAAAAAAATCATGCATTTTACTCTAGATGCTATATTCCATGTATTGTTGCAAAAATGCGTATTCTTTGCCTTTACTAGAGTCAAATAAAACTTGTACAGTGGTTTGCACGGAGGGGGGCAGGGGGAAATCGCCCCCTTGTGGTCGCATTGTTGAAAAACATGCGCTACAGTGCCCTCTTGGAGCCAAAACGCATGAGAAATACCCTCTAGGTGCCAAAAAGCGTGTTAAAGTGCCTTCTTGGAAGCCGAAACACATGCTAAAGTCCTCTTCAATGGTGAAGACACGCCATATGTGCCCTTTTTTCCTTTTTGCCCCTGCCCTTCAAAAAGTCTGTGCATGCCACTGCACATATATATAAAAAACATCTGAACAATGTATTTACATGGTTATCTGTAGCTAGCTACACATGCATATTGTGGACACGTGTTTTTCATCAAACAACAGCAATGTCCAGTCGCACCTGTCAATACTCTGTTTACAGCTTGTGCGTGGAGTTTCCAGCAGTGGGAAAGCAGCTGACCCCGTAAGTACACAGGGCTTGTGGAAAATGTCGGTAATTGCAATACTGTAGATACCTCAGGAGACTTGGCACGGCTTTATTCATCCGCCCGGATCCAGCAGAGAGCAGCAAAACATAAAAACACTTGAAGATACAGCGGGAGTTGTCATGGCAATCCACAACAATTTCTCATAATTTCTCCTTATTTACTCTTCTTATTCTCTCTCTCACTGACCCCTTTCTTTCCTAGATATTTCTCCTTTCTTCCACTTTCCCTCTTTCCTCCTCTTCTGCTCCTCACTCACACTTCCCCTAATCCTTTTTTTAGCCACCCAGATGAAAAGGTGCTTTACGATTTCCATCCTTTAATGTGTTTTTGGGATCGTTCCAATCACGTGGGAGAGCCCTTTCTCCCCGCTGCCTTTTCCCAGCACAGGTGCCTGCTGCAGTGGCTTCGTAAGCCGTCTGCAAATGACATTGGTTCCCCTCTGCTGGTCACATCCTGTGTGCCGGATATGATACTGCCATGAGCCTCCGTATTCCTAATGGAAACGCACGTCTGGCTTTGGCCCGCAATGACAGTTGTGGGAAGACGGCGTTGAAAGCATTTCGGCAGAAAAGAATGAGCGTCCAACAAGGTAATTCCCATATGTTTACACGACAGAATTAGGTTCAGTCAGAAATAGGCTCTGAAATATTCCAGAAAGTCGCCGTAAAGGCCATGTGTTCCTTGGCAGCGTTGAAAAAGCAGCAGACCCCCGATTCGAAATGGATACTGTTGGTGTAGAAGCGGCTCACAGCTGTTAGACGGGTTCCGTCTCTGCCATTTATTTACATTTCATGATGATCGGGTTCATATCGCTTCGAGGGGGGTTTTAGTTTATGTTCACAAGTGACAGTTCTGTTTTTGTCAGGGCAAGATTTTATGATGTTATTGAACACACAGTTGGGATTTTGGTGTCCTTTCCAATGACTGTACCTGATCATCCTGGAAAAAAATACATTTTTCTCTGAGTTGGAGATCAGTGGTGGAAGGTATGCAAGTACATTTACTCATGTACAGTACTTAAGTACAATTGTGAGGCCTTTAACTTGAATATTTCCATTTGATGCTGCTTTATACTTCCACTTCACTGTATTTCAGAGGGAACTATGAATTTGTTCTGAGGGTGCAGGTGCAAGATATCACCACCAGGTGGCCCCAAATGATGATGCCTATTTGAAAATCCATTCACCACAATATTACCAAACCATGAAAAAAATCAAAGTGATCTAGAAACCAGGATTTCTTCTGGATCATTACCAAAATGTAATCATGTGTTCATTGTACCATTCCCAACATTCGCTAAAAATTTGACCAAAATCCTGCCAAACATTTTTGAGGTATCTTGCTAACAAACAGACGAATAGACAGATTTTCTCCTTCACAGATGCAGGTTTCATACAATGGATAATAAACCAAGCTTTTAAAATAAAACTTATTCTCATAGTTAAAAATGAAACCAGTAGTTTCCAACCATTTTCTCTTTCGATGTCTAACAGAACACAGTGTGAATTCGGGTCACATTTCACATCTCATGGCCCCTTACATTCATTTTGGTGACCCTCTGGAGGGGCCCAACCCCTAGGTAGCACCTCCAGTAGCTGCTGACTTTATATCAATTACAGACCAATATTCTGCAAAATACATCTTTTACATTAGTAATTCATCTGATTATATGCATGGACTTTTCTTTGAATAGAATTTTTCAGGCAGGATTTTTTACTTGCAGTGGATAATTTATACACTGCTGTTCATTTACTTAAGTATTTGAATACTTATATATATATATATATATATATCTGCTCTGATTTGGAGACAGCCACACCTCGTAAAGAAAGCTTTTAGCGCCCTGCGTGATTCATTAGCGACATAACAATATCTAAACTGTTGCTTGAACCATTGTTTCTCAACACACACACTTACACATGCTCCTGTCTGCTATTCACTGTCTCCCACGTCTCACTTTCACACCGTTCGCCACCTGCCAACTCGTGCACTCTCAACTTCAGGCAATTAAGAAAATAAACAGAATGTCCTCGCGTCCCTGGGGTCCATTAATCTTTCTTCTTTCTTTTTCCCCTATTACGCTACGCTATAGCTCGCCTGGCAAGATGCCCAGCCATCAACAATTGGTAACCAGTAGACACCCACAAGCATGTGGCCTCCCCTTCACCAGGCGGAATGTAAAATGTGTCAGCAGCAATTTAGTCATATTTACCACAGCTATATGACATGTTGAGATTAAACACTGATGTGTGGTTATTGGCTCGCCATGGAAACAATAGAGCCCCTCTGGGAGACTCGGGGTCTGCATGTAGATGTTATTTATCATGTCCAAAAAAAAGTCAAGGAAAATATTCTCATATATCATTTTTCACCTCCAATTAACTATAAAGGCATTTTGTGTTTCACAGAAGTGAGCGGCAGCTGGAATGTGAGAGCGAAGCGGGAACTGTGGGTCACGAGTGGGTGTCAAGGCCATTTTTTTTAATATATATATATATATATATATAAATATATAAATAATGGCTCAAATAAACTTCAGTGGGTGGGAGAAGTCGTACTGCCGACACCTTCGTGTCAGCACCGTGCACTAAATCAAAGCAGGAGTACGATCGGGATCAGTCATAACAGTGCAGACGAAAATATCTCTGATGTGAAGTGAAAAAAAGTCAAAGAAGTTTCACTCACTTTTTTAAGCCTTTGACTAATGTGAGGAAAAGGTTTGAGGTTTGAGCTTCACTGTCCATATTGGTGTATATGCACAAGTTTGACACTAGAAGGCTGTTTCATGCATCTATTGAAAGTGGGAAGTTTTTTCTGAGCTAATTTAAAATGCAATTCTACTTATTACTTTAAACTGTAAAATGATTTTTAAAAAATGTGATTTCAGTTGTAATTGTACATTCAAAATCAACTAAATACTGAGGTGATGGAGGCATTTTGTGTTGGTTAATGATTAATTGTACAGTTGTTTCAGTCGTATTTACAGTATTAGGTTAATTGTATCATAAAAATCAATTAAATACTGAGGTGATAATGATGATAAAGGCATTTTGTGTTGGTGAGTTCTTTGGTTATTGACTGTAAAATGCACAAAAATTAAAACTGTACTGTAATAATCGTTTACAGTCATGTTAATGTCACATTAAAGTTTTACAGTGGATTTGTGATGACCCCTAAAAACAACTGAATGTTCTAGCAAACATTACTTTTGTTCCATCCTAACATTCTTCTGAAGACAGCCGATCCTTTTGGATTCGTCCAATTCTTTTTTCTCTCTCTGCGAGGTCCTGATGAAAGGTTAGGACATTTTAAAGAGCTCCTCAAAGAGAAAGTTGGAGTTTTTATAGACGAGAGGTTAAAGATCGCTCCTCTTGTCAAGTCTAGCGATCACTGTAGCGTCATCCATCTCTGTGGGGGAGTCTCTTACAAGGATATTGCTGCTCCGCTGAATAGCTGTACTCCCTGTGGGCTGAGAAATGTGTGTGTGTGTGTGTGTGTGTGTGTGTGTGTGTGTGTGTGTGTGTGTGTGTGTGTGTGTGTGTGTGTGTGTGTGTGTGTGTGTGTGTGTGTGTGTGTGTGTATAAAAGTGGAATCTCCTGTCACAGGTTGTGTAAAACAGTGGTTCTCAAACTTTTTCCCCACTTCAATGACTCTTAAACTCACAAAAACTAGACTACAGATCCCATCTGACAAGATTTTTGTTATTAGATATTATACAATCAATCAATCTTTATTTATAAAACATTTTATACACAAAAAGATGTAGCACAAAGTGCTATAGAATAGAAAGTGTCCAAAATTATGGCTTAAACCGCCATATTAAAAAATAAATGACTAAATACATGACTGAATATGCTGTAAATGCCTGTATTTATTAGATTTTTCATTTAATTAATTAAATGTATTTGTGTATTATTTTCCCATTACACATAAATGCTGCATAATTTAGGGATATTCTGAAAGACTCAGTGGGTTTCATACATTTTTGGGGCAATAAATATTAAACTAATTAAAATGGTGTTTGTTCTCATTCATTATAAGTAATATCAAAGGAAGGTTTTACTTATTTCATTAAAATTCAGACCAAATAGGGAAAACACTCATGTAAATAATATCCCTGACTTACAATGAGTATTTTCCGGATGCATTTATCTCCATCTCTTTATATACAATTGAAAATAAAATTAGAAATTAAATATATATAGATGCACAAAGGGAAAATAATGTTACAGGGAATTTAAATAATGTATTTATTTATTTACTTTTCACTCTCTCATTTCAGTCCCTCCCTACAAATGCTCCTATATTCTCTCAATGTGTAGTTATGGAAGGAATTACAGTGAAATAGATTTATTCTGGGGGTCCCTGGACCCCACTTTGAGAACCACTAGCGTGAAAAGTCCTGGCACGCACACTAAAGATATTCATAAACACCTTGGGCCTGTAATCTATACATCCAACTGCAGGCGTTTTTAACAGGGAATGGTGGAATCATTTTCACCCAGTTTCAGCATGAAGACATTCAGGGGGCTTTTATGGCTGCGACAGTCTGGAATAACGTTATATACGGTACCGCCGTGCCGCTCTGGGCGACACCTCGGTCGGTTTTCCATGCTGTAACCTCTTCCTTTCCTCTCTTCCCACTCTTCCTGTTGTCCAGATGAAAGGAAAATAAAAAAAGGGGGGGGGGGATGATGATTAAAGGGAAACACTGCACATGTGAAGGCTGTCTCCACTTGGGATTCATGAAATCATAAGTATATTAAGAGGAGGAGGAGAGGCTGTTGCCAAAGAGCTGTCAATGCAGGGAGCCAGCAGGTACTTGGTACTCTGGGAACGGACACACACACACACACACACACTCAGTCGTGGGAATAGATGCATTAATTTAGGTTTTTTTAGTGTTTCTCCTCATTCATTATTAGTAAAATCAAAAGGGAACTTTTACTCATTTCATTAAATTTCAGACCAAATAGGAAAAACACTCATGTAATCGCAAATTTAAGGGTTATTGCACCAAACATTGATTTCTGAACTCTTCTTACCGTAATTTCCGGACTATAAAGTGCACCTGATTATAAAGCGCACCAGCTACATTTAGGAATAAAACAATATACAAGCCACATGTGTTCAAGTGTTCCATTTAGTGCAATAGTACAGAACATATACTGTGCTGTGACTGTGAATTTTAGACCCACAAACTTTCACACATTTACACTAAATGTTGCGCTCCCAGCATCATCCAGGTGTTTTTTTCTTCCTTCTTTGATAGGCAGGTCCACTGCCTTTAACTTAAAAGCTGCGATATGTTCATTTCTCAGTTGATTTTCCATAACGAGGTTTTGTGCACGAAAACTTCCGTCCTTCTCGTAACATCTGTCTTACTCTTGTTCCGTCTCTCGTGCTGCGTTTGGTTCTACGTTTACTTTTCATTGTTCACGCTGCTTGTCTCACTCACTTTCCTGTTGTAAAATTCCATATATTAGATGTACAGAGGTACAAAGCATGGGGAAAAAGTAGCAGCGTATAGTCCGGCAATTACGGTAAATATAAACATTAGTATTATGTTGTTTAAAATGAATTTGATCTTGTTTCTTTGCATTGTTTGAGGTCTAAAAACCTTATTTTGACCATCTGTCATTTTCTGCAAATAAATGGTCTAACTGTTATATATATATATATATATATATATATATATATATGCACCGTTGCCATTACGCAAGGCTGCAGTCCCCACGAGAGTCACTATTTATCCAATGTAATAAATTGGATTAATTATATTTGCCTCAAATGTTCTCACTCCCAAGCGTCGTTTCCACTCATGATGAGGAAGGCAACTCTGACTCATATCTGACCATCGGTGTAGAAAGTCCACAGTCCATCTGTCATCCAGGACCAGGAGGGATGTGACACCTGAGCTTTTTTTTTTCCTCCCCCCCTTTTGCATGTTTTTACAATTTAAGCAAAACGCTAACTTTGTGTTCTCTTTACCCCTTGCGTCTATTTTCATAATATTTCATCCCTCGCGGATGTCTTAATAGATTTGTTCCAGGAGGACAGTCTTTAGGTGTGAAGGAAACTCACGCCGCCTGCCAAAGAGCTGCAGTCGACTGTAACTTATTGGCCCATTTATAATCAACCAATTTGGCTTTCGCTAACTGGAGGTGAACAAAACTCTCCTACAGTAAATGTCTCCTAAATTATATCCTAATGAGATGTGTCTCAGCATGACTTCACTGGCTTTCCTTTAGCAGGTATTTTACATTAGACATTTTTTGTTCAGCCTCACATTCATCATCCTAAATGTGCTGCTAAGCTGTAAGTCTGTCTGTATATAAAAAGGTTACGTAAACTCACAGGCCCCTTTATTAGCTACACAAGCGCTCATTAACACAAATATCTAATCAGTCAGTCACATTGCAGCAACTTAAGTCTTGATTTATGTTTCGGAGGTGAATGGACGCCGGGTAGAGTCGGCTTATAGTCCTTTCATTTTAGGTCAAAAATGGGGAAGAAGACGGAAGCAAACTGATTTTGTCTCAGAAACATGTCCTCAGTGAGGAAAGAAAGATCAAAATATATCCCATTCATATGAATATTAATATTGTTTTGCCTTCACATGACTATGGTACAATTCTAAATATCTTTATAAAAGTTACTGAGTTGATTACTTACATACATGATCTAAATAAATAAACATCTAGAGAAAACAAGTAAATAAATTCTATGAATGTTTGGCCTCTTAGGGCTTCCTTAGCTTCCTTATTTGAGTTCATCTTTATTTAGGTCATGCAGCTGCATCTCATTATCTGGATGGAACAAATGTATGCATGCATTTACTAGGTATGCAAAAAAATCTTATTATAGGACAATATGATTCCCACTCCTTTACAGAGTGACAGTGCAAAAATACCAGTAGTTTGATGTTTACCTGCATCTCAACAGGATTTACAGGACAGTCATCATCTAAACACTCAATACTATTAATATAAAGTAGAAACATGCACCTGTTAACAGGATTCACAGGCAGCAGCTCAGTCATTTAAACCCAAAGCATAACATGTTTTCTCCAGTATTAACAACAATATTGGATCTGTCCATTTATATGGAAGTATAAGAACAAGCAAACACGTATAAGCCTTAATAAATATAAAAAAAAATAGTCTTACCTTATGCAAATCATGCAGTGTGTTTTTTCTGGCTTTAGCAAAATCCTCCACAACTTCATTAAAGTCCATTGTTAAAGTGAATTAACGACCTGCATCCAGTCGATTTTGCGTCTTCTTTGTCGTTAATTCGTTTTTTAATCGTAGACAGTCAAAGATTGAGCTTCCGTTTAAAAATCTGAATAGAAATCAACCAGCAAATATGAACAATCGGCATCAAATTTCAGACGGTGTTGCTTGCGGGTGTAGCGGTTAGCATTAGCTTTAGCATTAGCTTTAGCATTAGCAGCGCTGCTACACAGCTGTTCCTCCTCTTCAGCTCCTCCCTCTTCGGGCTCGTTAGCCGCTGTTTTTATTTTTCCAAATAATCGGAAATGCGAGGAACATTTAGTAAAATCCCTGCCAGTCTTTTTTCATCACTTATCCTTCCTTTAGCTCCTTTCTTCTTCTACTTGTTTTAGATGCAGTGTGCGCAGATTGACCTATGACCCCAGACGACCTTATATAGTGCCCTCTATCAGCCATCATCGTCCTCATTGTTATTAAACTCCTAAAAAGATAAATTGAACTATTTTTCCTCACAAATCAAAAAGCAGTCAAATCAAAGAATGTGTAGGGCACTTATAATTTATTCAAGCAAAAGAAAAAAAGAAGAAGTTTAGAGTTTAAAATACATAGTTGTATGTAATGTGCACGTTAGATTAGAATAGAAATATCTTTATTGATCCCTTGGAAGGTTCCTCAGGGAAATTGAGAGAAATATGTAAATAAAACAAAATTAATTAATTAATAAAAAAAATAATACCAACACCAACAGAGAAAATAAATAAATAGACAACAAAAATAAAAGTAAAAGCATCATAGTTAGTAGATAGAGTAGATAGGTGCACATGGAATTATTGGAAAAATATAAATAAATTACACATAGTTACCTATTCTGTGTATATTATATACATTATTATGAATTATATAAATATCTCAATATAAATATTATTGTACAAATATAATAGATATAAGGTACATGGTAAGGTAATAGTAAAAAAAATGTTAATTGGGAAGAGTAAAGTAATTTCTGATAATTGTATATTGATTTGTTTAAAAAAATTATCAATAAAGTTGTGAAAAAATTAAAAAAAACGCGCCGCAGATCTCCACAACATGCGGATGTTCGTTTTTCCAGCTGCAACAACAGGCGTCTCCGTTCGCGTGCGTCCCATCCACAGTGCACGTGCCTTTAAAAAAAAAAAAAACGGGAGGCTGAGCGAGGGGGGCGTGACGTCAGAGTCTGTCTTCTCCAGCAGCCGCAGCAGCAGGGACACCGTGTCCACCCACTGAGACTCACTCACCATGGCTTCAGCACTGAGATGCACACATTTTATGCTGTGTTTTATTTATTTTTCGTTACTGGTAAACAGCGTGTTCTGTGACACCGAGACGGACGAAGATGAGCACGCGAAGCACTCGTACACGGTGGAAATGTTCAACGAGGCGGTGCCGACGGCGCCTCACTTTGTCATGTTTTACGCCCCATGGTAAGTGGATCTTAAACTTTTTTTTTCCTAAATGCGAATTAAAACAGATTTGCAACAACATAAGTATGTAACATGCTTCATAGTGTCAATGAAACGCGGGGTTGAAGCTACCCGGCTAGTTAGCTAGCTGCTAGCTAACATAGCGGGACACTTTTAACGCCGGCTTCGGTGCTAACTATGCTAACAGCTAGTTAGCGGGTAGCTTTGTGGTTAATGTTGAACTGGGTGCTCTAATTAATCACAGCTGCAGGAGTTGTGTGTGTTGACGATGCAGAAATGAGGTAGTTCAAAGTTGTAGGTTGGGGAAGCTGTGCTTACGTGGCACGCACTGATTGACTGACACTGGTGCCAAAAATGGGGTTCACGGACCCCTTTGGGGTCCTGAAGGGCTGCAGGAATGCGCCGTTAAAACTAGGGGGGTCGTTCAGTACAGTGGTCGGCTTAATTTGAAGGAAAGGGGCAATAAAGGTGTAAAAGATGAGGTTTCAGCTCTTCCCATTGTTATGTCTTCAAAGGCAAACCACAGAAATCTCCTGATCTGTGTAACTTCACACCTGGAGGCAATGTTTCAGCTCACATTCCACACTTTTCCTTGGGTTTTTCCTTGACATGCGTTCATCTGGAGGTGGTGTCCATATCAGTAACTCTGTTCTTAGTTAGTATTAAAGTGCAAATCGAAAATATAAGATTAAAAAGTCGAAATTATGAGTCATATGTATAGCATACAATGTCATTATTATAAATTATATAGAATATAATTATAAGAATACAGTGCCTCTGATATAACTGTATAAAACCTTTTGCAATCGCTATCATTGGGCTCTAATGCCTGCACATGAAACAATGAATGAAATGTGCACGAGAAGTTGTGTGCATATAACAGCTTTATCAAGGACAAGTTCATGCGAAAGCCTCCAGAATACCTTACTCTTCCTTTGTGTCCAGGTGCGGTCATTGCCAGAGGTTGCAGCCGGCCTGGAATGAACTGGCCGACAAATACAACAGCATGGACGAGCCCCCGGCATACGTGGTCAAAGTGGACTGTGTCCAGGACACCAAGTTCTGCTCCAACGTCCACGGCGTTAGAGGCTACCCTACGTGAGTGTTAGAATCGTGTCGTCACTCATTTTTTCCATAGTAATTCATCAGTGTCCGTGTAATTAGACTGAATAAAAACACAGCTAATATTGTAGAAGTAAAAAATCGTCTTTATCACTGATTGACAGATAAATGTGTGTGAAATTTCAGATAAACCTTTAAATACATTTCTCCATCACTGACACTTTAAGCGCATTATAAAAAGATCTTCTAATGCTCAGCATGAACATGAGAAATGACAACAACAAGAAAAACTATTTAAATGTAAATTGTCTCCCAACTATTTTAAAACCTTGTGAGCATGTCATTGTAACCCTTTGCTTACAACTGCAAGCACTGCAGTCAGTGTAATGATTGACAGAGCTTTTACTTGTATAACTAAACGCTTGTAATGATGATGAATGAATGTACTAGTTGGAAGTGAGTGTATAAGCAACATGCATGGGTCATTAAGTTGGAAAATGCTTTTTTTCTGATACTTTAGACTTAAATTAACCCTATTTTTTGTGCCGTGTAGACTAAAGCTGTTTAGGCCTGAACAGGAGGCCATTAAGTATCAGGGGCCGAGAGATCTGCAGTCACTGGAGACCTGGATGCTGAAGATCCTCCAGGAGGATCCATCAGTAAGTGCTGTTCATTCAGTTTCCTTCACATTAATGAATCCTTCATAGATGCTACATGCACGTTGCTGTGTTTCCTCCAGGAACCAGAGACTGAATTGGAGCCTCCCAAAGCTCCAGAGCCCAAACAGGGCATGTACGAGCTCACTGCTCCCACCTTCAAGGCCCACATAGCAAAAGGTAAGCCGTTTATAACAAAGGCAAATCAACAGTAACTTTGTGTTGTGTCTGTGCACAGCTGCTTCCTGTTTCACCAGATAAACGACCTTCAGTTTTGTCCCCGTTTTAAACATGTTTCTTTCAGTTTTCAACCACACCGAGCAGCGTTTCCTGGTTCCTGGTTTAGAAAATGGAAACACCATGCCTCGATTTACATAACTGACATTTCAACACCTGAGCTGCCATCCATGCACACACGCCGAGTGTGTAACACTCGTCTCCTGTCACTTACACCTTTCTGGATTTTTCATACGACTGCAAAAATAAACAGCGCTCGGGATAATTGTCTCGTTGAAAATTACAGCTCTTAAGCCCCCGCTGAAGTCGAATGTTTTGGTTTTGCAGGAAAAATAAATGATTTCTTGTTTGGACACGGCAGGATATGACATAGGCATTTTTAAAGCCGTGTTTATAGGTCCCACCTTCACATCTTGGCAACCGAGCTGCAAAAAAGCGTTGTGTAATTGGTTGCATATAATGTCTGTATAATAGCTGTATATTTTCATTTACAGCTGGCTGTGTTGAGTTTGTAGTGGAATCAACTTTTAATATTATTCCATTAAATCCCCAAAAATCTGAATCCATAAACTCCAGCAGGCTCTATTAAATACAGAATTGTGCACTTGTGTGTAATTATCCATATTTTTTCCCCTGTTCTTTTTCAGGTGCCCACTTCATTAAGTTCTTCGCCCCGTGGTGTGGCCACTGCAAAGCCATGGTTCCAACCTGGGAGCAGCTGGCCACCAGCTTCGAGCACTCCGATGACGTCAAAATAGGAAAGGTGGGTCCTTCTTAAAGCACGGACTGCGGACAGGTTCGCAGCATGTTCATGGATTTGGCAACAATCAACCTAAAAACGACACGTTCAGTTGTCAGAATCCTGAAAAACCGAAGCAGTTAAGTGTGACAGAAATGTAAAAAAGCTGCGAGTTGAACGTTGGGTACATATGGAATGAAGTGTTTGACATTACTCATAAATCATATGTCTATCTAAACCTAAAATCAGGGCACAATAGTTCATTCAGTAAATGTGCTGCTGTTTTTTTGCTCTTTCATTATTAGCTGCCTTTCTTAAAGTCCGAGTTTCAGGCAGTTTATTACTGAGATGAAGCAGCTCGATGTTTTATCTGTTTAATGGAACCGGATTCTGCTCTTGTTTGCACAAAGAGTCCTAGAAACTACTAACACCTCTTGAGCAAATTTACAGGGTCAATGTTTGCATTGATTGCAGTTTAATAATCCGTTGATATGCGGCTTGTCTAGGTGGACTGTACTCAGCACTATGAGGTGTGTTCTGAGAACGGCGTGCGGGGATATCCCACGCTGCTCTTCTTCTACAACGGACAGAAGGTATGGAAGTTTCCCACAATTAAAAGATTTTAAGTATTTGTTGTTGTTTTTTTTTACAATTTGGGCTTCCAGCTCATAAAACCCCCCAAAACAGGAATCTGCACAGGTTCAGGTATCATAAAAATCTTCCAGTTTTTAAAGAGTCTCTATTCCTGTGTAATTTTGATGAAGTTGAAGGCACATGTTGCATTTGCTTTGAAATTAGATTGCTCTCACTATGCCAGAAAAGTTAATTAAATAGCTTTCATTACATTGATTTATGCGAAATCCTCACGCAGACAGAACAGTACAAAGGAAAAAGAGATCTGGACTCCTTCAAAGACTTCGTGGAGAACCAGCTGAAGGCTGCAGTCACTGCGGAGGAACAGCAACCGGACGAGGAGCAAAAAGCAAACGACATCCCAGCCGAGGAGCCGGCCAAAGAGGAGGTGAAGGTGAGTGAGAAACATCGGAATTTCTATGGTGTTCCTAGTATTTCTTTCTTTATTGCCTAAATATGTGTCAGGCTGGACTCTTGGCTGCTAATTTTCAAAATTAATTAGGGAATGACTTTATTTTTTAGATCATAATCAATTGCATTTCAACAGTTTTAACATAAATTTGTTTCCCTCTGCAGTCCAGCGTTTACACACTAACGGAGGACAACTTTGACGAGACGGTAGCCAAAGGAGTCACCTTCATCAAGTTCTACGCTCCATGGTAAGATAATCATCTTAACAATTAATTAGCCCACTCTGATAGTAGCAGAAGTAATATATCCCTAAATCCAAATAGGTCCAAATGTCTCTAAACAGCTGAAGTGATGGAATTCTTATTCTGATGTGCATTACAGGTGTGGCCACTGTAAGAACCTCGCTCCAACATGGGAGGATCTTTCCAGCAAAGAGTTCCCTGGTCTCACTGACGTTAAAATAGCCAAAGTGGACTGCACTGTTGAACGCACACTCTGCAATAAGTACTCTGTGAGTATGTGGACGTTAGCCACGATTTATACAATAAGACACCGTCTACACTGGAGACTCGGTCTCACATAGCAGCCTGTCAGGAGTAAGTGTGTTGTACAGGATGGAGTTAATCAAACAACCATAAAACAATATGACTGCCACATACTTTAATATGTCCTGTATGCTAGTGGGAGGAAAACTTAGGCGCTAAGCCAAGTCACAAGAAATCAGTTTGCATCTTTTTTTTTTAAGGAGCCTCCATAAAACATGATTATCCAAGTGTGTTTGTCATTTTGAAGCGGAGCAGTCAATCATTAAGCCATTAAGCTGCATCGGAGTTCAAGATCCACTGAGTGATGATTCATTGATAAATGTGCCAAATTTGTCATGTTGTAAAACTAGAAAGACTTGACAAGTAATAGTCCTAATTGAAAATGTTAAAGTGCCAGTATTAATCTATATTTAAAGTATTTTTATGTTTAATCTCAATCTGAAAAGTATCTGAAACTATCAAATATAGTGGATTAGAAAGAACATTTCCCTTTAGATGAATTGGAAGTATAAAGTAGCATTAAATGGAAATACTTAACCACTTAAAGCCGAGGCTTATTTATCAATAAATAACATAAATAATATCTCTACAACCACGAAGGTTATTTTACTGATACCTGGTGTCAAAGGAAATCTACATGAGGTGACTATAGAAGAGTCAGAATAAATTTGTTACAGATCAAATATAGTTATTAAATCTAAAATTGTGTTTTACTAAAGATAAAATTACTTTATTTCAAAATTAAGATCAAACTGACACAAATTAGGGAAAACAAAACTTGAAATAAGCAAAGATAAGGGTTCAAAGGTCAATTATTTGTCTATAAAATCATAGAAATCACACTGAGGATCATTATAGAACATGATTATAAATGGTATTAATGGTATTAATTTAAACTATTTTCTTCTTGTATCAATGTAGATATTGATGATAAAACCTGTTTTACTACAGATAAAAATACTTTATGTTGCAGCTGAGGTTTTATTGATTTTAACAAGTGAATAAACGTTGCTAGTTCCCACCACTGATTCTGTATTTCTTCTTTTTTTGTGCTCAGGTACGAGGTTACCCCACCTTAATCCTCTTCAAAGCGGGGCAACAGTCTGACGAGCATCACGGCGGCCGCGACCTGGAGAGTCTGCACAACTTTGTGATGCGGCAGGCGAGGGACGAGCTGTAAAAAGAACAGTCGGATCAGCACTCAACTCTTCACCACTCTGCTCACCCACACTGCATAGCTGGCCAGTAGGACGCCACTCTATCTCCTACACTAGCCAAAACCCCCTCTTTTTTCTCTCTTTCTCCAGTGTTCAAGGACGGAATGATTCAGTCGAGCGTGTGGGATGTGAATGTAATTTTCATTGCCTGGTGCCCAACCTCAAATCTACTCTTAAAAAAAAAAAAAAAAAAATGGTTGGGTCTGCAAATGAAGTGTCTGACAACCACTTTGCAAGCACTGCTCAATCGATCAGAGCTCCTCCACACAAATCAAACGTTTATTACCAGAGGAGCGCTAAAGGATGGATGTCCCACTTTCTGCCTGTTTAAACAAGTTTCTGACCTAATTTCTGTAGGCACTTTTTTTAAATAAATAAAAAAAATGCTCAGTTTTGTACATGGGATCTGTTGTTAAATCGAAAAAGCCATTAATGTTACAGTACTGTCACACTAATGTGAGGTTGAGTGTTAAGTTGAAGGGACTTTCTATCCATACCGGCGATGGCCTATCTCACTTAACTCTCAGGGAAACGCAGGCTAGAAGGAGTTGGGACGGAGGCTGACGGGACTTTTCAGATGAATTTGGATCTGGTCCTCAGCCATCCCTCTCTACTCCTCCTAGCATTCAGGGTCTCAGGCCTGGACCCTGTGACCCCCCCCTCATTACTGAACATCCTTGTGAAAGAGACGTGCAGTTCAGCGTCTCCTTTAAACTGTCCCTTCATGATCTCCATCGAATGTAGTACAAACAAATGTGAATGTTAATGTTTTGTACTAGATTTCTCAGGCCAGGTCCATGTTTAAAAGATTTAGGAACCTGTAGAGGGCGGTTGAATCACTTGAAGCTGCCGTTTGGGTTAAAAACACCTGTAGTGTTGAGTTTGAAACCTCTATGGTTGGATTTTTTGGGGGGTTAAGACTGAAAGTGAATGGTCACAGTAGTTTTATATCAGCTTCCTGACTATGATTGATTGAACTTGCTGCTTCAGTTTAATTTTCCTGGTCCTACTGTATGAAAGTGAACTCTGCTAGTGATGAAGGGCGATATTTATCCTCCCGCTGGTTTCAACACTCACCAGAAATGCAACCAAAATCCCTGTTTTTACTGTAAAACTCACTCTGTCTCCATCAACACTACAAATGCAACGAGACATTTCGTTGGAGTTAACTTTACTCCATGCAAACAGTCTTTGACCCAGGTTATACAACACATTTTTGCAGCACGGTGCAGGGCAGCATTTATTGTCTTAACCCGACAAACAATCACAGACAAAGCAGCTTTTTTTTGTCAGTAAAGGTTTTTATGGATAGCACATGGTCTAAAAGGAACTCCAGTGACAGAAGTTTTTGTTTTTTCCTTGTGAGTCATGGGTTTGTGCGCTACCCATGATGAATTTTGTACAAAAAAAAAAAGTGAATAATGGCAAGTTGTAACATGAGATTTCATAATAAAATGATTTTCAAAAAATAAGTTTGTACTTTCATTTTGTTCTTGCATCTGTCTCTTAATAAGGTACGTGATTTTTTTTCTTTTTAATAAAAGGTGCAATAAATAAGCTGAGAATGTACAAGTATTTACAAAAAAAAAACTAAACATGATCACAAATGTAAACAGCAGCTTACCAGAGGTATATTTTGTAATTTATGATTGGTTAGGCACGTAAGGTATTTAGATTCTTATTGGTATTAGTTTTTTTTTTTTCATTAAAATATGTTCTCTAAAAGACTCCTGTCATTCAAAGACACTGAACTTGATGCTCACAGTAACATGTTCAAATCGGAAAAAGACGACAAATCAACACGGGGTTGAAAAAGCAAAAAAAAAAAAAAGGGCTAATTTCAGAAAAGCTGGCACAGAAGAACCGTCCCGCCGGCTGTTTTCGACTCGCTAAATGTTTTTCCACAATCTCTTGATGGGTTGTCACGGGGTGGAAGCGTTTGTTAACTTTGTGAGTGCAGCGACATGGAAATGGCCGTTTGCGGCGTGTCGGAGGGATAAGGCCGTATTCTTCGGTTCTTTGGAGAAAAACATCAGTTTAGCCACAACATGCATCACGCTGAACCCGCCTGGTGAATCGCAGCTCAGCGTGAGCCCGGCAAATATTGACACTGAGTGGATATTTGGAGCAGTGCGCTGCTAAAATAGCCTGCGGTCACTTTGGTTTAGTCCATATTATATTTTAGGAAGGCAAATATGGCTTGAGAAGAAAATACATTAAGGGAAGGAGGAAGGAAACATGAATCTGCTCCAATCACATTTATACTGATTCGACTCGTGAATATGTCAAGTGTCACTGCTTTTCCGTGCTGTGATGATGAGTCTTCTTCTGAGAACTGATCCACCATTTTTTTTTTTTTCCATCGGGAAATGAGAAAGGGAAAGAAAGCAGCACTCTGACTGGTCCCACGACGTTATTTCAGTTTTTTTCTTTTGCCTTCTCCCTCACAGTGAAGGAGAAGGTGCAGTAGCCTCGTTGGCGCTCACACACACACACACACACACACACACATCCAAAAAAACACATAATATACAGACTTAATCACTCCCTCCTCCTCCCACACACACACACACAGTCAATCACTCACTAGCAGACCCATGAAGTGAAGAGTCCGCTCCAAAGCTGATAGAGAAGGTGATAGACAACTTGGTGGCTCATCGCTGGAGTAGGGTGCCCTCTTGGTTTAAATCCTTGGTTCTGAACTCTTAAAAAGACAAATGTTCACGTGGGCAGATGCTTGAATCGTCCAAGATTACTGAAACATGTAAAAGATCTTTTTTTTAAGGACATGCAAGGATTCTGGCAGCGGGAGGACCGGGTGTCTCGTTGAGGTCGACCTCATCGTGGATTTGCAGGCCCCTTTTTGCTGACCGCGACTTTATTATAAGAAAAACAAAAAAAAAAACGAGGCACTACGACCGGGCCAGGCCGGGGTCAGTGGCAGCCGCAGGCGCGCACCACCATGTTCTTGTATTTCTTCAATATGACGTTGGAGTTGTCGTCGAAGTAGAGCACGGAGATGGCGTGCAGCTTGGTGGGAGCGCAGCACGGCTTGGGCACGTTCTCTGGGTTCATCAGGTGCACCTAGAAAATAAAATACTTTAAATACTCTGGTAAAACCCAAAAATCAGTATCAGAATCGCCTTTATTCATTGTATTTCTACAATGAAATTAGCACAAAAATACACTAACAAACCAATAAGGTGCTAAATTTACAAGTACTAAATATAATAATATATGTTTCCACTGTAAAAAAAACTTGATATGGGGGCAGCATTGAGCTTTTTTCATATATCACATGAAAAGATCTCAGCTAAAACACTATATAAAGTATTTTTGTCTGTAGTAAAACACAAAATCATGTTATTAGATTTGAGATTATTTAATTGGGTCCTTTATAAGTTCCTTTATTTTACAGTTCATGTTCTGTAATGACCCTTGATTTCTCTGATTTTATGGACAAATACTTATTAATCATTAAACTTTGTATTACAGATACGTTTTTATCCTGATTTGGGTCAGTTTGGTCTTGTTTTAGGTGTTAAGTTTTTTATCTGTATTAAAACACACTGTTAATTTTTGCTCTATAACAGCAACATAAATAGATTCTGACTCTTCTGTAGTCACCTCACATGTTGTAGATTTATTTTAATTCCAGGTTTAAGTACAATAACCTTTGTGATTGCAGAGATATTCCACATTTATTATCATTTATAGCAGGAAAACTGAAAAAAAACATTTTCAGTCAACTCACTGAAAATCATAAGATGATCAAGTGGAATACATTGGTTTTAATAGAAATAAATTGTGTTTTTTTTATTGCTCTGTTAACATCTAATGATTAAAATCCTTCATCAACTGCATAAAAAGTACATTCACAACTGGATTGACTGACGCTTTCTGTCTCTTTAGATTACAACACATGTTAAATGATGAGGAACAAATGTTTGAACTATTCTACTGTCATTTATCTCTCAGTATTACAATCTGAAAAATCTGAATCTTGTTTTCGGTACAGTAAATGCAAGATATTATCATCTTTTTTTACTTTTTGCAGTGTATCTGTGTGTGTGTGTGAGTGTGTGTGGTCGTTTGCAGCGCTGCTCTCAAACCCAGCGGCTGCACCGAGCTCTATAAAGACGCGGTGTGGCTGGTCTCACCAGAGTCTGCACGATGGCGTGGTTGGTGGCGTTCATGTGGGCGTTGAGGGGGAAGGAGCACTCTCCGTCGCAGTAGTTGGCCGCGTAGCCTTCGGGAGCAATGATCCAGTCCTTAAAGAGACACATGGCAGTAAACGTCAAGTGTTATTTGGGATCTGGTTTTGTAATCCTCCCCATGTATCGGCGTGTTTATCTGTGCATCGCCGGCTGCAGCCGTCTGCTCAGGTCGCCCACCGGGCCGGACTCCTGTTCCGCTAACCTCGTCTCTCAGGACAAATCCTGCGCTCAAACGCTCGTGTCTGTGGAATCGCTCAGGGAAGCAATTCTGCTCTTCTGCTTCCTTCCTCCCTCTATGTCTTCACCCGTTTTCACTCAGAGAAATTCACTGAGTGTTGCACGTCGTTCGAGCTCGGGTGTTTTTTTTTTTAATCTACAGCTTCCTGTTTGTATCATCTATCTATCTTTTGTCACTTCTCTCTCTCTTTCTGACCAGCTTCCTTCCTGTGCGCACATGTTTGTGCACGTATGTGTGTGTGTGCGTGCACGTTGGTCATCTCCCTCTAGATGTCAGTGCTGTGTTAACAGCTCACAGCTCGTTTGAGAGGATGTGCGTAACTCTGCCTCTGTCTTCGATTTCTTCCTCTCTGTCTGTCTTCTGAGTCAACACACACACACACACACACACACACACACATACAGTGTGAAGCTTCCGTCTACTCCTACTGAGCTGCTCTGAGTGATCGCCTCTGTTCAGTTCTCTCTTTGTTTAGCGTTAGTTTCACATCCGTCTGACAGTCAGCAGCTTTCCAAATGTGCGCATGTGAGTTAATGAACTTTCAAAAGTCTCATTTCTAAAGATAATTTTTATGAAAAGTCATAAAAACCTGCAAATAACCAACCAATAGATATGCATCTGCAAAAACTGACATCTTATCAGGTGAAAATATCTTGTTTTCTGGTACAATTAGTCAAATATTGAGTAGAATTCAAAGTTTAAAGTTATCTTTAATATTACTATTAAAATGATTTACATCTAGGATATCCATTACACATAAAACACTTAAGAACAACATTTAAGAACAACAGTACATAATGGACAGAGTAATTTTAAAAGAAGATGAAGACTATGTATAATTTAGCTTATTTCAAGGTTTTTTTCCCTGATTTGGTTTAATTTGGTCTTGCTTTAGGAGATTAAGACTAAAATTATCTTTAAAAAAGGATTAAATTCATTAAAATAAAGAAAAAACTTGAAATAAACCAAGTTAAGTGCCAGTGCAATAAGATAATTCTACTCAATAGTGGATTAATTGTCCATTTTTTTGCTGATTTGGGTTAATTTGGACTTGCTTTTTGGAAAGAAAGACTAATATTATCTTAAAAGGGATTAAATTGACTAAAATCAAGAATAAAATTGATAAGCAAAGTAATCTAACAGTGCAATAATATAATTTTTCAGTGCAAAACTAAGATATTTTTACTTCTAGATTTCAGTTTTTGCAGTGTGTAGTCTATAGATAATACATTTTATTCATCATAAAATCATATCACAAATAACAGGAAGGGAACAAAAAGTAGGAGTTTGCAAGTGTGAACAGAGGAATTTTGAGTTTAGCTTTATAATAAGGGTCTTGTCAATTGTCAATGTAAAAATGCAATTAATGAGAGTGTGTGGGTCCAGTTCTAAACACATTAAAGTCAGAGTATAAATATGTTTATTACCTGCCAGCCCAGCTCTCGGAAGCTGACGTAGAGCTCGTGCCTCTTGCACGCCGTCTTCTGATCGCTGCTGTTGTAATCTGCAAACAGGACGGGACACAAAAATAGGAACTCAGTCCACGAATCACATCCTGTGGTTCACATCTGTTGCATGAACGTCGCCCTTCAGTGTGTGGACAACACAAACCCAGAGTAAACAGTGTTTTTACAAGAATTCCCAATAAAAACTCCTGCGAAATGTGACGCATTACATTCTGAATCTCTGAATAACACGATACGCCTCATGTAATTGGCTGGGTGGGGACGTGATGTGAGGGCGTGGAGCTCGCTGCGGCCGCTCTACGGGCTCCACATTCGCGTTTTTGCCTAATTGAATTCATAAGCAGCGATATTGTCTGGCCTGAGCACAAGTGGTGACTGTGCAGGTTGTTCCTTAATCATGCGAGTTGCCGCCCGGCGTGGAGGAGGACGGCGGCAGACAGGCCCAGGTATAGGTTTGGTTTTCTCCGGCGAGGAGGTCATTGCTGGCATCGGCCGCCGATGCTGAAGTCAAGATGGTGACAGCAACTTTCCACTGACATTTTAAGTGCTCTCTCTAGCTTTCTTCCTCTTTCTCTCTCCTTACTATGTCTTGCCTCATTGATTTTATTGTTTTGATTATTTTTTTTCCCCAAAACCACCAAGAGAGACAATGACAGGAAGAAAATTTAAGCGAAAACACTAAGTTAGTCTCATCCAGGAAGACGAGTGGAGCCTGGTGAGGAGTTATTACAGGAGTGAAGGTCAGCAGGAAGTGGATCAAACGCTGTGATCCCCGAGGCCTTAAAGGTCCCACATAGTAGAAAGTGAGATTTGAATTGCTTTTTGGATTAAAAGAAAGGTCTGAGTGTTACATAAATACTGTCGCACATCCACGCAGCCTGTATTCAGAGACTGTGCCTTTAAAACGAGACTGTGAGGTTATGATGTTCTTAAAACCAAAAAGACCTTTTAAGGGATATCACCTCTGCCAAGCATATTGTGCAAGTGTTTGGATCAGTTTCATTGTTTAATTAGAAAAAAATGAACCATAGTTGTAGTTTTTGGAGACATTCAACTTTAAATAACCTAATTTAGCATTCATACGTATTTCCTTTTGGGTTAAATGTTAAATATAAAACCTCCACCAAGCATATGGTGATTCCCACCCAGCATTGTCGTCTTATACTGAATGAAGCGTGGAAAGTCTTTTCAGCATAGTCAAAGTCCTTTCTTAGAAAATAATCTATGCAGGTGCCAGATATCACCACCAGGTGGCCCCAAACAACGTCGCCTGTTTGAGGGTCCGTTTTCCGCAATGTTAAAATTCAAAGTGATCCAGAAACCAGACTTTCTTCCGGATCATCACCAAAATTGAATCATCTGTCAATGGGACCATTCCCAACATTCGCTGAAAATTTGACGAAAATCCAGCTAGAACTTTTTGAGATATTTTGCTACCAATCAGACATTTTTACTGGAGCTGGTTGTTGGTCAGTCTACTTTCCCGTCAACACTTTCTCCTCAGAATATGCACGAATGATGCACAAAACTGCATTTGCAATTGCAATAACCAAATGTCGTGCATTATATATCTTGTTTTTGTCTATTCCAGAGAAGTTTGTGTGTGTTTTTGTCACTAAAAAGACAGAGAATGAGTCAGAGTGCAGACGGGGATTTGTCACAGCCACCACCCGACCACTCACCTCACTAACAGCAGCCATGTTTAGTCAGCTGGAGTTGAAAGACACACACTCATAATGTGTGTGTGATACAAACCCGTATCTCTACCTTTATATTCATTACCAGTGTCTCTATACACAAAAAAAACACATGCAGACACACACATGGCCTGATGTTTATCTGTTTAACAGCCAAATCCACTTTGCCGCTCATTAAAAGGAAGGATTGTGTATTTAAAGTCACCGGTGCTAGTTGCAATAAGATTTCATCATCAAATCAAATTTCATACTAAACAGACACACTCAGCGCACTGCCCAGACCCTGGTGTTTTAGCTGGAGTCAGCTCAAATAAAAAAAAAAGAAACGCAAACAGAAAGAGAGAGTGGGAGCAAGTTGAATTTGTCACTTTTGGATTCATCTCAGCTTGAAGTAAATGAGGAGAGAAAGAGAAAGAGGAAAAAAACAGGGAGACAGGGAGAATATTGTTCACGTCACATTCAGCTCAACCTGCTCCACCTGCAACTCCTTAAATTCTCCTTTCACCGAGTGTGATCTAAAATCCTGCCCCGTTTCCTTTTTAATTGCAGCAGAACGTGTCGATTGGACGGTTCGTTCTGTAACAGGAAAAGAAAAGAAAAAGGTGAAGACCGGTTGGTGGCGGCTGAGGTCAAAGGGTCAGCCGTGACGGCCGGACGCGGTCAGGTGTTTCCCTGAGCCGAGGGTTCCTTCCTCTTCGAGAGGAAGGGCAGTTTCTCTGGGTGTCCGCTAATGTAGAAATACACAGTTTATACGAGCGTGTGTGTAAAGTCTTTTTTACGGATGCATGTGTGCTCTGCATTCAGGAATATTCTGCTAAACTCTGGGATTTTGGAAATATTCGACATTTAGCACCTAACTTACCAGCTAGCAAGCTAATGTATGAATACATTTTTACATAAGACTTCCAGGTAAATATTAAAACCATTACAGATCAAATATATTTACCCCACAGTACTGGCTGCTCGGCCAAGTACAGTATCACTCCGCCCAGTGGCTTAGTAAAGAAAGTAGTCCTGAGTATTTGTTCTATGTGTCATATTACAGCCACTATCACATAATGTGAAGGTCATGACTCGTCCACCACATCGTTTTGGAGTTGCTGGATTGTGTATTTGCTGACTTTGATGAGGGAAACCAAAAAATACCATTAGCCGCATATAGTAGCAGCTGGTCTGGAAACAAAAGAGAAACGGGAATCTTGACGATGGGAGAGAAATGTTGAACTATCCCTTTAAATCTGGCTGTTTTAGCCACAATATATCCCCCCAGATATAATTAAATTAAGAGCCAACCTTCAATGTTGTAAATGTTGGATTTATTCCTGTTTATTCCCATATATTCCTGTTAATTCCCATTGAAATTTGAAAATTCCGGGACTTTTGCAGCCCTAGTATACACACACATGAATGCAGGGTCATGTGGTGTTCGTCCTGCATCATGTGGACCGACTGACCCGCCAGAGTCCTCCAACAGCCGTGAGCGTTTTTTGGATTTAACAGATTTACTGTACGTCGACCTTCACAAACGAGGAAACAGGCTGGTCCTGGACCAGCTGCTGCAGGGTCCCACAGACCCTACAGCGAATTAAAAAAAAAAAAAAGCGTCCTTTTTTTTGTATGCATTGTAGAGGATATTTGCAGTGTTTATATACAGGAAACAACCAAGGACGGAGGAAAAGTGCCAGAGGAAAAGAACGGAGCTGATTGGCCGAGCGACTTGGCTGACCTGATGTGAACTCGGGGTGAAGTTTATTGAGAGAGGAGTTACAATGGCTCTTAAATGACACATTCTCGTAATAAAAAGGGACGATGGAGCTTTTACAGAGTTAATGTGAAGAGATTTACAAGTCCCTAATGAGCATGAGGACCATGTAGACTCAATCATGATGTGGTGACTTGGCTACATTGAACCGTATTAAGAGTGTTGGTGTTTGGGTGTGTGTGCACGTGTGTGTGTGTCTCTCTCTATAAATAACACGTCAGTGCTTCTGAACTCGGAAATTCACACTGCCTCAAATGACACACACCCATATAACACACACACACACACACACACACAAGCCCGGAGACCCCCTGCTCCCTCATCCAGGCCGAGTTTATGGTGCATGACATTCAGCTCCGGGTCACATCGCAGCTCTGTGTGTGTGTGTGTGTGTGTGTGTGTGTGTGTGTGTGTGTGAACTTGTCAGGCTTCTACTCTAGTATTAACAAAGTCACTCATCACTGAAACTAACATCCAATCAAGTAGATTTGTTTAGTGACATTAAATCCAACTGAATATTAATGAGTATAAGTATCAAATTGCCATGAATTAAACGCATCAGTACTTTTATATTAACAGTATCGTCCTCCGTTTATTTATCAGAATAAATTAATTAATTACAGTCAGACATACACTACCAATCAAAAGTTTTGGATCCTTATTTTTGAAAGAAAAGCAGGAGATAAGCAAATTAAAAATAATTGTATTTGCAGATGACACTAATATTTTTTTGTTCTGGAGGAAATTTACAAGGATTATTTGATTATTAGAGGTGGTTTGACAGGAAAACTGTATTTAAAACTGTCTAAAACTAAATTTATGACATGTAGTAGTAATAAAAAACACAATGAATACATTACTGTTACTGTAAAAGTTTGGGGTTACGTAGAAATGTCCTTATTTTTACTATATTTTCTATTCATTTTACAACTCATGGTGACTTTTCATGGAAAACAGTAAATTATCATTAGAAAGCTCCATGCACACTTACAGGAAAGGTATTGATTAGGAGGGTTTCAAGATATTGCCATAGAAATCAGCTGATACTATTCCTGTAAGTTAGTTTTTTTCTGAATGAAAACGAGCGACTCATGCACAGACACAACTCGTTTTCCTTGCACCTCTCGGCCTTCAAAGCCATCTGCATTTACAGTCTGTGGGACTCTTTAAGAGGAATAAAGCTGATATTTACTGTGGGCTTTCATTGAGTGTAAAGGCCCAGATTTGTGGTGCCCATAAACCACAGCTCCCCTTCCTGCCTGTAAAAATTTAATGCCACACAGCTACCGCTGAGCTGCAGCTCCCAGGAGGCGTCCATTCATTTCTTTTTCCTTCCCCTGACAGAGAGAATCGGTGGGAAGAAGTCTGCATATCACATACTTATCATGCTAATATGCACTAATATTATTATTATACTGATTAAAAGTCTTTGGGAGTATTCCAGCAGGTTTTGGTTTCACGCTGGGGCAGTGAGGAAGCGTAATATATATATAATTACTTAATTCAGTTGGGAAATATTCTTATTTTACAGTAAAAACTGAGCTTAGCATAAACTCTGGAAACACTTGGAAGCATCTGGCTCTGTCCAAAGGGACAATAAATCCAGCTACAATCATCTCTAAAGCTCATTAATTCATAAGTTAGTTTCATTATTTATAAATAAAGAAATTCGCAATTAAGTCTAATTTACTGAATATGTAACCCCTCTATTGCATAGCGTTGCCATGGTAACATTCGTGATTGCACAAGCAGTGATATAAAATCCATGTTTTACTGTTAAGTTGTAAAACGTGTGTCTTTTATTTTGAAGGAGTCCTTTTTACATGGACTGACAAAAATCACAAAACCAAAATTAGAAAGAGGAAAAAAAAAAAGAAAGATTTGCATGGTGTTGCTATGGCAACGCTATGCAATAAAAGGCTAACTATTCCTTTAAAAGATCCCATATTGTACACTTTTCCTGTGTTTTATTTAAAGTAGTGATATCCCTAACAGGAATATTTCTCCCTGTAGGAGTTGTGTCGGTTTATTTTAAGGCTTCTGAATATGTCTATGTGCATTTCTCAGTATTTATATTCAACACCTCAACAGTCTTCTAATGAAAAAGCCATTAAAAATATCACTCTGTGATATAAGGACATTATCATGAACTCAAATATTTGAATATTGTAGGAAAATTCCAAGAATTTTTACAGGAAAAATGAAACTTTTCATGGAAATTAGCTTAAACTTACAAAATGCATGTGTTGGAGAAAATATATTGCAGCATAACTTAACTATAACAACCAGATTTAGTGCAAGTACACACATTGGAGCCTGCAGTCAAGTCATTTCTGAGAATATTATAGGGTAAATATATTTTATCTGTAATGGTATATATGTTTAACCTGCAAATATTGAATAAAAATCTATTCATAGAGTAGCTCGCTAACTGTTTTTCCATTTCATTGACCTTTTTTCTGTAACCATACAAGAATTTATACATCAGTTAACAAGTATTTTGAAGACTATTCCAGTTGTTTAGCTGTAACTATATCTGTTCATGCCGTTGCATTAGTGTTTTACAAGCTTTTTTGTTATTTTACTCTACATGTTGTACTGATGTAGGAGGAAAGTCATTGTATATGTGTGAATATTGTGTAAAACATGTGAAAAATGCTGCAAAAATGCCAAAAAATGTCCTCAAGGTCTAAAACATTCAACAGACGAGGAAATTAAATCTGCTGTATCAGAGTCAGATAAATATAATTGTACATATTTCCAAAATTCCCCAGCTTAACTTCCCATGGAAGGTTTCTGGAAATTTAGTGGGAATCTTCACCCCCTTTGCAACCCCTGTTTGAATAATAGTGTAATATCAAATGGAAAGAAAGCAGCAGTTCCTTTGAGGACATGTGTGAAGTGTTCCCATGTTACAGCAGCTTACCTAACAGTGTTCAACCTGGAAATGTTGTTTCTGTGAGAGGTGGGGCGGCTGCTGCTGCTGCTGCTGCTGCTGCTGCTGCTGCTGCTGCTGGTTCCCCACCCTGTCTATTCAATAGAAGGGAAACACAGCTCCTTACTGAGCTTAGTCACTGCAGCCCTTTAACACCGAGGCTTTCGATATTCTCTGTGAATCCCGGGCCGGTATTAACCCTTCGGTACACTACCTGCTATTCATTAAGTTTGGGAAACACACGCACGGCTGCCAGGAGGAAAAGGCCATAAATTATATTTATCGCGTTGCTCCGAAAATACAAGAATCAAACGGTGCCAATTCAGACTTTACAGCGAGGGTGTGTGTGTGTGTGTGTGTGTGTCATTTGACATTAAAAAGTAATTTCAAGCCCAGCGGACCACACTCTCTCAAAAACTGCCTCACTATAATTCTATAGTTTGCTGCAGCAACTTCTTCAAATCAGGACTCGTTTTTGGAAGAAAAAAAAAAGTAAGATTGCAGCTTTTACAGTAGCAATTACACAAACCTCCGTCGAGGTGGCGGTGACAGAAAACCGGGGTTTATACTGTAAAGGCCCCTGATGTTTAAAATAATCCACCAAGGAAGGAGCCATGAAGACATGAGAGAATGTCACTGCTGTCGCTGACGTTTCTCCTCCATCCCTCCGTCCCTCCCTCCGACCACTACTACTGAAGTTTATCTTTCTTCCTGTCTTTCATCACAGAGGTTATTAAACCCTGCGAGGGAGCTCCGCCATGTCTAATTACTCCTAACGGTAAACAAAAGGAGGTCGGGGCGGGGAAGGAGCAGGGAGAACGAGGAGGAGGAGGAGGCAGATGAAAAAACACAGCTGGCCGGGAGCCGTGTTATTATAATTCTTTAAGCGATACTGTTAGCGTGGTCAGTCTTTTAGCTGCGCGGCTAATGACTGGCTGGGCCTAATTACAGGCCACCGCTGCTGTGCTGGGACGTGATATTCCTTCCCCGGATGGTTGTTAACTTCCCCCACAGCCGAGGAGCCCAACCCCGAGTCCCATTACCTCCCTCGCCCACAAAAACCCCAAATTACCTTTAAAGGTGTTGTATTGTTCTTCTGGCCCCTTTACACAGCAGATATTTTCCACCCCGCACGGATCAGACACACCCGGAGGGGGGCGGAAATATCAAAAAAATCTCATAACTCACAAATTCAACCAAACTAAACAATACTTTAGGCCGAAACTATGAGAATAAAGTGGAAAACAAGGCTGATTTATTACTTATAATCACACCATTATCTAAAAAAACTAGTGCTGCGGATATTTATTTGGCTCAATTTTCCCCTCTTGTGTCATCTGGAAGATATTTAATATCACATGTCATTTTAAATCCAGCTCGCGAAAATTATGAAAATGAGAAAATAACAAGGCTCAAAGCCCCGCATGGGAACACATCCACTGTTAAAAGGTTGTTTTATATCCTTCGCTCACTCAGAAAAGGCGTTTTAGGAATTTATGACAAGGCATAAGCGGCGCAGCCAAAAAAGAGAAATCTAAACGAAAAACGGACAAAAATAGTCGGTTCAGTCAGTCGGTCAAAACGGAGGACGACAAATCAGCGCGCCACGCAGGTCAGGAGGGTGCAATTTGGGCAGGAGGATAAAATCTATTTATAGAAAACGCACAGTAAGTAACTCAGGCTGGAAGAAGGTTTTTACAGTATGTGGAAGCTCGGGGCTCAGTAGAGCAATTAAAAACAAACACTGCAGCCTTAGATCTGGTGTTTTTTCGGAAAAAGTATCAGGTGAAATGCTCCTTTTTTCTTGTATATGAGGCGGCAGCGGCTCTTTGGGGGGGGGGGGACACAACGTCCACATTTCCTCCACAAGACGGATGCTCTCCCCATCCGTCCTGTCCTCCTCCCTGTCTCTGGAGTGAGTGATGCGGTATTGAAACCATATGCCCTCCTGAATTCCTCGCGGATCCTCCCATCCCGTCCAATCCCAGCAGTCCTCGGACACTCGGCTGTCGCGAGGAGGAGGAGGAGGAGGAGGGGGGAAGGGGGGGGAAGGCCTCCCTGCTTCCTGTGTAGGATCTAAATATTTACACTTCCCGTCGTCCCGAGTGGCGAGGCGGAGAGGTCTTGATGTTTTGGGTTATGTAAAGTCCAATCCTCCAGGACGCATATTTAACAGATTGTCCTTGTTAGAGCGGGATTTCGGGATATGGAACGAAACCTGTAGCAAAGAGTTCAGTAAGAACTCTTTCTTTAATTATGGAATATTCCCCTACTGGAGGACAGCAGGGGTGACATCCGCTGGGAGCATGTGGCGTGCACCTTATCCCTCAGTATTAGCGTCTACGAGTCATTTCTGACTTAAAATCTCAAGACATCTGAGGACATCTCAAGCCAAATGGGACAGCTGGGTAGGAGAGAGAACAGGTCCGGAGCCAAGAGTGAACATGTGGTACACCCTAACTGTCCTGTAGCATAACAAATGATGAGTCTTTGTTCTCTGTTATGTCAGCCAAGAGCTTTCATCTAATGCAATTACTGAGAAAAGGCCCTGCAGGAATTTAACTTACAACCTCTTGTGTTAACAGCGAGCGTGCTGCAGCCCACTGAGAATTCGGAGGGAGATGCACTGAACAAACAGAAAATAAAGCCAGGAAATCTCAGGAAAAGACTTTCAGGGAGCACGGAGGAGAAAACAAAACCCGGCTTGTCCAGCAAATACTTGTGTGTACCACTGCAGATGGTATGTCAATTAAATATTAGCGGGGAAAAAAAAAAAAAAAAAAAAGCGCAGCGAAAGGTAAATCGCTTCACCAGGTAGCCCGGGCCAAGTCGGGCCGCGTGCAGCTGTGTGTCTAAGCTGCGTTCTGGCGCCGAATCCGAGCCGGTTTCTGGCTCGGTTCTGGTTAAGTTTCACGGATTCAGGCTTGAGCCGTTTTTTGGGCCGAAGTTCAGGTCCAGTTAGCGCCTCTGTCGCTAGTTTTAAGAGCGTCTCGGTCCCTGGAATCGTCGCTGATATACTCCGGGCACGTCATTCATCACGAGAACTCAAAGCCTTCTGGCACGTCGTTTATCACAAGCCTGACATGTGTCCCAGAAGCAGGTGTGCCGAATTCAAGGCGGACGTTTGGTGCCAAATAATTTTTGGCTACCTGAGGGTTAGCCGATACTCGGCTCTACGCGAGATTAAAAAAGCAAAGGAATTCCATGAGCGAGAAGGAGCTGAAACAATAGTGTCCGAGGTGGAAGCCAGGAAAGGGACACTTTTACTTTTCCAAAGTGTTTTCGGGAGTGACGATGGTTAAAAAAAAAAAGGAACAGAATAAAGGAGGTTGCAACAAGTCGAGGCGGAGAATGTGAGATACAGACCTGGGGATCAGGTAAAAAAACAAACAAAAAAAAAAAAGTTTGACATTCAAAAAAAGAACAGAGCAGAAGGAAAAGGAATAAAACAGGTGGAGGACAAGGACCTGATGAGAGATTCCTTGCAATTATTGGACAAACATCCATAAGGGAAACGAGGGTGAAGTGTCGAGGTCCAGTGAGGACATTTGGTCAATGCATTAGTCAACTCCACCTTTATTTTAACCCTGATGCTGATCTTTGATTAACCCTCTATTCCATAATGTTTACATATGGCAACAATTACTTTATGTGATATAAAATCTATGTTTTTACAGTTAGAAGTGAAAAGGGGGCTTTTATTTTGAAGGACATACAATTTATGAGGTCACATGACCAGGATATCCTGTTTGCTCATAGACATGCAACACATGCATCAACCAAAGGTTGTCTTTTATTCAGAAAATATCCACCAAATAAAAATTTTAAATAAAAACATAACAAATAATAACAAAATAACAAAAATAATACAAAAATAATAATGACAATAAAAAATATGACCTACCCTAGATAGTGAGTTCAATTTGTCATTCAATGAAAATTTTCCAAAATTCTGAATGAAAGACAACTTTCAGTTGTGAGACAGTGATGCTGTCCATGAGTAAACAGGATATCCTGGTCATGTGACCTCATTAATTATATGTCCTTCAAAATAAAAGCCCCCTTTTCACGGGCAACTGTAAAACCATAGATTTTGCATATTGTTCCCATCATATAGTAACAAATCTTTTTTAGCATACAAAGACTCACATGTCAAATGTCTATGAGCAAACAGGATATCCTGGTCATGTGACCTCATAAATTGTATGTCCTTCAAAATAAAAGCCCCCTTTTTCACACCTATCTGTGAAAACAGATTTTATATCACAGCTTTTCAGAAAAATGAAGATTAAGTAATTGTTGCCATATGGCAACACTATGCAATCGAGAGTTAATGAACATTTTTTTCTAATCGAAGAATCACCCGTTCGGAGCTCTTCTTTGAACCGAGGTTTTGAGGCGTGAAGGCTTAATATTAGCGTGACGCTTCAAGCTGTCAAATTAGCCGAGGATCAGGCAAATATTAACGTCAGGCTTTATGTGCCGCGCTGGTCTAGTCGCACAATGGATCCTCAGAGGAGCGGCTTAGCCTGGAGCCGCTGTAAAGGCTGGCCAGAATTACACACGGCAGGTGAAAGGTGGGCGGATTAGGGTTTGATTTAATTTGCGGAGCTCATAACATGAAGCTTATACCTGCTCATTACATCATCCGCTGAGTGGGAAGAGCAGCGTGGGGAGACTGATGAGGAGGATGAGGTCACCTGTCAGGATGATTCACCATCTGTGTCTGAAACTCTAACTTTAATATTTACGATTGAGTTCACCGTTTTGTCCAAATTCTTTACCGAGAATTACTATATTATCGAGTAAAGTCTTTTTATCATCATCATGCATTTTTTTTTCCCACTTTGACCCCCTGTTCTTTAACTCCTTCCCCATATATCTCATCCTCCAGCTTTTCCTCATTTGCTTTCGCTAAAGCCATCATCCAATTGTCTAACTGGGCCTGTCTGGAGAGCTGCCATACAAATCCCCTCCATAAATAACATCTATTACTCTTAAAACGTATCATATTCACCGTTCAAGATGCAGTTTCTGCAAAATCTTTAATCCATACAGAGAAACTGAATGAAAAAAAAAAAGAAAAAGATGTTGGACCTCATCCCCCTGGCTAGGATTTTCAGCTGATTAGAGAGATCCGGCACAAGTCAGGTTCAATTTATCAAGTATCTCAAAGAGGAAGAGTTCAAACACATGTGGCTCATCGCTGCTTTCAACGGGTTGCCGTCGGTTACGGATGCGGCGGGGTCGGGACGCGGTCATCCTCGCGTCCGGCCCGTTTCTGTGAGCGCGCAGCGGACTTCGCACTGACCTGCTGGCCCGGGTCCTCTGGTCCCGTCCTGGGGTTGGGTGGACCGGTTGCGGTTCTGCTGGCGGCGTTTCCCGCCGGTGGAGCGGGGCGAGCGGATGTGCACCTCGCTGACCTTGAAGAACGCCACCATGAACGGCTGCTTCTCCAGAGCGCCGTCACGGCCCACCAGCCCCGCTTCTTTGGAGCTGATGCTCCGCCCTGATTCACAAAGACACAGTAATCAGAGTTACCGTGGTGCTGGAGAGCAAGATGACACTTTGCAATTAATTGAACTTTCAAATGACCTTAAACCTTAGACCTATTCATCACTGACCCTTATGCAATATTAGTTAAAAAACTGCGAAAAACCTAAAAGCGTCATTAGATTTTTGATGCATCCTGTGAAATCCAATGAAGGTCTTACCGCTGCTGGTCTCCACGCTGACCTGCAGGCCCAGGTTGTGGACCGGACTCATCACCCACAGGTTGCTGGTGGCCGTGATGTCGAACTCCAGCCAGCCCTCCTCTGCAGCCCACAGCCTGCGGGACTCCAGCAGGAACAGGTCGGCCTCTCTGAGAGGACATGTCAACACAAAATAAGGTTTATGCTGCTGGTTTATGAATGGAAAATGCTGCTTGAAGTCTCTCAATCAAAACTACAACAAAAGCGTGGGATCATGGGAAATGTTGTCTTCATTTCTCTTCAGTCGGATTCTACTGGTTTGGATTCATCAAATTGGGATTTTAACGGTAGATGACTTATCCTCAGAGGTTTCTCTGTCCAAAACAAACAGACCTGGTGATAAAAACATGGTAAAATACTGGAAAAAGCAGTTTAACTTTAAAAACTCTCTTTGGCTGTGGAGTTAACACTCTGACAAGCGACCAAGAGAAACGTCCTGTTGCTTTGATTAAAACTGACAGCTTCCCTTTGAAAATTGTTGGAAACATTGGGGATACTATAAGTATAAAACTCAAACTATATAACATAGTCTTATTTTAGACATTCGAATGCATATTGGGCTTTTAAGAATCGTCCAACACCATCATTGCCACAGTTACGATTTGATGAGATCATTCTTTCCCATTTAGATTTTAAAATAATGTTTCGACCAGAGCTCCATTGTCCTCTAAGTTTGCCGCAACTTGAAGGTTTTTAAATCAATGCTCGGTTTTATCTGCTCACTTAAACTGGGTAAATTTGCCTTTTAAAATTAATGGATGGAAATGTGTTTTCTTTTAAGGGGGCGGGGATCATGGTCAAAAGGTTAATGTCTAAATATCTTTGAGAAATAAGTAGCAAATCAACCAACCGAGAAATCAGTGTGATTTAAGTTGTCTGCTTTGCTTTAGTCTGATTATCTTTGTACAAACGGCAAAAACTGCGATTTAAAAGGTGAAAATATCTTGTTTTTGGTTGAATTAGTCCAATATTAAGTAGAATTATGGCAGATAACTTTGCTTATTTCAATGTTAAGCTTGTTTTAAGAAAACAGGACCAAATTAACCCAAATCAGCTCAAAAAACTGAAATCTTGGGTGAAAATATCTTGTTTTTGGCACAATTAGTGCAAATTTGAGTAGAATTATGTCATTGCACTGGCAGATAATGTATCTTATTTCAGATTTTTTCCTAATTTGGGTCAATTTGGCCTTTTTTAAAGAAAACAATACTAACATTTTCTTAAAAAAATTGAAAAAACATAATTCTACTCAATATTCTGACTAAAAGTATTAAAGAGGTTAAAATAATCCTGCAACTCAACTTTTCAAAGAGACAAAAACTATGACATATAGATTAAATTAACTAAAATCAAGACGATATTTGAATTATCTGCCAGTGCAATAAGATAATTCTACTCAATATCCGACTATTTGCACTAAAATCAATATATTTTGCAGTGTTTAGTCCCTATTCACATATTCACAGAACTGAACATGCTGGGGCTGATGAAAGATCAGTGAATTTGGTGAAAAATGCTGTGAAAGTGAAGAGGAATCTGCAGCAAAATGAGAAAAAGAACCTAGAAATAAGCGGTTGTTCTAATTCTATTCAAACTCAGCTTTTGCAGTGCAGGTCATTCCAGCTCCAGCAGCAGAGATCTACGTCTTTAAGAGCTCTCGGTTCGTATCAGGGTAACCGTCTCATAACAAAATGACAGGAAGATGAATTGCTGCGCTCGACAGAAAATCCACTGCGCTCTTCTCCGCTGGAGGTTTGACCATGAGTCCACCTCTCCGAGGGACAGCAGGGGAGAGAGGAAGGAATTAAATCTGCGGTATCGGGCTACAGGTGTGTTAAGATCATTTACAGCGTTTTTGTGCGAATTAAATCAGGAAAGAAACGGGCGAGCGTTGATGAAACGAGAGCAGCGTGTGAGTGATAAAAGGTTCCTGTCCTCCCAGTCCTCCCATTACGGTCGTAATAACACGCCATCAGCTGCTGGGACCCTCCTCCCTGGTGGACTTCAAAGACTCCCAATCATCCAGGTGTTCGGAGAATGCCCCTGCAGCCGTGCATCAGCAGCCCCGCTTTATTGGTCATTAATGAGAGTGTTTTTGACTATTACACACACACACACACACACACACACTCCAGCCTACTGCTAAATTCACACGTTTGCCACAGCGTGGGGTCCACCTCAGGCTACTGTAAAAACGCTTATTGACTGGCTGCTTAAATGAAGTGGAATAATAAGGTCAAAGGTCAAAGTTGCATTTTTTTTTTCCCTTATTCACTGTCAGATAATTTTGCTTATTTGGAGTTTCTGTTTCTGTTTTAAGAAAAAACAATACCAAATCAGTCCGTTAGTGAGTAGAATTATCTAAGTCAATAGGCAAATAATTTGATTTTTCTTTTTTTTTAGTTGATTTCATCATCATTTCTTAAGAAAATGTCAAGCTTGTTTTCTTAAAACATGACCCAAATTGACCCAAAAATCAATAAAATTCCAAAAATTCTAAAAACCTTGAAATCTGCCAGTGAAATACAATAATTCTACTCAATATTGGGCAATTTGTACCAAAGAAACAGATGTTTTCACTTGTTAAAATGTGTCCACAGATCCATAGAACTTAACACATTTAACATCCACCTCTTCATGGTGGAGACCAGCATGGGGTCCACCTCGGAGCCGCCTGCAGGGTCAAGGCTACTGTAAAACCACTTATTGACTGACCACCTCAATGAACTGGAATAATAAGGTCAAAGGGTCAAAGCTGTGTTTTTTCACCGCGGTAAATCTCCTTTTATAAGTCTCGTCGGCAGCTGCTGTTAAAAACGCAACGAGATGTGGGTTCTTTCATCAGCCATATTTGTAAGATTGTAAAAAGGGAATATGCAAGTGAAGACATCTGGAGGGGAAGGATGGAGTTTTTATTTTGATGCTGAATGGGAATACCGCATTTTATATCCTAACTCAAAATGTGATGAAACGTGTGCAATTTTTATAAGAAAATGGAAAAAAAAAACTATATTAATGTGTTAAAAAAACAGCAATGTCTGCATTTTTCTTTACAAACTCAAATATTTACTGTATAAACTGAAACATCTTCAGGATTCCTTTGAATCACTAAAGTAATATTTAGTGACTTTAGAGTTACTGGCACCTATGAACAAGTATTTCAGCCTCATAATTCCTCTGCATTTCTTGTTTTTGTCACAGAAACAGCATTTTTGATGGGATTAAGGTTTTTTTAAGGTAATTTTGTTGGTCTGTAATCAAAGATGCTGGTTTACTGGTGTGTTCAGGGTCCTTATCTTGTTGAAACACCCATTTCACAGGCATGTGATATAGGCAAACTGATCCATAATCATTGTCTTCATTATACAGAGGTAACAATTTGCTAAAGAACACATGATATGATGTTTCTCTATTCTCTACTATGGTGTCGGGCCTGTAACTGTAAGCAGCTTAAGAATCAGAATACAGGCGCTATTAGCTCTAGGAGGAGTTGAAGTGTGTGTGAGGGATGAAATCATCATGTTAGTTGCAGTTATAATGGCTGGCAAAACACTACAGAATGGGTTTTGGTCGGGAAAACCTGCCTTTTCTCATTCGACGTCAGGCCTGCCACATTTTTGGCATTGTCGTCTCTCACATTCCTTGCCTGCTGTTAGTGAAACCGCCCCAATCAAATGAAAAGTACAAAGGGTGTCGGGCTAATTAAGCGCTCTATCATTATGGCTCATGAGTCAAAACAGGAGTTTGTTTTTTTTTTAACGGGAAGGAGGGGCATGAGAAAGTTAATAGGCTTCCCGCAAAGGTGCAGTTTTGCACAAAATGTGGGAAAATGAGGAAAAACAACAGCTGTTATAGAGAAAAATTACAGTTTGTTTCCAGGTTGTTGCTGATTAATCTTCAGGTTTTACTTTCAGAGGAGTTAATTAACATTTTTAACCTAATTCACCAGGTGGCCACAGACTCAGAGAAACATGCCCTGATTCACTTATGGATGGAATTATAATAAAAAAAAATAACTTATTCCCAATTTAGTGGTCATTAATTGAATTTCCACCTGTTTTCAAAATTAATTAATTAATTAAACTGTGTTTATTTGAAATCGGTGGTTATTTATCAAAATATACACCTGCTCCTGGCTCTTAATAGAAACTCTGCTTTAAATTCGTTGGAGTTTTTTCTGGTTTTGGAAATAAATGCAATATGTTGGGCAATAAAACCTGAAAATTCTATCCTAGAACGGCTGGTTATTGCATTATGTAGCATTAGCCGAGCTAAAACTCCGCTTTAGACTATAGAATAACAGCAGAAAGACGGAATATCTCGTCTTTAGAGAGTTAAAGATGTAAAATAAGCAGTTTGATTTAGTCAGAGGACGCATGCTGCACCTTTAATTCACTCATGAAAGTACAGAGGCGGCGGCTGTAATTTTCTTCAAGGTGCAAAAAAAAACATGTCCTCCAATAATAGAGAAATTGGAGCTATATGGGCCCTTTAATCTCCGAATATCTTCCAAAATAAAAGGCTTTACCTTCAGGCTGGAGAGCACAAACCGCCCATTGTAGGGATAAAGGAATGCGGCAAATAAGTAGCTTTTGATACCAGGAGAAACCTGAAAAATATACTCGGCCGACATCTATATCTGAAGGTGTTAAACGTGTCCAATCCGAGGACTTCAGAGTGGATGTCTGAGAACATTCGCAGCTACAGATCCCGCCCAAAGGGGTATTTCACTTTCTTGACATTACCCAACACGAAATAACACATTAATCAAGCGTAGTAGCTCCTCATAATTCCTCGGCTTCGGGTTTTAAATGTAAAGCTGCTTTGATGTGTGCTCATTGATAAATAAAATATAGCGTGCCTATGAATGTATATTAGAAACTCTCCTTATGTTAGTATTGGTTCTCGCTGGGCGGCCTTGATAAAACACAAATATCATTCAGAAATCTTACTGGATGTTTATGTACCTCTGTAATGTAAATGTTTGGTATGTATTAGCTCGGCTCGTTCTGGGGGGACAGGAGGATTTTTGAAGCTATTTCTGTGAGACGTGGTTTTGCTTGATTTTACATTATAAACATGGCAAAAGCCCAGAGTCTTTCTGACACACATGGAAAATTATGGAAAGATAGAGAGGCAGCTTTTTTAAAAATCATACTTTACATTTTAGTATCCTGAAAAGTTGACTTGAGCCTGCTTTTTCCAGCAATGCACTTTTATTTTTTTAAATCGTAATCCCAGTAGCTGCATCACACGCATGTTATACATGTTTTTAGGATCCCAGAGTTTCTAATGATGCCAAATATGTCAGGGAATGATTGAGTTTTTCCATCTGATAAAAGTATAATATACCTTTTGCTTTAGTTTTATTTGAAGTTTTAATATCACTAACAAGCTATATTTGTGGTTTTAAAGCTTCTCTAAAAGGAACAGGTCATTTTATACCTGTCTCATTAATATTCATGAGTCTCTTACAACTTCATAGAAGTTCCGACAGGTGGTTTTAAGGCACAGTTTCTAAATTAAGGCTGTGTGCTTTCATTCTCCCATACACCCAAAAACTGGGTGTGTGTTACCTGTTCGGGTGCTCCTTGACCACCTGGTAGACTTTGAGCAGGAAGGTGTCGTTGCGGAAGGCTCGGCTCACGCACTCCTTGTAAAGTCGGAACTCGGCGGCGGTGATGGCTTCCCCCTCCGGGATCTGGGAGAGGTTGAACTTAAACTCCTTGTGGTGACGCCGCTGCGGAGAGAGCTCCCTGTCGTACTCCACTAGAGGACGGAAACACACGGGGGCGGGGGGAGGGTCATAATGTTATACACAATGAGGAAAACATGCAAAGTCAGGGAATTTTCAAAGCTGAAAACTTTCCATGAGAATTTAAGGGAATAAACAGGAGTAAATCCAAAATTGGGAAAATATATTGTAGTGTAATCTTGGCTAAAACAACCAGATTTAAAGGGATAGTTCAACATTTTTGAAAATTCACCCATCGTCATGAATCCTATAGTCAAAGTAGCAGCAATTTTAAGGACAAGTTAACAAGTTATTACTTATTTATCACTTGGGAATTTCTTTATTTTTGAAAGAAAAGCAGTGCTTTTTTCAATGAAGATAACCAGATTAATAAAAATGTTAGTATATGCAGATGACACCAATATTTACAGTAAATTTACAGGGACTATTGGATCTTATCTCTTTGGAATTGGGCAAACTACAGAAAAACCGTCTTTAAACCTGTGTAAAACTAAATTTATGATATGTAGTAGTAATAAAAAAGACAATGAAATAAATACACTACTGTTTAAAAGTTTGGGGTCGCCTAGAAATTTTCTTATTTTTGAAAAAAAGAAACATAATTTTACCATTAAACTCATCAGAAATACACTCTATACATTGCTAATGTGGGAATAAACAGGAATAAATCCAGAATTTACACAATTGAAAGTTGTAGGAATCTTAAATATAGTTGGGGAAAATATATTGTAGTGTAATCTTGGCTAAAACAACCAGATTTAAAGGGATAGTTCAACATTTTTGAAAATTCACCCATCGTCATGAATCCTATAGTCAAAGTAGCAGCAATTTTAAAGACAAGTTAACAAATTATTACTTATTTATCACTTGGGAATTTCTTTATTTTTGAAAGAAAAGCAGTGCTGTTTTCAATGTAGATAACCAGATTAATAAAAATGATAGTATATGCAGATGACACCAATATTTACAGTAAATTTACAGGGACTATTGGATCTTATCTCTTTGGAATTGGGCAAACTACAGAAAAACTGTCTTTAAACCTGTGTAAAACTAAATTTATGATATGTAGTAGTAATAAAAAAGACAATGAAATAAATACACTACTGTTTAAAAGTTTCAATTTTACCTTTAAACTCATCAGAAATACACTCTATACATTGCTAATGTGGGAATAAACAGGAATAAATCCAAAATTTACACAATTGAAAGTTGGCCCTTAATAGGAAACATAAATATAGTTGGGGAAAATATATTGTAGTGTAATCTTGGCTAAAACAACCAGATTTAAAGGGATAATTCAATATTTTTGAAAGAAAATCACTATTTTCTTCTCTTAATCACTTAAAACATTTAGTTTAATTGCCCGACAAAAGATTTTATCAAATTTTGCTGCCTTGAAATTTTGACTTTTCCTTTTTTGCAGTGTAGGGATTCGAATTAACAGGAACATATGGGAATAAATAGGAATAAATCCAAAATTTACACCATTGGAGGTTGGCCCTTAACAGGAAACTTAAATATAGATGGGGAATATTTATTTTATTATAGCTTTAACTTGGATAAAACAACCAGATTTAAAGGGATAGTTCAACATTTTGGAAAACTTTCCCCCATCGTCATGATTCCCATAGTCACAGCAATAGATGCTTTAACATGTATATATACTGGTAGGTTAGGTGCTAAAGATCGAATATTTCCAGAATTCATGAATAAACGAGAAATAAGTCTTTAGATAAAGAATGCTTTTGTGTTTCTTACTCCGATTTATAGAAACGAGAACTTCCATTTTGCAGAAAATAGGGTTAAATAACATATTTACCAGCTGGGTTTCTGTGTAAATATACAGTAGTGAGTGACGAGCGGATGTCCTTTTTCACAGTCGCTGCATTCAGGATCAACCGTAGACGCCTTTAAAACCATCATATATGATTTATACTTAAGAGTCTAATAGGTTCCGTGGTTTCCACTTTCCCTAAATAAACCCCTGTTATCGTCAGTCTGGAGCTTTTTGGTGGCAGCAAACCTTAGAGACGCTCCGAGACCACTTCTGACAGCGTGAAATGACAAAAACCAACAAATGCGCTCCCTCCTTATGCTTTTAAGTGCAATATGCGCCATAATGATAACGTGCTCTCTGGGGAATCGGTTCCTGTCTCAGCTGGAGAAGGGATTTTTCTTTTTTTTTTCTCCCACAGCAAAGAGCCAGCAGAGTCAGCCTGACGACGGACACACAGAGCGAGAAGAGGAAAATGAATAAAGAGGGGGGCACGTCGAATGCAATTAGAAGGTCGTGCACAGAAATACCCACGCAGGCATAAACAGTGAACGCTCAAACCTCAGATATGCGCTATATTCTGCAGAACACACACGAAACAAGTAACTTAATTGCCCCGAGGACCAAAAACACACACAACACAGCCTTACTATTCTTACTCCATCACACTCCTGCAGATTTAAATACTTTCTCGTATGCTACGCACAACCACACACACACAAACATACATAGACTATCATGATCTCCATGCCAGTTTCCACTCAGCTTCAGCAGGGCTGCGGTTTCACAGAGCGCAGACTGACTGGGAACCAAAGCCGGATTTATGCAGCCCGAATAGGTTTTTCACCTGCAGTGGACCAAAGATAGATATTCATCATCATCCGTTTCTGCTGCAGCTGCTTCATTCTGCAGGACTTGGGTTAAAGCTGCATATTCCGGTCTTGTTCAATTATTGTTCCCTTTCTTTTGCAAAAAAAAAAGTCAGACGAACATTCCTTCTGGGTTTGCATCATTATATTTAGCAGTTCTATCATCACGAAAGGTCTTCTCTAATGACAAATACTTATTTCAGGTTTTAAGTGCTGCTTCTAGAAAAGCCAGAACAAGGAAGTGGCTGAAACTAGGAAAACCTACAGCGGACGAGCGGCTCGATGTAATTTACGACGTTTTTAAGACGGAAAGAATTACAGCGGGATCCGTTTTTGAGAAAATGGATATTAGATATGTCACAAATTGAGATTTGTTACAGCAGTGGGTAAACCTTCTATTATAAGTAAATACATAAAACATTTTCAGCTAAATTTACTTAACCTTCCTGCTATGTTCATTTCTCAGCAACAGCAATGGTCGTAAAGACGTCCAAAACCAAAAAAATCCAAACAAGGATTGTTAATATTTCATGATTAACTCCATTTCTGTAGAATGGAGTTCCTTACCTCTAACACATAATGGTTTAATTAGAATAAATCACTAGTTTTTCATAAAAAAAACTTTTTTTTAATGTTTCACCACTTGATAACTTTTAAATCAAGTGTTTCTCTCAACATATTTTACATTTAAATTGAGTTTTTGTGTGTTTAATATGTCTCAAAGTTGCAAAGAAAGAAATCAAATTCACCTGATCAGTATGAACCATTTTCATTTTATGTTGATTACACTAATTAACCTGTTAAACTCCAGGGTCCCCCCACATTTTGGAGATTGCTCCACTAATCATGTACAAATATAGTCAAGCTATACATCAAATTAAACAGGAGAAACTCCACTACAAGCACATATAAGTCATATTTACACACACCAAACACAACTCCAACACCAAGCTAATTAATTAACAAATATGAAAATCGGTATACGATCATAAAGCCAACCCACTCCCCACATTTTGATGGCTAGCGCTCTGATACTTCATGTTACACAAACAAATGACATCTCATATGAAAGCTGAGACTGTGACGAGTCCAACGGTACCATCAGTGTAGCTTTATGACAAAAACTCAGTAAACTAGCAGCCAAAAAACACTACAGTAAAAAGTCGCTTGTTTGAAGCGACGAACAAAAAATGTGTTTTTTTGTTGCTGTTTTGGGATGAAAATGTTTATTTGAGATCAATAAATGGTCGTTTAGTGTCGACCAACATCTCTGTGTTTATTCCAGAGACATAACCTACTGACTATGGGTATGTCCTAAACCTGAAAAACGGCTGGAGGTCAAGGGGTTAAGGCAAGATGAAGAAGTTTCAGCCTGAAAAAAAGAAACACTTTTAAATATTTTTCCTAGATCTTCCAACTATAAAACGGGTCAATTTGGTCAAAATGGGGTAAAATTAGGTTGTAACTGGTATAAAGTCTAAGCAGAGAGGTAAATATGTCATTGCAACAAAGCAAATACATTTAAACATGAGATTTCTGTATTTAAAAGTAGTTAATAGAACAGAGGAATTACTACTTTCTTCCTCTGTCTGGAAACCTGGTTAAAACTGACAAACTCCTCCAGCCAATCAGTTGATAAATCAAGCTTTTGCTAATCCGGTCGGGAGAATGGAGAAAACATCTTTTCCTACAAGAAACTCTGCTAGTAAAAAAAACGTCTTCCTGTTAAACTGCAGTTATCAAGCTAACAATCAACAGTAAAGGTCCTAATGGACCAGCATACCTCTTTTACAGTTTACTGGTAACAAGTTCCTCTTGACGCTATTGTGCAACGACACTGTTGCTGCATCCTGAGTTTAACCTGTTAAAATCCAAAACTCCCTGATCCAGCAGCAGCATCGAGTTTTATTCATATATTACATGAGAAAAGTATTTTTATCTGTAGTAAAACACAATGTTACTGCATTAATATCCACATCAATACAATAAGAAAATAGTTTATTATAAGGGCTGCAAATAACCACTATTTAGATATTTAATTTTGATTTGTGTGTGTGAATATATTCGTCATGTTCTGGAATGATCCTCAGTGGGATTTATAGGATTTTATGGACAAATAATTGACCTTTGAACTCTTATCTTATTAATTATTGAACTTTCCATTGCAGGTAATTTAGCTAATTTTATTTTTTTTCTGATTTGGGTTAGTTAATCTTGTTTTAAGTTTCAAATTCAGTATTTTTATATGAATTAAAACACAATTTTAGATTTTTTGTGCAATATTCTAACTATATTTGCTCTGTAACAGCAACATAAATTAATTCTGACTCTTTTGATTCCAGGTTTACGTACAACAACCTCTATTTATAATCATTTCTAGCAGGGAAACTGAATTGAACTGATTGGGCAGCCACATCTTTTCTATAACAGAAATAAAAACAGGTGCATTCAGACCATGAGATAAAATATTAGAGTTGCCCTCATTCTGGAACATATCTACTATAGCTGAGGGTCAATCTGAGGAGTCCTGAGTATATAAGTGACTGCAGACTGTCCACTAGAATCAACATGGTGCCTTCCTCCTTCTTACATTACTCTAACACATGGCTTTACAATCAGGGTTGTCCAGCAGTTTCAGACATATTCGGAAGTAGCCAAAAAAATAACCTATTTTTGAATTCATTTAAATAGATATTTTATGTTGAAGATTCATATGAATACTTTTACAACCCGAATCCGAGGTAAGAAAAAATGTATTTTTGTACCCGAGCCAGGCTTGTTAAAAACGTTCTGGTAATTTTATGATGTGGGGACCCGCCCGAAATGGACCAATGACACATTTTGTTCCCCGAAGTCACAGCTGAGGAGAGAAATTGTGTTGATGTGGGAAACACTGGAACCAATCAGACTCTCCCAAAAGTGCCAGCCCCACCCCATACCCACACCCAGGAAGGTCAAAGCTCCCCGCATCCCCAGACATTTCAGACACGCTGAACTTCAGCAACAAACCCAGCAAGAAAAGGCAGGGAGGGAAAGAATGTGTGTGTAGCTTCAGAGTGTGTGGAACCACTGCAACTTTATCAAAACTAATCATGATAATTAAAGCACCGCGGCTTATGACTCCTCAGCCAAAGAGACCATCAGCATCTCTACATGTATTCCAGCCATTTCTGTTGAATTCCATCACATGCACAGAACAAGAACAATGGTAAAGGCTTGATGCATGATGCTTGATGCATAAAAATAAGGTTTATTGCATCAAATATTGATTTCTGAACTCTTCTTAAGTGTAAACATTAGTATTGTGTTGTTTTAAAATGAATCAGATCTTGTTTCTGGTCTGAAATCTCATCTTTTTTGTTATTTTGACCATTTTTTGATAATATTTTTATTTGGAATACACATACTGATAAGTAGTAAAATCAGAAAATCTCTTTTTATTTTTCCCAGTAGTAGTAATAGTATATTAATAACTTGGCTAAAACAACCAGATTTAAAGGGATAGTTCAATATTTTTTTTCATTATGACTCCTTTAGTCATAGGATACCAGTGGAGCAGAGCCATGAGCTGCTCAGTTACTATGAGGCTAATGGTATTTTTTGTTTTTTCTCATCAAACTCAGTAAATACACAATTCAGCAACTCCTAAACGCTGTGGTGGACGATTTATGACCTGAACATTCACCACAATATGAGATAATAACTGGAATATTACAACACATGAAGCAAATACATATATTGTGGTAAAGTTGTCACCCAGACACTTTTATTTACCACCATGAGTTGTAAAATGAATAGAAAATATAGTCGAGACATCAGCTATGATGAGTTGTCTAGCTTCTCTAAGCAGCTAAACTGTTTTTAGCTGTGCTAACACGTTAGCATCAAGGGTTTTCTAATCCTTCTGATGCAATGAGCATTGTACCATTAGAACACTGGAGTGATAGTTGCTGGAAATGAGCAATACAATAGAAAAACTGATAATTTCACAGTGGTGTCTTATTTTTTTCCCAGAGCTGTATTTACTTCAATCACTTTTTCAAAAGAAGAAGGAAACCACCTGTTAGAGAACAACATGTTATTCCCATCAGTGTCGCTGCGACTTCTATCCGATGCGACAGTGACCCTTTTTTTTTTTGTATTTTACTCCACGAGCTGCCCACTCACACACACACAGATGTTGCAGTAACTGTGTGTGATATCTGGGCTTATGTTGACGGGAAGATAGATCAGCTAAACCCTGTGTGTGTGTGTGTGTGTGTGTGTGTGTGTGTAGGCCTCAAGCAGAGGTCACGGTCCTCTAAATGACTTTACAACACTCCCTCCAACACCCCCGGGCCTAAAGACCAACAGCTTGAAACTTTATATTCCGTATTAAAAGAATCCACTGACTTTTTTTGGCACCGAAGCTCTTTGATAAAGCTCAGCGTAGGTGGTGAGAAGGTCAGGAGGAGTATCGTGTGCACGTATCAAATATTTATTGCATTTGCTGCAAAAATACAACAGTCGGATGTACAAAATAGCACCTGTGTTTTAACAGAAGAGCCTCGGCGTCTTAGCGGACAAGCGTAAACCTTCATCAGGAGATCAAATGAGATTGTTTGCAGCCTTGTAATCACACATGTAACGTATTAGCGTTAAAGAGCACTCCAGCGATCCCGCTCACGCCCGAAGATGTCACAGTGACATCATAGAGATTATCTCTGCTCGGGCTTGAAGACTTGTAAAAGAAAGGCTGCATTACCGCTCAGGAGCGGAGGTTTTGGGAAGGCGTGGGAGTTTTAATGGGAAAGATGCTGCGGTATATGTTGAATTGTGGGAAATGTAGGATTTAGCTTCACATTTATAGCTTTGTTTATAAATAAATGAGTTTAAACCCGGATTCTGTTCTGTTATAGTGATAGTGCTGGGATTTCCTGAGGGTCTGTGAATGCATCTTGGCTTAAGTATGGTTGTCTTCTGAAAGAAGAAAACTTTTGAACTTTTCGTGAACTTTTCTTACGAAGTTTGTTGTTTTGGCATTGGCTAGCCTGTGTTAGCATGAGGAATAACTTAGGAGCTAAACCAGCTAACAAGTTAGCATGTGGGAATACGTTATACTAGAATTGCAGAATTTTTTGGCAACAACTATAAAACTATATCAACTATAAATCCATTGTGGTTCAATACAAGGGAGAACAGTTATGCTAACTCTTTTTTCTTCGCTGTGAAATTCAGGAAAACCTACTTTCCGAGTTGGTATTTTTCACTTCAAGTCTCAAGTCTGCACAGGTAAGTTTTAAACAACCTTTATTTAATTCATGTTGAGGTTAAATGACACAGGTGTTTTATTTTGAGTTGTGTCATAATGGACAAAGCAACCTTTTTGAACATTTAAACACAAAGCTTTTCTGTCCTTAGCAGTTAGCGGCTAACAGATGCTAGCAGGGCTTGTTAGCGCATCTAGGCAAATCTTGTCTTCTGACTGGTTGGCATTAGTTAAAGGGCGTCCATTGTCATTATTCTCAGTCGCATTTTTTTAAAGAGAGTTAGCATGTCTCTTTTATGTAATCCACATAATCAATGGTGTAACTTTTTGCAAAGGTGAGAAATTCCTAATATCTACAATTTGTGTGTAAAGACGTCAAAGCAGCATAACACATTCCTCTGCATTTTTGAATGTTGTGCAGAATGTTGCACATGCACATACTTGGCATAGCAACGAGCTTTTTAATCGTCTGACCCAGTGAAGCAGCAAGCGTGTTCAAAGCCTAATGTGTTCATTTCCTTTTATTGTTGCCTTTTATTCTCTGTATTTCCTGTAAAATGTGAGTAAAAGTTATGAAAAAAAAAAAAAAAGTGATTCTGTTCAGGGAGAAAACTGCTTTCGCCGAGGTGAAAAACGTATGTACTGATTTCATGCTGCTTTAATGAAATCCGCAGAAGGCTTTTCATTTATTTTTCCCCTCGCTGAACAAAATCTCAAGGCTCCCCTGAGATCAATTAACTAGTCACAAGCCTGTTCGATTCAATAAATTCATTTTTTTAAACCTCAGAGCCTCCAAGATGAAGACAAACAATTAAAACCGTGAAATATGAAGATAGTTGTCGTCTCTCGCGTGATCACACGCTTTATTGCTGCAGCCATTTGATGTGGTCTGGGAGCCGTGACTTTAAGTAGCATTCCAGCTGCTTCTCCACCTTCTCAGCCTGAAATTCGATTGAAATCCACCGAGGATTCGGATCTAGAAATCAAAGGGAAGTCTTCACACGACGCGTTCGGGGAGCACAACCCCTGTACTGATCTGCCATGACGTGAGCTTTGAGACAGGAACACACAGAAGGGAAAAGGGATTTAGATCTGGGTGAATCAGAGAGGGATTCATTCAGAGTGATTCTAAAGATGGAAAAAAAAGTGATTATATCAGTGATTTGGTGAAAAAAACAACACACAGTGGAACTTGACGTGATCGTGAATGCTACGTGTAATTTACGGCTTTATTTTACTACTAAAAACTCCAGTATTTAGTCATGAGTTCATGGGAATATTCACCCAAACAATACAATGACAGAGTTTATGTTTACTGAAGCAGTGGAGTGTTAAAGCTGACAATATCAGGGACTTTCTGTGATGATTCACTCAAATTCTGTGGGTGAGATAATCTGCTAGTAACAGGAAAAGAGAAAGAAAAGAGAGTGGGTGAGTTTAGAGAGGAAAGAAAGAAAATAGATTTATATAGAAAACATTTATTTGGAAAAATGATGCATCAGTATGTAATCACTGGATTAGCTGAATGGAAAAAAAAGACAACAAAAAACAACTCGGTGCCAGTTAAAATAACAGGCAGACAAAACCATGAGGATAAGATGACAAGACCAGACGCAGAAAGACAAAAATCCGGTGTCGCAGGGAGGAAGACGAAGGGATCGAAGGACAAACACAGAGTCCTGGATGCAACGGGAGGAGGAGAGAAGGAGAAAAGGAGACGGTTGGTGACAGAAAGAGGGAAGCGAGGAGGACGATTCGCAGATTCACTTGGACGCCCCGACAGGAGCTGTTCTCTCGTTTCCACCTGCGCAACATCTGGCGCTGCTGTGCTGTTCCTACTGTTGTAGGTATTACGCCAACACACACACACACACACACGCACACACACACTTTCAGAATCTCTTACTATCACATGCATGCATATGGTCCTTCATTCAACATACAGAAATTTAACAATCGATTTTTCTAAATGTTTTAAAATGCCTAATTGTGAGCTTCAAATCAACAACTATGAATATAATATATACACTACTGTTCAAAAGTTTGAAATTCCCTTATTTCTGAAAGAAAAGCAGCAGATAACCAGATTAAAAATGATAGTATTTGAAGATGACACTAATATTTTTTTGTATTTACAAGGATTATTGGATTATTAGAGGTGGTTTGACAGAAAAACTGTCTTTAAACATCTCTAAAACTAAATGTATGATATGTAGTACTAATCACCTAGAAATGTCCTTATTTCTGAAAGAAAAGCACTGTTTTTCTCAATAAATATGACTTTAAACTAATCAGAAATACATTGCTAATGTGGTAAATGACTATTCTAGCTGCAAATGTCTGGTTTTTGGTGCATCAATATCTACATAGGTGTATAGAGGCCCATTTCCAGCAACTATCAGTCCAGTGTTCTAATGGAACAATGTGTTTGCTCATTGCATCAGAAGGTTAATGGATGATTAGAAAACCCTTGATGCTAACATGTTAGCACAGCTGAAAACAGTTTAGCTGCTTAGAGAAGCTGGAAAACTGACCTTCCTTTGATGAAAGCAAAGTGTGAATGAAAACATTCAATCAGTCTATAAATTACTGACATTTCCCCCAAATTCCAAATAAAAATATCATCATTTAGAGCATTTATTTGCAGAAAATGACAAATGATCAAGTTTTCAGACCTCAAACAATGCAAAGAAACAAGATCAAATTCATAATACTAATGTTTACAGTTCAAAAATCTATATTTGGTGTAATAACCCTTATTTTTAATCATGCATCTTGGCTTTCCACAAGTCTTTACCATTGTTCTTTGGTCATTTTATTCCACTCCTGGTTCCTCTTTAAGCAGAATGAGGTGTGCATGTGTTGGAATTCACCAGAAATGGCTGGAATACATGTAGAGATTCTACATGTATATTTCTATAAATCACTTCACACTCACAATCACAGATGAGTACTGGTCTTTTTCCTGAACTGAGATGCGTGTCCCTTTAAGGCGCAAAGGAAGGGGAAAAAGGTGCTGAAAGAAAGACAAGCGAGCGAACTCGGAGCCAGAAGGCTGTCTGTGCAAAGGAGAGTTGGAGCGGATGAGCGGACAAAAACGGGCGGACAAGATAGAAGGGGAGACAAAAATGATGATTGATCGCCACAACCTAGGGAGTGAAAAATAATAATAAAAAAAGACCAGCAGCTGCGAGTAACAAGTAAATCAATAAACACCATGTGAAGATGCGGTTACCAGTTTTGGAGGTAGCATGGAAAAGTAGTAAGTAAGAGACGGATGGATACGGGACTAATTAAAACCAGGAAATAAGAGAAAATATCTTTATTTATTTGCTTTAATCACTTAACAGATCAGGCGTTTTTTGGTAATTTCCTCAAATTCTTTTATTAAACCAGTATGACGACTGTATAACTGGCATTTTTCAAGAGTCAGATTACAGTACTGGAGTTTCCTTTGCATGTTTTACCACAAAAGGTTTGAATTTCATGTCGTACTTTTTATTTTTTCGCTGCAACAGAGCCATTGCTATTGACGATTAAGCAAAATTACCTGAGCGGATGTTCTTTAATGTCATTGGAGCACAAGAATTATGCATTTTTTTTAATAAATTAGACCTGTTTTATTTGGAACTAGCAGTTATTTATCAAAATATACACCTGCACCCAGCTTTTAATTGAAACTCTGCTATTATTTCGCAATTTACGGTATCTGAACACTTAAAAAAGAGGTTTGTTGAATGATTTTTTTTGCCTCAAAGCTAAATGAGTAATTAACTTTTTATCCACAGCATTAAAAAGCTGTTTTTATTGCCAGAATTACCAGTCAAAGGCTGTGATGTGTCTAAAATCTTCCAGAATCTCATTCCTACGCTGCATTTTCAACCTGTCCTAGACTGCTCTTTGGTCTCTCGTGCTGCAATGTAGATTACAGAGAAAGGAGCACCTGTGACCCAGATAACAGGGCCTTAAAGGAGCTACTTATTAGACCACTGCGATGACAGATTGAAAGAGAAAGAGATTAACTAAACCTACTGCCAATTTAACTGGATTTTCCCATCCTCCCTACAGTTGCACACCAGATCCTTCTCATTCTCAAGGCGTATTTTTTGTGTTGTTTTTACACCTTCAGCATCATTTTCCAACACACTGGGTGCCCTTTAGCATCGTTTTTCAAGGGGCTGGTAAGTCCACTAGAATTCTACACAACTCCCACAATGTCTGAAATACGAGTCCACGCATATTGTTATTATCATATGACATTTTTACCACCACGTCATCATTCTAACCCAAACAATGAACCTTACCAAGTCTTTTTTGTGCCTAAACCCAATTAAACCATAATTAGTCTTTTGTAACCATGAGAAAACGTACATTTTATGCTACAAGAATGTGTTGTGACGTCACCTCAACCTCAGACAGCTGCGTATTGAGCCAATTCAAAGGGACATTTACCAACATGTTTGAGCCAGTCGCTTTTAAAGAAAGAGAAGAGAAACGTCAGTTTCATAGCACTACAGAATCTATTTCAAGTATGCTAACATTAGCTTAACATTAGCAACCAAACCAATAAGGCGGTGGCTGCAAAACCACTGTGTATTTTAAACTGAGGAAGGTTGCATTTTCATTTTTTTCTTTTTTTTTTAAAGGAATCGTATAATTTCTCATTTCAAAAATTAGACAGTATTGCTTAAAACTTCTAAAAAAAAAAAAAAAGCACACTGAGATCATGAAAAGTGGATGGGCACATCAAAATGTGGAGCAAAAAGACCCAGAAAAAGCATATATGGAAGATTCTGTAAAACATTAGCATAAAGGTAACTTAAGATGCTCCACTAAGCCTGAATAATTTAATTCCTCCTCGTAGGAGAGCTTTACTCTTGGCTCCTCACGGCAGAATAAAGCGGCTCTAATGCGACCTGGAAGGTGTTCAGGTTTGCTATGAACGCAGCAGCCGACAGGATTATCAGGGAATATTTCCAGAGCAGCAGCATCTCACATTCAGGGAACCTCTTTACTGGAGCATTTGGAGAGTTTCATCCCTCAAACTACACGCAGCTTCGTCGGAATTGTTCAAAAAGTCCTGTGAATTCAGTCAAACTTTCACATAATAGACCACAAAAGCCAAAGTTTACTTCTTCTACATTAAAACGGGGAGAGCCGTTGTTGACATTTGGTTTGTGCAACAGATAAAGTAGGATTTAATGGCCTGGTTTACAGTTCTTGTATTTTTCCTCTCAATGCCTTCTGGAAGAAATAGAATGACTGCAGTCCTTTTGCTGAAAGGAACCGCTGACCTTGTTGAACTAACATGGGAACAAGAAGCCAGTGTATCTGTAAAACAAGCCAAACTTTTCTCTACAGTACAGCAAAGATCACAGCATCCACTCCATTACCAGGCTTTAATGTATAAAACATGCCAAAAACTGCATGTTAAAGACCGTCATAAAACTCTTTGCTTTTCAAATTAAATCTGTAATTTACTATTCCCCACGACCCACAAACGCATCGCAGTGGAGACAGAACGAAAGTGAACGAGGGAACGGAAAGAAAATCAAAAAAGCAGACATTTTCACAAACACCCTTCAATTAAATTTTTGCACACCAAGAACCTGTCAAGTTTGTTAAAGCCTGCGGACGGCTAAACCAATAAAAAATGCTCTGGATGTCCAAGGCATGAGAAGAATCCATCTGTGTTTATGTAATTACAGCCCATAATCTGTCTGGTTTTTCTCTCAGACGTGATGGTTTCAGAGGATAGGTCAGATATCTCCATGTCTTCTATTTATTGTTAATTCATTCAAAGTCTCATCTAATTAAAGGTCTGGCCTGTCTAAAGAACGACTTTTCTCCTTTATCATCGGCCATCGTCACTATTTCATTCAAAAAGAGAAACGTCTCATTACATGGAAAAGTTTGTGCTGTAAACACTTTGCTTTCTGTAAAGGTTAAACACAGCTTTTATGCTTCAAACTCTGAAAACTTTGGCAACGTTGTGGGACGGAACGATAAAACTTAAAGACTTTTTGCAAAGCTTATTGTACACACACACACACACTCACAAATACACACACACTCACATCATGGAAGCTTGAGGTGTCGGCACTATGCTTAGCTGCCACCAGGAGCTGTTCTTTGGCTTTGTAGTCAGGCAGCTGGCAGGGCAGCTCCTGGGGTCGGGGTATGGACTAAGGGGCTGGGGGTCCACTGGGAGTCATCAATAGCTTTGAGCAGAGGTGTGTGTGTGTGTGTGTGTGTGTGTCTTTGGAGACTCGTCCTGTGCTCTGATCTTCTCCCCTGAACCGGCATCAAAGCCGCCACACTGAGCGCCACAGGACCAGCCAAGGGCCACTGGCAAGAGTGAGAGTTTATGTCCGATGCTTGTAGACACACACGCGTGCACACACACATTCCACAAACGGGAAGTACATACACATGCACACACACTGCCTTTTACTACACAAACATGGGCAGTGACATACACACACAGGCAGAAATGTAAATGTCAAAGCAAACAATCTAAAGGACACATGCGTTATGAGATCACACACACACACACATACTACAAAAGGGGAGAACATACACATGGATACACACAGGCAGAAATGCAAATGTCAAAGCAAACAAATTTAAAGACACACATGCAATATGAGATCACACACACACACACACACACGTGCATACGCACACACACTCCACAAAAGGAGAGAACATAGGCATGCACACACAAATACGGGCACTGACATACACAAACAGGCAGAAACATGAATGTGTAGGCAACCAAATCTAGAGATACATATGCATCATCATAGATCACACACACACACGTGTGTGCACACACACTCCACAAAAGGAGAGAATATAGGCATGCACTTGAGATCTCACACACACACACACACACTCCACAAAAGGGGAGAACATACCTACAGGGAGAAATGTAAATTGCCAAAGGAAAGGTTTAAAGACACATATGCAATATGAGATCACACACACACACACACAAACACATACACACACACACACACACACACACACACACACACACGCACACACGCCTTTTACTATACAAACATGGGCACTGACATACACACACAGGCAGAAATATAAATGTCAAAGCAAACAAATCTAAAGACACACATGCATTATGAGATCACACACACACACACAAATACAAAAAAGGGTTTATGCTCCCATTCCCACACACACTTTGTGATGCACAGCCTTCACTCACAGTCCCGGGGGTTTCGGTGATGTGAGAGTTCGGGGCCAGGCAGGAGCATTAGCCCATAGCGAGGATACGAGGGAGTGAGACCAGCCCATTCGCAGACTGTCAAGGCCCATTAGCGAAGACAGAACAGCAACTGACAGCTTTAATCTGTGCGTCCCGGCCAGAACCAGCGCGGCGATTCCAGTACATGACTGATTGGAGTTATAAGTCTCCGACAGGCAGCGGAGGACAGCCAGTGCAAAGAAAGGTTCCACGTCCGCAGCAGGTGTTTGTGTTTGCTTTCCTGGGAAAATTCCTCTGGTGCACAGGAAGTGATGCGTTTTATGTGTCAAGCTGTTTGTTTGGAATAAACAAAAGAGGAACCTGGTACAGTAGGAAGCAAAGATTTTTTTTATATAAATAAAAGGATGCATTTGATGTAATTAAATTGTTAGATTGTGTGAGTAACTGGAAACAGACAGAGCTTTCTAGGAGCCTGACAATGAACTCAAGCTGCAACGTCTCCTGCAGCAAACACACACACATACATTTATCAATGGCCTGGATTTGCAGCCCTACTCTTCTTCCATTACCTCCCACAGGTTACACTACATAATGACCTCACTGGTCAGGCATCCCCAGGAACAAAGGCCCCGTTTCAACCATATAATCACATTTTTCTGCAGCCATCATCCTCCATATAATCCTTGAAAAACCATTTGGGTTTCTAAAGACCCGTCCAAAAACCATGACACATAATGTCAGGCGTACTGTCCCAGAACACACACACACACACACACACACACACACACACATAAACACACACATTCACAGCGGCTGGATGATCTTTGTTCCCACCGCCCGCTGCTCTATCACCACTGTGCTGCATTCCTTCCAAGATGATAAAATAGGTCTGGACACACATCTATCTTTTTTTTTTCATTTTGAGATTTTCAGCTAAAGTGCGGTGTGTGTGCATGTGTGTGTCTAACCCCGAGGGTAAGGGGGATAATTTGCCGTAATTGCTCCTCTGCTGGGGCTTTGCTAACAGATAGATATCCAAGGTATGGCCGATGGACTGTGCAGTATCAGGACTTTCCATCGATGGACTGACAGCTGAGTGGTAGCAGTCATCAGCTCTCTGCTGAGTCTCTAGTCGGGCTCCAGGTCGTTGGATAGGTCATACCTGTGTGTCAATAGGAGATTTTATTCCAGCTCTTCAAGCTCTGTTACTCAGGATTAAGATGTGGAGCCACTAACCCTGAATCTAAACAATAGAGATATGTGTGTGAAAGGGAAATGTGTATAGTTGTGTTTTTTCTTGTCCACTACAGTTTTTCACTGTTTTTTTTTTGTTTTATTAATATTGGCATTAGATGATATGCTCATTTGAATGCACAGATTTTTTTAAAACCTTTTTAAGAGAGTTAAACTATCTGGTACCAAGTTTTTAGGAATACACCACATGATATTTTTGCTTGGTATCGTGTAACAGGGTCAATGTTCTCCATGAACCTCCGAAAACCAACAGAAATGTGTATAGTTGTGTTTTTTTGTTCTCATTATGCCCCTTGTCCACTACAGTCATCTACTGTAACAAGGTATTCACCGAAATGAAAATTTGCAGCCAAAGCCCAATGAAATTAAAGGCTTGGCCGAATACCCAATATCAAATGCGTCTTTTGGGTTTTTCACTATTTTTTAAATATGGCATAAATAGTTTAGAATACATTTTTAGACGTGTTTTTCAAAGAAACATCTCTGGGATGCACAGATCCAAGAAATACCGTCTGCTCGGTATCATGTAACAGGCTCAATGAGCTCCACAAGCCTCTGAAAACTGTTGATCATCCACAGCCATGAACTCCATCACCTTCTTTGTGATTCCATTAGCTTTGGCGCTGTCCTTTGAGAACTTTTTCAACTTTTTAAAAGACGCCATGGGATTGGGCGGGATGTGACCAGCTTTCCTTTTAGCTGCTGCAGCGGTCTCTCTCTCTCACACTCAACATGCTGTTCAGGTTGTTTTGGGCTTTTAAATGAGAAAGTAAAAGAGTAGAGCTCAAGTTCTTTGCAGAGGAATCTCCTCTAGATAGTTTGGTTGATCACTTATAGCAAACTGTAATTCTGTTCTCAGGGTGCATCCTTAACTCTAACACAAGGGAACATACCGTAACAACAGGTATATAAGGTATATAATGTAAGGTAGTGAAGGGTAATGTTGAATAATATTGTGTAACCTAACTTCTACTTTTATTGTCATCTCTATGCTGATCCTAACTTTATGGTGCACAAATGTGATCACAATAACTCGAGCAAATCTATGATCATACGAAAAAAACGGAGGAATAAAACAACCACTGTTTAACCATCACATCTGTAATGACATCAACTGTTGACAAAACTCTTGAAAACATCCTGATCAGTATCCTGGGAGATTTGGGGGCTGAAATCAGTTGTAAAACACTGCCCAGCTGGGCAGGATTGGCGATGAACTACATCATGATGAGATGAAATAAGCTTATACAAACATGGAGGACATATCAAGCACAGCTGAGCAAAACCACAAGGAAAACAAAGACATTTGATACGCTGGATATTGTTTCACTTATCTTGTGTTTCATCTGGGTTTGTTAATTACAAGAGAAATACTAAAACAAATCAAATGTCAGAACATCTGCTTAGAAGCAGATCATGAATTGGATAAATTGGTTGCACGGATGTTGTGTCAAAATGAGGCAGAAGTAAATATCACAGCTTGCAGGTTGCAAATTTGGAAATCTTGGACGGACGATATCACCGTCCTGACCTTCTGTTGCAAGGCGCTCTCTAAAATAACTGCTGAATAGTCAGGGGTCGGTAAGAAGAAGAGAAGAAGAGTTATTTACAGCTGGATCAGCCTCTGATTGGCCAAAACGTTCACACAAACCTTTAAGGGGAACAAATCTAGCCATTAGCGTCAAAGATAGCTGCAACATATGCTTGCTAATTGATAATACATAGACAATAAAATGGTCAATATTGGTGGACAACTTTCAGGCTAAAACCATGTAAGAAGCAACGATTTACTGATTAAAAGTTATTCAAAGTGAGGAATTTCGTCGTCCATGATGATGACGGTTTCAGAGAGTTAGATAATATGGTTGTTGCTAATACCAACATCAGAATTCTATATCAATATCATTGTCCATCATGTCAACTGCCAATAAAGGAGACATCTTCCAACCCCAAATCTGGAGGAGGTTCCAAGCAACACTGGTGTTCAAATCAGGACGTCACTGATGCTGTTCCAATATATATAGAAGATTAAAAGACAAAAAAAAAAAACACAAGAGTCTGATAAACTTGAAGATAAAAGACTTATGGATGTTCTGATGTCTTCCCCACCATGCTTTTGTGATATTAAGTTCCGGCTGAAAGGTTGTTGCAATACCAAAAATCATTTATTCGGATTATTTGACTTCTTTTCAAAGTATAACTGAGCTCTGTAAGTCTGACCACCTTTACCAATAAATACAGAGGTATTTACTGCTTTCTATGAAAACTGATCTCTCAATATAAATACCTGCAACCACAATGGTGGTTTTATATGGTAGCAAATAACTCCTCTGGACTTCCAATTTAATATCAGCCTCTTTGAAAAGTAAATTGATTCAAAGCAATAACCTAGAGACATTGAATATGGCAAATTTTAAAGCATGTTCACTGTTGATTTGTGGTTTATGCACTAATGCAAATCAGAAATGCTAGATAAGACCATTTCTGATAAAAAGTCCTCTTCTCTACAACTGACCGTCTGATTAACCCAGTCCCCCTAGACTCTACTGATCTTTTCTCCAAATCCAGATGTGAAGAGTTTGCAGCATACTTCAGGGATAAGATAACCACCATCAGGTCTGGCATTGTTCAGCTAATAAGTGATACCTTACAATCCCCCATGTGAGATCACCCTAGAGTCTAGTAGCCCATCACCAATGCCTTTGTTAAAACAACTTTTAACAGTTCATCAGATCAGATCAAAGCTATTAGTAACTAATATTTACAGAAATTACAGAAAGTATGTAAATTTGTTGGCTTTTAGGACATTTACATCTTATCCCACAGGTAAACACTCCTATAAGGACTAATAATCAACTCTGGCGTACCACAGGGTTCAATCTTAGGTCCAGTCTTTTTTCACCTTGCCAGTGTCATCAGGAGACATGACATCAATTTTCACGCCTACATTGATGATACTTAACTCTATATTTCTGTATTACCTGATGTCACAAGCCCTGCTGATGCTTTCCATAAGTGTATGTTAGATATTAATGCTTAAATGGCTCAGAACCACTTCAGCTCAAGCAGAATAAAACAGAAGTACTCGCCATTGGAGCAGAGGCATAGAAAGAGAAATTGACCTCTAAAGCACACATTCGACCTCATTACAAATCACTTAACTGGTATTAGTTTTAGGGTTGTTTTAGAGAGCACTCAACAAGCGTAAACATGTAGAAACAAGATAGAAACATATTTTACACAACCACAAAGAGCTCGTCAGGCTAATAGCGAATCGTTAGCTGCCTGTATGTAGTCTGTTTATCCTAGTTTGCCATGAATCTTAAAATTTGGCTACAGAATGAGACAAACCAGCTCTTCTTCTCTACCAGTTGCAGGCAGTGAATCACATCTGCAGAGAGAGAAGACTTCACTCAGTACTGATGTCAGAAATATTTATTTTACATCTGTTCCTGTGAGATTTTGTTATCCGGATTTATATATTTATTTAAGTATTCACTGCTTTGAGTTTGATGTTCAGTTCAAGATTTTGATATTCATATATTTAGGTATGTATTACTTTCAGTTGATGTTCAGTTCCAGATGTATATATTTATTTAGGTATTTATTACTTTTATTTGATGCTCATTTCCAGGTGTATGTATTTAAGTATTTATTACTTTTAGTTTGAAGACCAATGGTCTGCATGAAGACCTGAGTGTGTGAATATCTTAAAAAGACAATTTAAAACACACCTTTTTAGCCTGGCTTGCATCTAGTGTGTGTTTATTCCGACTGCTGCTTTACTGCTGGACTATTTCCCATTTCTATTTATTTTTATTTAAATGTCCGTTATTTTTTTTTTCCCCCCAAAACTTAATCGTATTTCCACATTGTATGCTCAGTACTTGCATTTGATGCACGACCTGTGCTATATAAATAAAGTTTGATTGACTGATTGATTCGCAGGTCTAAATGTGCACATAGTCACATTCGCTGACATTATGGCCAGTTGTGATTTTCCCAAAAGCCCCTGTAAAAACAGAGTGTTCATTTCAATCGACCCCTGTTTGAGCCAATGAGCTGTCAGCGTAAGACGCTGAAACATCTTTTTCACATTTATATGAAAATTCCATGAAATCAGAAAAGAACTGAGCTGGAATATAAACGACGCAGGAATTCGTCTTTTTTTTTTTCTCAATTTTATGGGATGTTAATAAAAATGTAATTCTGCAGGAGAGCAGCTGTCACAACAGCCTCTGGTCAGACTAATAGCGGCCTACACGTCAACTTACATTAAGTAATCGCACTAGAGTTTGTCCTGTGTGCAGAAAGAGCAAGATGACTTCTCAACTCATGAGTTAAAGTTAAAATTTGCCGTAGAAAGGATTAATGTGATTCGCTCCTGCATGGTGGTAGATGCACTTAATTTTGCAAATATGAAAAAGCGGCTGCACTGATGCTGCTTGTCGAGTTCTTTAGATAAAAGCGCAGGATTTATGCTGAGCCTTGATGCGTGAGTCCATTTTGTTCCTTTTCCAACATCTTGTTCTCTTTGGGGGCTGGTTTGGCAGCGAAAAAAAACAAAAAAACTATTGGCTGTTTCATTTAGACATGAACAAGAAAATAAACCCAACCAAACACTGGAGTCATAAACAAAACCAGTGACACCAAACACTTTGCTGTGCAACATATGTGACTAACAACAACAATTCTGAAACCAGGATCATTAATCTTGCAATACGCTGCGCGCTCTGAGATACGTTGTTTACAGTGGGTCCGATTGCCGGGATTTGGTGTCCTTTGGTTGCCATACGATACGGGAAAAAACCTCTGGAACGCCAGCAGAGGAGGGATTATCAAGATCTACGACTCTCTGCTATAAATTTGCATCGAATCGCTGTAAATCTAGCAGCGATTTTAAATAACGAAGTGATTTCTGACTGTTGCTTGGCCAAAAAAACAGACCTGGGGGGCCCATAAAAGATGCTATTAAAAGGTAATATTTATTGGAAGAATTGGTGACCGTGGCACACACACAGAGCCTGAATATTAAGAAGAAGAATCCTCTGATCTTTCTTCTTGAAAGATTCTCGGCCCTTGATGTTCAGCTTTACTTCCACGGAAATTTATATGTCGGATGACGGCTACCGCTTCTTCCCCTGGGTCACGACCACCAAGAGCTTTTAGCTTTTAGTGAATATTCCGTAAACGTATAGACGTAGACGTATACTCTGTTTTTTTTTTTAGCAATCCAAAACAGTTCTGTGGGTTTAAATTTCTACCAGGCCCCAATTTTTCATGCTGTGTCAATAGAGGGTTGATGGTTGTCAATAATCCCGTTTAAGGCTTTGTGGGAAACCGACTGCAGACTGATTACTATCATGTGTCCGTGTGTGTGTGGAACGCTGCGATCTTCTCACCACCTTACGGGTATTTGTCCGTGCCCCTGGCTGTATGCAGGTCCCTTTATTTGGATTTATTTGCAGGTATTTCTGTCCATGTGTGCAGTAAAGAGGCCTGCTATAGTGATCTGTTGTTAACGTCTGCGTTTTGGGCAGCAGGTGTGTGTGTGTGTGTATACGTGTGTCTGGGTTAGGCCGGTCTGGTCTCAGATTTAGAGGAGGAAGCCAGTGTCAGGGCCAGGAGATGGATCTCTCCTGAGGGATCCGATAAATAAGGAAAAAATATCTTTGAAAAAGGGGAAACGCAGCTGTTTCCAAAGGAGAAGTCAAAATATTGGTGGCTTCGCATTCCATCGCTGCAAGGTAGAAGGCCAGCTCACCCCACCGTGCTGTCCGGGACTCGGTTTTCTCTCTCCGAACACCTCCTTTTCTCTGCCTCTCTTTTTTTTTTCCCTCCCCTCCACTATTATATCTCCCTTTCCTCACCTCCGTCTTTGCCCCCCCCCCCTTCGCTTCCACTTGCTCGGTCATGAAGACAGTTGCGATTCCCTTCGGAAAGTCTGTGGTGACCACAAGGCATTTCAGCGGCTTAGAGGCAGAGCACATGATCCACTGATAAATCAGTCTGGCCCGGCCTCAATCTCCCCCCTGGGCTGACTTACATGTAAGACCTAATGCTTGTTTTACACACAGGCACGGCTCCAAAAACAGCGACGGTAACCAGATACCTGGATATTCAAAAAGCAGGTGGGCGACGAAAAAAAAAAAAATCAGGAAAATTATCAATGTTTCTAATAATACATATGTCCATGATGTCAACACGATGTTGGTGGGCGGAAAAAGTGAAGAACGTTTTGAGTCAGTTTCTTCGCTGGAAGTCGGAACTGCCTTTCACTAACTTGTGTTTTATTTCAGTATGAGGGTCTCTGGTGGGAACTTTTTTTTACTAAATGCTGTTTCCTAAATCTACAGCGCACTTAACATGAGGTCAGTGTGGCCACTCTGTAGCTGTATAAAAAAAGAAGAAGAAAAAAAGAAATGAGCAGGCAGGCAGAACATGGCAGGAATGAAGGGAGGAAGGAAGGAAATGATTGAAGGGAAGAAGGAAGAAATGGAGGAAATTAGGAAATAATTGAGGAAGGGAGAGAGGAAGGAAGGTTGGAGGAAAGTAGTAAAGAAGGAAGGAGAAAAATGACTCGAAGATGGAAGGTAGGAAGAGAGGAACAAAGGAAGGAATGAAGGGAGTGAGGGCATGATTGAGGAAGGAAGGAAGGAAGGAAGGAAGGAAGGAAGGAAGGAAGGAAGGAAGGAAGGAAGGAAGGAAGGAAGGAAGGAATGGAGGACAGAAAGGAAGGAGGGGAAGGAAGTGAGGAAATGATTGGAGGAAAGAAGGAGGAAGTGAGGAAATAATTGAGTAAGGGAGAGGTAGGAAGGGACGGAGAAGGAAGGGTGGAGGAAAGTAGGACAGTAAGGAAGGAAGGAAATGACTTTAAGAAGGAAGGTAGGAAGAAAGGAAGGAATGAAGGGAATGAGGAAATGATTGAGAAAGGAAGGAAGGAAGGAATGATGGAAGGGTGGAGGAAAGAAAGAAAGGATATGATTAAAGGAAAGAGGAAGTAAAGAAGGATGGAGGAAAGTTGGACAGGAAGGAAGGAAGGAAGAGAAGAAGTAAGGGTGGAGGAATGAAGGAGAGAGGAAGGAAGAAAGGAAGGAAGGAAACTATTGAGGGAGGACAGAAGGAATGGAGGGAGTGAGGAAATGATTGAGGAAGGAAGGAAGGAAGGAAGGAAGGAAGGAAGGAAGGAAGGAAGGAAGGAAGGAAGGAAGGACAGTAAGGAAGGAGGGGAAGGTAATGAGGAAATGATTGAAGGAAAGAAGGAAAGAAGGAAGAAAGGAGGAAGTGAGGAAATAATTGAGTAAGGGAGAGGTAGGAAGGGACGGAGAAGGAAGGGTGGAGGAAAGTAGGACAGTAAGGAAGGAAGGAAATGACTTTAAGAAGGAAGGTAGGAAGAAAGGAAGGAATGAAGGGAATGAGGAAATGATTGAGAAAGGAAGGAAGGAATGAATGAAAGAAGGGTGGAGGAAAGAAGGACAGAAAAAAAAGAAGGAGGAAGAAATGGAGAAATTGAGGAAATAATTGAGGAAGAGGGAGGAAAGAAGGATGGAGGAAAGTTGGACAGTAAGGAAGGAAGGAAGGGAAGAAGTAAGGGTGGAGGAATGAAGGAGAGAGGAAGGAAGGAAGGAAGGAAGGAAGGAAGGAAGGAAGGAAGGAAGGAAGGAAGGAAACTATTGAGGGAGGACAGAAGGAATGGAGGGAGTGAGGAAATGATTGAGGAAGGAAGGAAGGAAGGAAGGAAGGAAGGAAGGAAGGAAGGAAGGAAGGAAGGGTGGAGGAATGGAGGACAGAAAGGAAGGAGGGGAAGGAAGTGAGGAAATGATTGGAGGAAAGAAGGAAGAAAGAAGGAGGAAGTGAGGAAATAATTGAGTAAGGGAGAGAGGTAGGAAGGGACGGAGAAGGAAGGGTGGAGGAAAGTAGGACAGGAAAAAAAGAAGAAAGGAGGAAGAAATGGAGAAATTGAGGAAATAATTGAGGAAGAGGGAGGAAAGAAGGATGGAGGAAAGTTGGACAGTAAGGAAGGAAGGAAGGGAAGAAGTAAAGGTGGAGGAATGAAGGAGACAGGAAGGAAGGAAGGAAGGAAGGAAGGAAGGAAGGAAGGAAGGAAGGAAGGAAGGAAGGAAGGAAGGAAGGAAGGAAGGAAGGAGGAATGGAGGACAGAAAGGAAGGAGGGGAAGAAAGTGAGGAAATGATTGGAGGAAAGAAGGAAGAAAGAAGGAGGAAGTGAGGAAATAATTGAGTAAGGGAGAGAGGTAGGAAGGGACGGAGATGGAAGGGTGGAGGAATGAAGGAGAGAGGAAGGAAGAAAGGAAAGAAGGAAGGAAGGAAACTATTGAGGGAGGACAGAAGGAATGGAGTGAGTGAGGAAGGAAGGAAGGAAGGAAGGAAGGAAGGAAGGAAGGAAGGAAGGAAGGAAGGAACAGTGAGACCTAATGCTTGTTTTACACACAGACACGGCTCCAAAAACAGCGACGGTAACAGATACCTGGATATTCAAAAAGCAGGTGGGCGACCAGGAAAAAACAAAAAAGAAAAATCAGATAAATGATCATTGTTTGTAATAATACATATGTCCATGATGTCAACACGATGTTGGTGGGTGGAAAAAGTGAAGAGAAGTTTTTTCACTGTAAGTCGGAACTGCCTTTCACTAACTTGTGTTTTATTTCAGTATGAGGGTCTCTGGTGGGAACTTTTTCTACTAAATGCTGTTTCCTAAATCTACAGCGCACTTAACATGAGGTCAGTGTGGCCACTCTGTAGCTGTGTAAAAAAGAAGTACTTAGAAAGAGGAAGGAGAAGTCATCTAGTCAGTCATTAATGGAGGAAATGAGTGTGTAATTTTTTTTGAGAATGTTTTGCTACTTCTTTATTTAGAGGCGTCATTTGGGGTTTAAACCTTCTGTTGTCCTCAGGTTTAGGAAGGAGGGAATGAAGGGAGGGAGTGAGGAACGATGGAAACCACTAAGGAATATTTGGGAGAGGAAGGAAGTGAGGAAATGATTGAGGAAGGATTTGCTCCTGGAGGACAAGAGAAAGGTGAATCCTAACCCTAACCCTAGTTTTTACATATTTTATTAACAAAGCCTAATCACAGGCCCAAAGGAAGCAGTAATGAATAATTCAAGTTTATACAAACACAGAATCCAAATTAAAGCAACAATTGTCTGAAACCTCAGATCAAGATAATCATCAAAACATAATCACATGATTCTTACATATTTGTCCACAGCAAAAAAAAGCCTGAGATGTTCTGGACCAAACTCTATTTATCTGTCTAGATAACAGGGAAAGAGGAGGAAGGTATTAAAAAAAAAAGAAAAAAGAGGCTGAGCCCTCCCTCCTTCATTACCTGCACAAAGACATTCTGTATGATTCTGTTCATTAGATGAATGTCAAGGCCACATTCCTGTCAGAGTGGACACAACAGCAGCTGGCTCATCTCACAAATGTGTGTGTGTGTGTGTGTGTGTGTGTGTGTAAGAACACTTCCTAAAATACTGAGCATATTGTACAGTATGAAACATGAAGATGTACAGGAACTAAAACATTTGAGACTTCCTCTCATGCTGCGTTTTTTTTTTCAAACGGTCAGATAAGCGGTGTGATCAGAGGTGTGGAAAGTGTCCGTACATGAGGAAGGACTGGGCAGAGTTTCCCCTGCACATCCTTAGTGATAAGATCATTTTTATCCAGGCTCGCGGCACTGGGAGCGGGTGTATTTTTGGTACGAGTGGCCTCGTTGGGAGAAAAAAAAAAAAGACAATCTTATTTTTCTGTCCCCTGACTCTTCTGTTTTATCTTTATTTTGTCTTCTCCTCTTCTCTTAACAAGGAAAAACAGACTGGAAAACAATCTACAATAGTAAGTGACATAAGTCCAATTATATATGTTTATACAATACAGGCCGCGCGACACGGTGGAGCAGGGGTTACCTCACAGCAAGAAGGTCGCAGGTTCAAGACCTCCTTGGTCCTGGGTCTGGGACCTTTCTGTGTGGAGTTTGCATGTTCTCTGGGTTTTCACCGGGTACTCCAGCTTCCTCCCACAGTCCAAAAACATGCTGAGGTTAAATGGAGACTCTAAATTGCCCGTAGGTGTGAGTGTGTGAGTGAATGGTGTGTGTGCCCCACGATTGGCTGCCGACCATCTGGGGTGTATCCCTGCCTCTCGCTGTAATGTGCTGGGATTGGCTCCAGCAGACCATGTGACCCTAATAAGGAATATAGAAGATGAGATGAAAACCCTGATAAGGAAGTGAGATTTCAGGTGATTTCAGGTTCATCAAGAGAATGCCAAGCTTGTGGAAAGCAGTAATCAGTTGTAACTTAAACTAGAGCAAAAAAGTCTTGAATTAAAGTAAGTTTGACAATTTGAGACGTGTTTTAAAGTAGAGAATTTTCCAATTTGTGATGATATACACTATTGTTCAAAAGGAAAAACAGTGTTTTTTTCAATGAATATAACTTTAAACTAATCATAAATCCACTCTATACATTGATAATGTGGTAAATGACTATTCTAGCTGCAAATGTCTGGTTTTTGGTGCATCAATATCTACATAGGTGTATAGAGGCTCATTTCCAGCAACTATCACTCCAGTGTTCTAATGGAACAATGTGTTTGCTCATTGCATCAGAAGGTTAATATAATAAAACTCATGGTGGTAAATAAAAGTGTGACTTTTCATGAAAAACACTAAATTGGCTGGGTGACCCTAAACTTTTGAACAGTAGTGTATGATAAGCCCCTTGGGAAAATTAGATTGCAACAGAAAATCCAGACATTGCCATATCTAAATATAAAATAGATTATAAGTAGAGCAAAAAAGTCTTAAATTAAAGTAGTGAAGGTCAGAGAGGATGTGTAAAATAGTTGCTAAAAACTAAATCTGGGTCAGGAAAACAGTTTTCAGCAGTTTTCGATCTAAAATGATATATCGTTCAGGCCTAATCTGCATTGAATTATTAAAAAAAAGCCAATGATTCAGTCACAAGGACGTTTCTCAAGACAAATTAATCTCAAAGTAACCCAGTGCTTAACTACAGCACCAGAATTACATGATAGTCCACAGCTGTGCTGGAGGTGTGTCCACAACCTCATACAACAGCTTATTCATTCAGGATTCCCTCATCTGTCATAACAGACAATATCTACAGTCACACGTTCAAAAAGCACCTAGATCAAGTCTCCAGTATACAAACCGCTCATGTGGGTCCTGTAACTTTAGATTCATCCGTGTACAAATATACAAAATCTATATAAACCAGAAGACATTTTTTAAACAAAGTGAAACAAGGCATTTGGCAGCAGGTTCGAACACTAGTTTGCAACCAAAGATCAAATCGAATTACATGAAGAAACACAGGTTTATCACATCCGAATGGAAACGGAGCATATGCACGTCTTCCTCCTCTTTTTCTCTTCTCCCTCCCTCCATCCCTCCCCGACTGTTTTCCTGTCAGTATCATGTTTGGAAAGTCAGCCCGCGGGTCAGCCTCGGGCTCGTAAATTTGTCAGCGGCAGCGTGGTTGAAAGGGAGGCTACTAGCTCAGGAGGGTCAGGACCATCGCCTCTCACATGGGGCCTTTTCTCTCGCCGCAGGGCCGCCGCTTGTTGTTTCAGGCACGTCCTCTTTAGAGGGACGAGCGGTCTGGGAACATGTGTGGAGTCCAGGAGATTTCTTCTTGTTAAAAGAAGTCTAAATTATCAGGTCTGTGTTTTCCATTAACATATATTAATTTTGCATTTTGAGCTAACGAGCAAACTGCAAGACGAAACAATAAGTTCTTACGTTGTGAACTTAACTCATCACCGATCGTCTGTTCGCGAATGTGAAACAACACTAGCTGACATGAAAAGAACAATTAAAATCTGCCCAAATTAAACAAAATTCCAAGAAATCGCTTAATTTGTTCTCATTTGTGGCTGGTTTTGCGTAACGTAGCCTTTACTGCCCTCTACTGACCGAACCACGCTTTATTCATTCCAAAACGATGGAAATACACATAATATTTGTGGATGGAAAAGCTAAATAAACAGTTATTACTGAGCTCCCTTGTGTTTTAAAGTACAATCTTTTTTTAATTTCTGAGAATATACAATAGAGTTATTTGTCTACTTGGGGAAATTGGATAATAATAGAAATAGAAAATCTGGGAAATGGAAATTATCACTACCATAAATTACAAAATATTAGCCGAGTTTCAATTCAACCACCAGGTTTCCTTTAAATGCCAGGTGCAGGTGTATATTTTGGTGAATATATATTGACACTGCACATTTTTCTCCTTTGCCATTTTCATGCTCAAATGACGTTAAAGAACACTCTCTCTGGTAATTTTGCTTAATTCTCAAACGTCATGGCTGCGTTGGAGTAAAAAGATAAAAAATACGACATGAAATTCGAACTTTCTGTCATAAAATACACAGAGGAACAAATATAAATGAAATATGATGAGTTAATTAACTCCTCTGAAAGTAAAACCTGCAGATTAATTAGCAACAATATGAGCATCATTCATTTTCATTCTCCTGTCCCAAATTGCTGCCTGGTCTCAAATAAAAGCCTGATCTCTTCTGATCTTGTGAAAGAAGCTTCACCAGCAGAAGTAAATGACATGTATTCAAAGCTCCAGACGCACTAATCATCAATGATGGACGATGTGTAGCAGAGTAACAGCATCCCAGGAGTTTTCCCTTTAACATAACCTCAAGATTAAAGCCGTGTTCCGATACTAAAAGCAAAGCCACAGCAGAAACATTCTCCCTCAAGAGGATTTCCATCTGTCCGCTTGTCCCGGCTATAAAATAACTTCAAATCGCACACATGTAAACATAAAGACATTTATGTATATGCATGTGTGTATGCAGCCCCCCAGAACAAACACACACACTCCTCCTTTCTCTGTTCCTTCAAGGTCACCAGAGGCTTTAAATCACATTTCATCTGTCCTACAGTTCTCACCCTTACAGCATCCTTTTCTTTCTTTTCTTCCCCTCCTTCTCCAGCTCTTCCTCTTGTTTTATTGACTGGTGATAAATCCCTGCAGGCTTCCCAGAGGAATGTGACAGCAGGAATGTTTACCGTGACATTAACGCCATTCCTGACGGCCGTGGTCATCTCCATTACCAGGACGAGCCTTTCCATTATGATAATGGATGGAGTGCAGCGGGCACACAAGGACACGCTGGGTCTGGGTTCAGCGGTTCACAACCTCTTTAAACACCGGGAAGGGCTGGAAATTCCAAAGGAATATCTCCTAAAAAGAGCTGTGTCCTGTAGTGTAGCATCAGATTAATCATCAAAGAAATGCGAAGAATGCCAATGAAGTTGAGGAGGAAAAAGGTGCGACTGTGTTTGATTTTATAGGAAACTCAAACAAAAATCAACTTGGAATTAAACTAAATCAATTATAATAAACAGCTCAAACAGCTCAAATATCAAAAGAAAGATAAAAGAGTGATCTTTTATATATCCCAGAAGCTGTTAAAAACTAACCCTATAGAGACTCTATAGCAACACTTTATAACTGTTATATAACAAGTAATTTATAACAAATTAACAGTTTATCAATGGTCTAATAATAAGTCATTAACTCATTAATAATTGACTAAAGATCTATTAAAGAGTTAATAGATCTTTATAGCAGTTACAAATCCTTAAACTGTTATTTAACAAGTAATTTATAACTAAATAATAGGTTATTAATGGTCGAACTATAAGGCATCGTCATAAATCCTTAAACTGTTAAACACTTAACGAGTCAATGACTCAATTAACAGTTTACTCATGATAATATCTCATTATTATAACATATAATGTTTGAAGTGAAAGGAATGAAGAGGTTTGTTTCAGTGGCTCCACACTGACAGTCTATGTGAAATCTAACAGCAGCAGGTGATTTAACGTTCAGATGAGTGGATTTGGGGTTTATTTTGTAATCAGGGACACAGAATAACAGGAAAAAAAGACAAACATGTTTGTATCTGTGCTTCTTTTTTAAGCCTCTTCTCCTCTTTTGTCCATATCTACAAACACAAGCACACAAACACTAATTCCTGGTTAATAATCTCCTGCTTGTAGACAGTTAAACACAAGCAGGAGAGAACAAAATACCACAAAGAAAAAGCAAACATGGGATATATTGCAAAAACATACAGCCTCATTTAAAAGCATTACAAAAACGACTGAACATGCCGAACTGCACGTTTAAGAAATTGTTTGTTCTGATCAGTACAAGACGACAATAAAAATGTCATGAACACACATGCTGATATATCACTTTGTATAAACCTTTGAGTTTTTTGAGCCAGATTTCAATAATGCCAGAATTCTCTTCTCTCTGGGGGTAGAAATGCCTTTGAAACTGTATTTGAAACACGAGGAGGACGTCAATATGTTTTTGATCAGCCGCGTTTCGCCGTGCAGCACGTCAGGATTCCTCCGAGCAAGACGTTCGAAATCAAGGTGCAAGAACGTGCAGGAGGATGAAATACGGCTAAAAAAAAAAAAAAAGAAACATGTAAAGACAGAGAGAGAAAGACACGGGAGAAAACAACAGATGCGTGAGGGGAGGGAAAGTGAAGCTCTGGCCACGGCAGAGCAAACACAGCAAATTCCTCAACGCCTGCACCCAGAGGTGATAAATGGGAGCGAGCGGGCCCCTAATCAGATGTTCCACCAGGGTTATCAGCGCTGTTCGATAGATCGTTACCAGCCAGGCGCGCGGCACACTTCACCCCCACCCCACACCTTATCTCGTCACACTCCTCCATCCTCCGCGCTACTATCACCCCGCACTGGAATGTCCAGTCAAAAAAGACGCAGGAGTTGCTCGGAGACCAAAGGAGGACGAAAAGCAAGAAGTGTAATCTCTGTGTTTAGACCCAATCGCCGACGCCATCTCGTCAAGTTGGAGAGTTATGGCGTGTGAGAGGGAGAGATATTATCAGGGTGGGTGGGCGTGGGGGGGGATTTATGTGTGTTTTCAAGGTGTTAAGGAGCATGGCGTGTGACAGAGATGATTTCAAGTGTAAAATGGAATGCTCTTTAACACACACACACTGTTATCGCTGACCTCGGAGTGGTGAACATGCACATGTACGCCCCCGAGACAATAAAAAATAAGGATGAGCCGGCTGAACATTTGGAAACTGAATATGCACCACGGGTCAAAAGTTGTACAACACCTTGATTTTTCAGTTTTTCTACAAATCGTCATAGTTTAATAGGTCATGTGACAGATGATGATGGTCTGATGTGGATTATGTTGCTGTAGGATGAACTGACTAACTAGGTCTAGATCATGGGGTTCTGCTGAGCTCTAGAGCTCTAGTCCTAGAAAAGACCCAGACATCAGGCTTCATCCATGCTGATATACAGACGGGGGTTAATTAACCAGAGAAACTTGCTTTATTTAAGTCTTTTACTGCAGAAAAGCTGGATCTAAGTTGTTAACTAGTACTTGAGTCCTGAAAATTGATATCGGGTAGTAAACTGCTTATTTTTTGTCCCATATTCTACACTTTCCTGTTTTTCATTGTGAATTTTGACATCCCCAACAAGATTTTACACTCTCAGTAAAATATATATAGGGCTCTAATAAATCTAGATGGTATTCATTGGAATTAAAGTGATTCAATTTCAATAAAAATGTAAAAATGTGTGTTCTAAAACTTTTGAACTGTCATGTATTTGGCCAAATATTTAAACCAAAAATGATAATTGATAATAACTGATAATTTTCAATGTAATCATTATCTGCAATAACCTACTTCACTCTTTTATTATAGTGCATCTATCTTATATATTTATTATATTGTACTTTGTATACAGGCTGTTTGCAATCTTTTTATCACTATCACAGCTGTTGCAAATGCAATTTCCCCACTGATGCAACAAATAAAGGTTTATCTCATCTTAAATGTGGATCCTTTATGAAAATGATCACTGTAGTTTCATGTTTAATCTCCAAACAGCTACTAAACTGCATCAACAATAGAATCAGACTGTGAATTGCTGCTGTTTTTGTGCAACTGTGGAGTGAATTTGCAGTTTCAGTCGGTTTTTTTGGTGCATTTCTTCAATGCATTTTTGTGTATTTGCAGCATTTTGCCATTGTCTCACTTTGTTCCTTTGAAAATCATGTCTAAAATGTATTATTGACTATTCGTGCAATATTTAAGGAAGCGAAAATCTTAACAGCATTTGATATTCTGTATTCTGCCAAGCGTTTTTATATTATTCTACTTCAGCTTTCAATTCCTCCCTAATAAAAAAAAAATCATGAAAAACACGAGCTGGGTTGAACAATAGAGTTGTCCTGTAACACCTCGTCTTTCATGGCTGGAAAAGACATAATCCGGTTAACCAGAGATGTTTCCCCCATCAGTCCTGTTTGTTTCTGGAGGCAGCTGCATGTTTTGCCAGAGATCCTGACAACCAATACAATCCAAACACCAGGAAAAAAAAAAAAAGGAAGCACTTTAAAACACTGTAACTCAATAAGCAGAATTATTTGTATATCTTGGGCCGTTCTTGAACATCACGGCGAGCTCAAGTGAACTTGTAGCGGCAGTAACATATCTGATACTATAAACATGTGAAAACAAACACGGGGGCTCGTAGTTTGTTAATGTAATTTTTCTCACCATTGTAGGAAGGGGTTTTACTGCCAAGTGGATGTCTGGGGAGAAGATCCTTTATTCCGCTGCAGCATATCTGGAATTCCTTCGATCAACTTCTGGCTAATGCTGTTTACGGTACGCTCAGCGCCGAGGTGAAGGGACGGGTGGTCCTAATGTTCTGCTCGCTTTGATTTTTCTAACCTTTATTTAACCAGGTAATAATAAACCCACTCTCTTTTACCAGGGTGACCTGGCCAAGAGGTCAGCAGCACACGTCATAAAGCGTAATAAAATAAAAAACTACATTCAATTAAATAATATAATAACCTTCTGTTGTCCTCAGGTTTAGAAAAGAAGGTAGGAAAGAAGGAACAGTGAGGTCAAACATAATTGGGGTAGTTATAAAAAAAAAAGGATATTAAAATGCAAAATGTTAAAATACATGCGATATATATTAACCCTCTAGGTGCCGCTGTCGTTTTTAGCCGACAAGATGCAGCACTGAATAAAACAGCTGATTTTTTCAAATAGGATGTCAAATGTACCATTTCATCGATATCTTCTAGGAAATATATACAAGAAAAAGTTGTAAACATAGTCTCAGGATAGTTGGAAAAAAAATGTAAAAACTAAAAAAATTTAAGTTTAATTTATAATTGGTGAAAATTTTCCCAAATTCTGAATAAAAGACAAGCTTCGGTTGTTAGACAGTGATGCTCAAAAACAGGATATCCTGGTCATGTGACCTCACAAATTATATGTCCTTCAAAATAAAAGCCCCCCTTTCACACCTAACTGTAACTTTTATATCACAAGTTTTTTGGAAAAAAAAAGGCTCATGACATCATAATATGCAAATTAGATGGGTAAATTCAATCCCTGCATAAACTTTGGGTCATCCTTAATATTTCTGTAATTTACAGAAAGTCTCTATCTCTTATCACTTTTAAGTTATAGCCTTTTGAAATTAAGACAAAATTGAGCGTTTTAGAAAAAAAAAGGGTTAAAATTTAAAGTATGCAAAGGTGCAGCAGGTTATAATAAAAATCTAAAAACTGCTTGATCAACTCTGTTCGATGAAATGGAACAGAAAGTTCTAAATGGAACAAGTTCAGCCATTTTAAGTTTTGCAGGAAGTGTATTCAAGGCGGTTTAGTGAATCTCCTTGTCTGCGTCAGTCGACTTTTTTTTTTATTGAAACCAGCTAATTTTTTGATCATGCCGGGGCTTTGGGACACATTTCGCCGCAGAGGAAGTGGCTTACCTGAGCTTTAAGTGCAGAGAAACACAGCCAGGCATCATAAGACAAGGAAAACAGACGTTTATTAAGGGCAACTTCACTTCGGGATAATCCCAAGGGCTGTCTGGACCCGGATAATCGCCTGAAAATCCACTTCTTAAAGCTTTCTGGCTTGTTTGCCTTTAAAGTGTGGGAGGTAGGAACGGCAGAAAACTTGACTGTTGACTTAGGTAAGAGGGCTAGTGACAGCTCGGCTATAGCCGAGCACTGGGGTGTGCAGAGAGGGAAGAGGAGAAGGAAAAGAAGAAAACAAGGGTAGTCGTGATGACAGACGTGCAAGAAAGCGTGAAATAATTTTAGGATATTTGTGCTACGGGAGGCATGTGTGTTATTTAACTTTCCAGACAGCCTTAAAATGTTACCACAGCAACTTACAGCCCATTTACACTTAGCCACTTCCTGGGCTTTCAGCAGACCGAGAACTCAGCTTTTGTCCACCTGTTTAGTTAAAGGATAGCCGCTACCTAACCATGCTGCTGTTGCTGTAAATTAAAGGTCACATATTATGCAAAAATGCACTTTTTCCATGTGCAATATATACATACACGTCATTCCACCTTAAAGAGTTGTCCAGCAAAATCACAATAGACTGATATATCCAGCTGTAGGTTCCCATTGGGAGGTTGTCATAAGGAAAACTGGGAAATGGAGAATATCCCGACCATAAATTACCAAAGAGTTTTAATTAACACTCTGGGTGCAGGTGTATATTTTGATAAATAATCACCAGTTTCAATCAATCGATAGGGCTCCGGTGCAGCGAAAAAGTTAAAATCACGACATGATATTCAAACTTTGTGTGGTAAAATATGCAGAGGGAAACGCAGCCAGTCTCAAATCACAGAATAAATGCCTGAAACAAATGAATGCATTGGCTAATATTTGGTGAATTACGGTAAACAAGCGTCCCAGATGGAGTCTAGAGAGGGTTCAATCTATGATAAAATCACCATCCACTCAGTACGTCATAAATGGATCTGTTCAACATACACCTGCAGCAATTCCCGCCCACTGAAAACTACTGAATCAAACCGCTGTTGGCTGCAGGAACCTGCACAGATCCTTTACTTCTGACTGTTTTCTGAACGAGGGCCAGCACAAAGCATGATTCACTTCAAAACTCAAGGATGGATCGGTCATATAATCTCGCATTGCATCACGTCTATAAAGCCACAGCCGGCTCTGGAGTATTGCGTGAGGAGCAGCAGCTCATTTGCATAGATAGAGGCATGCTAGAATGCATTATCTCAGTGGTATTTTCAGCAAAAAAGGAAAAAAAACTCAGACTTATATTAACTTGTTGAAAAGGAGTATAACATGTGACCTCTGTGTTATTCAGCAGCTGCAGGTGCATTGAAACGACCATCTGGTTGTGTGTGTAGCCTGAGGGAACCAAGATGGATGCAATCAGATTTGTGGATTTGGAACAGAGACGCATTCTGTGCATGTATGTGACAAAGTGATAAAAATTTCATCTGGATTCGATCTGGAAATCAGACATGAAAAGTAGAGAAAGTAGTCCACTGAGTATTAAAAATAAAATTTTAAAAAAAGGAGGGTGTGCTCAAGCTCACCTGTCGTCAACGAGTATTTAAAACTGTCAGAAAAAGTAAAACCGGATCAACCCTTAAAACCATGAGTGGATTTTCCTGGATTATTATTGTTATTATTACAGGATCTTCCCTCTCGTATAAACCCAGCAGACAAACAGAGGAGGATGGGAGAGCAAACAAGCTCCGAGCCAAGCTTGGAGCGGCTTCCACACCTGGCCGGACGGCGTGGTGGAAGAACTACAGCGGAGTAAACCCATCACCGCTAAACGCACATGACACAGGAACAACATTTGGAGTTCCTGCTCGGTGACCCGTGAAACCGAAGCCGTTTCGGTGCGTCCTTGACTCACCGAAAAACCACGAGGTAACAGCTCAGCCACGAAAAAAAAAAAGAACCCAAACCTGATAGGAATAGCTAATTTTCCTCCGCTGGCTATTATAGCCCTCGCGGTGGCTTCGGCTATTTGTTCAGCAATAAGTCACCCCTCAATAATTGAGTGAGCATTGACCTCTTGTATTTGTTTTCCACTGGCCTGCACCTTGCCAACGTTGGTCAGTGTCTCTCCTCACTTTCTCCACAATATATTACCTTGTGAGAGATTTATAGAAGGTCGGAAACCAGAGAGCAGCATCTGAATTTTTTTTTTCCCCACTAAATATATCTCTCATTTGTACGTACAAAGAGCGTCTTTTCAAGAGTTCCCGCAAATGAACGACTGCTAATTCCTTTAAAACCATTTAAGCCTCTGAGCCTTTAAGTCCATGACTGTCATTTTATACTTAAAATAAGTAGTCAAACTCGTACAGTTTTTTCTTATAATATGATAGTTTTAAGCCGTTTTCAACTGCTTGTCACATGACGTCAACTTCCTTCCTCCCGCAAAGCATGGCGAAGACAAACCCTCCCAGAAAGAGGTCATTTTATATTAAATCATGTTTATATCTATTTAATAATTCGATAGATATAAAACATGATTGTTAGTGACTCCACTGATATAATTACACTACTGTTCAAATGTTTGGGGTCTCCCAGACACTTTTCAATGAAAGGTGGTGCTTATTTACCACCATGAGTTGTAAAATGAATAGAAAATTTGTATTACATTAGCATTCTGATGCAATGAGCAAACACATTGTACCATTAGAACTACTAATGTGGAAATGGGCCTCTATACACCTATATATATTACACCACATTAGCAATGTATAGAGTGTATTTCTAATTAGTTGGTCTTAAATGGGTTAAATGGGAACATGGTGGATGTTTAATGTAAGATTATCATAGTTTCCTCTTGTAAAAACCGCTTACGTTCGTGTTTGTCTGTTTGAGCCGCAAAGAAAACAGAAAAATCGACATTGGACAAGTGCGCACAAGCCCTGAACTCTGGTCAGTGGCGGCTGCAGCCATTACCGGAGCGCCCCGCTGTGCATTAGGACGTGTTGGGAGCTGCAGCGTGTCACGCAGCATGAGTCACACACACGGTGTCACTTCACTAGACCTCAGTGGAAAGCAGGACGTTCCGCAAGGCAAACAAGTGATGAACGTGCTATTTTAGCAAAAGGAGATGAAAAAGGAGCTGGAAAATATGCTCCTGATTCCCCAATTTGAAGTTTTCCACCACTTGCTCCACTCTTTTTTTTTTTTCTTTTTCTCAATGGGTCATTCTGAACAAGTGATGAAAGCGTCGGAGAACAGATGACTGAACAAGAAGTCTACATGAATCATGCAGGGAGGAGGAGGAGGGGTGAAGAGGCATATGGTTCGCAGAGAGCGCACTTGAGACTGGATGTAACGCAGGGGCTCCTAAATCTACCCGCGGCCCCGGGAGAATCCCCCTAGAAAATGAGCTCTCTATCTGTTGCTACTGCTGCAGCTGGCTGTGAAACGCATCAGTTTTTGGGGCCCAAAAGCTTAAATCACTGTCATCGGTTTTATTTGCTACGGGTCGGTTGAAAAGCCTTAAGATTCTTGGATCTACGCGCCGGGGAGGATTTGCTTGTGTAAACGGGCGAGTCCGGATTTCAATTAGATCACCAGTGTAAACACAAACACTGTGTTCGGCTCCGCTTTGAACATGGATCGTGCTATCGCGGCGCCTTGAAAGCAGCAGCATTTGTCACATGAGGAGGCCTCGGCCTGCACTTTCGACTGTTAATTCTGCTCCAGATCCTTTTTAGACAGATTTGTTTGGCTGCTGTTGCTTTTCCTTCCTTTCATTTATCTCGATTCTAATTTGTAGTTTCACTTCGGCCACACATGATACCCAGATTTCTCGGCCGATTTTGAAACAAAAGGGCGGGGTGGGGGTGGGGACCACCCAGAAGTGTTGCGACCGGCCTTCTTGTCGACTATGGCGTTCGGAAGTCGCTCTACGATCAGGAGACGCACATTAAAAACTAATCGGACGGCGATGACACACAGTAGTCGTGCGAGGCCTTATTTGCAAAGCAGATGGAAAGCCTTGGCCTGTCCAACATTAATTACAATCACATTCAGGGAGGAAGCCGTCCCTCCTCCAGGGTGGTTTTTTAGGACTCTGTGTACGGCTGGAGGAGATGGCAACCTGGCAACCCAATCCCCCCCGGCCGCCGCAGAGAAAATCCGAGGGAATCGTCAAAAAGATGCACAGGACGTGATTAATCAAAGCGGAGGGCCAGATGTGCAACGGGAGCAGAAACCCAAACTGACACAGCACAGGAACACCGAAAAAACCACAGACACACAAACACCAGGCCGCCACCGTCACACTCCCACACAGAAGCCAACTGAGGGGGCTTCGATATTTGAGACCAAAGCGACGGCCTCCCTCTGTCTGAATATCTGGTTTTCATCACTACACGTTGCAACACCGATACTCAGAGGACCAATAAGTGCACAGGCATTTGCTTTTTTTTTTTTTTCTAACTCTGCCGTTCCCATTCCTAATTCTACCCCTTCATGTGTGGTATTTCTTTTTAAAAAACGTCCATAAAGGTGAGGGGCAGAACATTTAAATGACTTCCTCTTTTAAAAGGCAGAAGAACAAACATCAGAGCAGGCTACATTCTTCAGCAGTGATACATTCTCACTGTTCTTGTGGCCGGATTATGACAATGCCCTGAGTTCCCATGAAGAATGACAATCAATCTGGATCTAATCCTCCTTGTCCACCAGTGTCTGAGTCTGGCAGCGCCTCTGTTTATCTTCAGGCGCTCTGTTTAGAGTCTCCCAGTAAACACTGGAGCTGCTAATGGAAGGAAGGGCTTCGGGCTTTTATGTTTCGAACTCGTTATGATTAAAGTGTCCCTTCTCATCGTCACTGGGGCTAATTAAAGACAATCTCGCTCGGGTAACACAAACAACGCGACGCAGTTTTACGCGCAGGAACCGCAGCTCGCTGCGCTGGAGGTCAGCGGCAGGAATAGCCCCCCCTTTATATACAAATACCAGCGGTGGTGGTTGATGGTTTGCTGAGGATACTAGCTCTGTTTTCCCCACGAAGACATAAATCATGGAGTAGATTGCGCAGCAACACCGACCACAGAATTTCGGGGGCTATAAATGAGCCGAGGAGGGCCAATCTACCCGGAGAGAGGACGCGCAACGATAAATTACTGCGAAACAATACAAACCTCATCGGTTTTCCAAAACTCCACAGAGACGAGGAGGGAGAATCCGGCCCCTGCACGGGTCAGACAATGAGCTAGTTCATGATCCAAGCGTGCGTAATGCTGTCTGCTGTGCGTAGTGTCTTGTGTTCAGTGATGGAGTGGTCAATTAAAAAGTGGGTCAACTGAGCTAAAAGGTGAGGTCAGCACGGATCCAGAACGGAAGAAAAACATGTTTAGACCAACAAAAGCGCCAATTCATGTAATTAAAAACACGAATTTGCGACATTTGAAGTCTTTCCAGCCACTTCACAGCGCCTGTGCTTGTACACCTGTTCACTTTAGTTCAAACTCACTTCTTCAGCGAAGCTCACATACGCGCAATTACGCACGAACAGTTCACAATCAACTGGTCGTATTGAAGAGACAATTAGGAACTTACCTAAATTAACGAAGCTCATCACCATATCCGCATCATTTAGGAAAGCGGTTTCTGGATATGTGGCCAGAGGAGGGCTCTGGGTCGTCCGCATGGACTGATACCGGTCCAGGACGCCTTCCACTTGGCTTTTCTCCTCGCTGGATATGGTGTTGTATAAGTCCAACATGAAAAGTGGAGCGGAGTTGTACTTTCCGTGTGACAGATGCGGTCTCGGCCTGTGCGGCAGCCCGAGGATGGACAGGATCTCCTTCTGCATCTCCCGCTTCTCGTGCGTCCGCAGCCTCCGGTGGATGAAGCCCGGGTGCACCTCGTTGTTCCCGTCCAGTGAATAGTTACTCCCCGCGACCGGGAACATGCAGTAATACGCGCTCCACCACAATCCGACCAAGGCAAGCCAGCAGCTGGTCATGATGTTGTCCCGCTGTGCTCTCCGGAGTCCGGAGTGTGTCTGGTCTCGGAGCTTCAGTCGCCTATCCAAAAGCAAAGCAAAAAAAACAAAATGTGCGTAATGGCAACAAAAGTCCGTCCGAGCGCTGTTATCTGTCGCAGATCAAAAAACGACTCGTATGTCAAGCCATTTGAAATACTTCCTAAAGAAAAACGCGCAGAATAGTTTCATCTCTGACTCCCGTAGCGCGCTGTGCTGCTTCGGGATAAAGTGCAGCATGTGAAACTTTATTCTGCTGCGCGCCGCAGTTACAAGTCGGTCAAAAGACGCCGATTGATGTGACGGTCACCAGCAGAAGAAAAGCAACTGCTCTGAAAGAAGCCATGTTTACTCAAAGCGGGTGGATTTTACGCTCCGGAATAGATAGTTTTCCAGAAGTTGCGCACGGGCTAAAAATCCTCCCTCTTAACAGTTGAAGCGGTCTCAGCGGCGGTCACCTACTCCTACAGGCTGCGCGAGAGTCTAACAGGAATCAGCAGGTTGCAGTCCATAATATCCGTGTGCGCGCTCGTGTACGAGTATGTGTATGTGTCCGCCCACTCTGTGCGCGTTTGAGCAGAGGTGGAGCTCTTCAGGCTACAAGGACAACTCTAACATCATATAATTTCCATATTTTGTTCGCTGCGGAATAACAGCTTGTCCATTCTAATATAAACGTCAGGTTTGTCTCCTTGCATGCGTATTGCAGCATGCTGTTCCTGTTCCATTCATGTGATACAATGACTCCATCATACACGCGTATTTGTTCATATTTTACTTTAATATCTACTTTAGGAGTAAAAAGGTATCACTTTTTGTTAGTGTGAGGGATTCTTACAAGTGTTTTTGCGCTTCATATGCATTTTAAAATAATAACTCCTCCTCTAATCTGATAATTAAAAAAAACACTTAAAAACGTCTAAATCTGCTCTAATGAAGCTCGGATAAAACATCGTCTCCTCACGTACGAGGTGTGTGCGTCTACTCCGCGGAAGCAGCATAAATGTTCTCCAGTTGAGGCACGACCCCTGACGATGGAGAGAGAAACAGCAAGCAATGACGCACGGCCACTTTGTGCACCACATTACAAAAAGTAGACATGATCTAAGGAATTGAATTAACCTTTCACCTTATAAAGGGTAGCTCCCCGTCATTGCCCTTGTAGATGCAAACAAAACGTGTATCTACTGTATAATCTTTACATATTTAAACAATATGATATCTATAGTTCCAGCAGCACAGTTAGACTAAATGTCCCAGGAAATAAATCCTTTTAAATCTTTCTCTCTCTCCCTCCCCCTCCTCTTCATTCCTTTCACCCTAACCTGTGTTATGTCTTCATGGTCCCTTCAGACTGTGATGGTCCTGGTGATAAGAGCCAAAGGTGTCCATATCTCTGTGTGTCTCTGCTACTGCTGCTGCCAGAGCTGCATTATCTTATCTGTGCATGAAGAGTGAGAAGCAGCATCAAAGCTACAGATACCACACACACATCTGGGCGTCTCTCAGACCAACACACTCATCATTACTACTCTTCCCATAATGACACAATAGACATTTTTAAAATATCACTGCTGTGTCAAGCATGAAATGCAGATTTTCATATTTTCAGATGTTCCCCAGCTGAGCCGATATTAATTCATGTCAGCAGAACAGTATGAAAATCACTCACAAAGACTTCAAACTGTCTTGAGATAAAATCATGCATGTGTGTGTGTGTGTGTTTTTGTGTGTTATAGGTGACAGACTGATCCAAGTCTGAAATGACAGAACCAGGAATGAAGACAGCGTGCTGGGATGAACAGAGGACCGCTGCTCAGACGGATGTCATCTATCAGCTTTTTTTTTTTTAAGTTTTTCTTGGATTCAAAATTCACCTTATTACTGATTTATAACACAGATACTTTGGCTGAGTCGAGTGCAAACAAAAAGCACCAAATTAAAAACCCAAACCTAGGTCAAAACTCAGTATATAGCTGGATGTGTATAAAAAGCAAGAGGAAGTGAACCAGGCTTTGACTGAAGCCAATTTGACATAGGGCCTTTATCAATACCCAGGACGCCAAGTTCAGACTTGGCAGGTTCGACGCAGGAGTACAAACTTCCGAGGACAGGAGGACGCAGTGCGATCGTTCTGTACTTGGAACAGCAGCTTATTTGCTGACAGCAGCAGTTCAGGTTCAACACAACCACCTGACTGTACTGTGACAAAATAATCTCAACTCAAAAGTTCCATGAACGTCGTTTTTTTTTTTTCCTCTTTCCTCAAAATGGAATAACCTCATTGACAAAGAGATGCTGTAAATTATGCTATTCAGTGTGTGATGTAGCCAAACTGTTGATAGAGATCTGTTCATTGTTAAAGGTCCTATATCGTAAAATGTGACATTTTCAATGCTTTTTTTGATTATGTGAAGGTCTTTGTTATGGAAATACTCAGCTCATGTTTCAAAATGCTCAATTTACAGAGAAATGCGTGTTCAGAAATTCAGCCAATCAGATGAGAATTAACATTAACGAGGTAGACATGTTTATTTTAAAGGGCAGTCTGCACCGACACGGTTATTTTTGAAAATGTTTCGGCCTTTCACTCACATTTCAGCTCCTGAAACTGGAGTTTTTTGTAACCGGACTGACCTTTTTGGAAAAGTCCGGTTTCAGCAGTCGTGTGGATCGGAAAACTTGTTTCTTCTTATTCTTTTGGGGTTTTTAAGGCAGCTGACATCCAAAAAGCTGAATTTCTGCTATCTGCATGACCAGTATTTTATTATAATATATAATCCAGAAGAAATATAGTCTTCCTCTTCCTCTTCACCAATTTCTTGCAACTTTCTGATGAACTCTTGTCTTTGGTAGACACTAAAAAAAATAAAAGATGTATCACAGTTTCTTGTCGATATTGTTTGATGTCCCCTGTGTAAACAGGAAGTTGTATCCATGGAGATGAGCCTTGTGATTGGTTAAATGTCCTTCCTGTTATGAGTACTATCGCCACCTACAGCTTCGGCATGTACATGACATTGAGGCAGATTTTGTGGCTTCATGTGGTCAGAGATATTTTTAAATCACACTGATGGTGTGGATGGGAATTTTATTTTATTTTATTAATTTTAACCGGGAGCCATAAAAGTTCAGTTTCAAAAATACCCACATTCGTGTGGACTAGGCCTGGACTCCAGAGACGAGAAGTAAAAATAAACTGAGATTATTTTTGGTTCTTAAAAACCACAAATCTATCATGTTAGGGTTATCACAACTTCACATAAAACCCAAGAAAAGTATGCAATATGGGACCTTTAATACATTTAATGTATTGCAAGGCGGTGATATCTATATAGATCCCCAAAGGCCTGTTGCTGTTCTTCTGTCCAGCAAAGACACAAAGCTTCAACTTTACATTCAGACAAACGGTTGTGGCGGCTACAATTGTTAGATCTCATCTGTGAGACCAACATTTATCTTCCAAAGGGAATTATATCATATATCAAAAATGCTACGGAGAAGTTGGAGCCAGCCGTAAATCACCAAAAGGAGCCGTTCATGGGATCAAGTTCTCCCCGGGACGTCTCACCCGGCCAAAGCGGCTCCCCACATCTCCGTAAACGTGACCCGGTTAGTCACAGACGTTCATGGTTACGAGGGCTTGGTCCCGCTGTTTGCGGTGGAGCCGAAAAGCGGCCAAAAAAGACTTCTGGCTCTGGCGCTGATCCCATGAACAGCGAGTTAAATCACTGCAGAGAGGATGTGGATAAACATTATGCGAGGAAGTGGGTGACTCGTCTAAACCGCTTCAAACCGTATGGATCAGCGTGGAAAGCCATGTTTCTAACCATTAAATTTCTGTCGTAAAGCGGCTGCTTTCTCACTGATAGAATGAGTCAAAGCTGCAAATACAGGCTGACAATTATGCTTTTTCTTTTTTTAAGGGCACTTATATACTTTTATGTGTCTTTAACATTTTGCCTGACATTTAAACTGTGTGTATATGTGTGTGTGTCCCTAGAGGCAGAGCAGGTGATGTGTGTGTGTGTGTGTGTTGGATGAATTGGAAGCAGAGGGAGGAGGAAACATTAAACAGAGGTTCTGTGTCCTGTCATCACACTGTCTAGACAGGACAACTCCTAGACCTAATGAGGTCTTTGTCTATCTCTTTTACACACACACACAGCCTTACACACACACACACACACTCATATAAAACACATCTCACCATACATCTTGGTTTAAATTCTTCTTCAGTCTTCCTGTTTGACCTTTTCATTAAAGAATATTGAACGGTCACACAGCAAGAAGTCTTGCATTTGTACTTTTTGTGTGTTAAGGATACACATCTCCGTCTCTCCAACACGCAAAATTAAGGGGAAGTGTGATCCAAAACCATAGGAATGCTTACACCTGGCGCAGATCTGACGAAGCGCTGAATCTTCTGCAATAATTATAATGCGCTGGCGGGTCACAAGTGTGCCACCACATGTCTTATCCAAGCTATCGAGTGTTTTTCCACGCAAGGCAAAAGAACAATGGCGAGCTGCTGCAGGTCGGATGCTTTTGATGCTCTTTTTAGTCTTTTGTTTTGGATTAGTTGTGTGGTCCCAGCCTTCTTATAGTGCTGAATACAAAGGAACTGTATGTGAATGATGAACACAGTGGAACATCTTTGGAACTCCGAAGTCAAAAACTCTGAATAATACTTATAAAGTCACAATATGTAACTTTTCTGCATTAAATGTTACACTTAAAGGCCAAATATGTAACTTTTCTGCATTAAATGTTACATTTAAAGGCCCAATATGTAACCTTTCTGCATTAAATGTTACATTTAAAGGCCCAATATGTAACTTTTCTGCATTAAATGTTACATTTAAAGGCCAAATATGTAACTTTTCTGCATTAAAATGTAAAAAAAAGGATATTACTTTGTTTAGTTGTATAATAATTCTATACTTTACCTGGAGTAATCTGGAATCTTAATCCAAGTAATGATCTGTTTTGTTTATTCACCTGTTAATAGTTTTAAGATACATTTCAACTAATCTTGGGTATTATTTTTTAAGGGATGAAGGTTTTTTAAAGACATCAGGATCTTTGATTATAAGAGAAGCAATCGAAGCAACAGCTCGGCCAGCAGAGAAAAACATTTTTAATGTGAAACTGGTTTTTATTCAGCATTTTTACTGCTTCTGTTTATTTGGGAGAGAGAGACTTCTGTGGATAATTCAGCTCCCAGTAAAAAACAATGAACACTGAAGGAATCTCATTCAAGAGAAGCTGACCACAGGGCAATAAAGTCAACAAGTCCCCTGATCCCATGCTACTTCACAACATCATCAAACTGTCTTTTGGTCCAGTTTTGATGTAGAGGTCTTATTACAAATTGTGTGTTTGAGTGAAAAACATCCATGATAATGCAGTAATTCTAATATTTAGTTAGTGGAATCCTGTTTGAGACAAATAATGCATCTGTCTGTTTCTGTGCATGTGTTTTATTATTGGTGTGCAGCTTTTTTTTCCCACCTCCTTTTGTAATATGGGTTATGTGGAATGACAGTAGCCTAAACTTACTAAATTGAGTCATTAAACTATATTATACATATAAAATATTATATTTATTTGTCAAAGTAATGTAACGGCTAAGAAGATGCTGAATGACACATTAGTTAATCTAAAAAGAAAAGTGAAATGAATGTATATATTGTCAAATATACTATATACGATTTACAATACTGTTTTCTCTATTGTTGAAATTATAGATTACTTCAGTTTATTTTCCCATATCTGTGATTTGGATGAACATGGAAGCAGCAGCGTGTTAGATCACCTGGAAACACAATTCACAAACTGAATATTAGGAGAATTTCCCTCCTCGTCCTGCTCCATTGGTGAAGCTGGTTGCCCCGGCTACGGCTTCTGATTGGACGACGGGTATCCCGTGGTCGATCTCATACTGCATCGCCTGGAATGAAGGAGACAGAATCAAATAGTGATCATCGTTTAGAGATCTGGTGTCAATTTGTGAGGACAAATGCCTTTTCAAAATATGAGAAAAAGAAAAATAGTTGGAAAAACAGTATGACAAATAAAAAGATATGATGCTTTATGATAAGAATATACCTGAGTATCAATATATTATCTACAGATTCTACAGATTTCTTAAAGTTAAATTCAAGTCTTTTTATTAAGAATATAAAATTGAATACCCATTTCACAGACCTGATAAAGAGTCTGTTAATTGATATTTAGTGAATATTCTCAGGTATTAAATGCATATTAAGTCCACATAATCATATAGAGAATGCATCAAACCGCCAACAATAAAAGTGTAAATGGATGTATTTATTAAAATTACGAATACCACAGCATCATGCAGGCTACACACTAACCAACTGAAAGCAGCAGAGAATATTTAACAGAATAAGATGCATCCATTTATGTCACTTTCGCTGCTCTCTGCCATAGTGAAAGGTCAAAGTTTATCATGTGGTCAGCTCGTGTATCAGTTTTCGAAGCCAATTCAAGTCAAGTTAATGTTTTATTTGTAAAGCCCAAAAATCACAAATTCACCCTAATGAGTTTTACAGTTTGTACAAGACAACATCCCCCATTCTTAGTGGGTGTTCATGTGCAATTTTGATAAGGAACCCTGTATTTTGCATTTTTCATCGATGTACCTGTGTGAATGAGGCGGCATCGTAGCAGCTGTAGATGGCTGAGCGGCGGTCGGCCTGCAGACACTGCTGAGGGAAGGAGCTGATCTGCTCTGCTAGCTGCAGCGCTGCCTCTAAAGCTGTGGTTGCAAACATAAAGTCAGTCCAACACACACACACAGGATGTACAGGATGCATACACTAGCAAATACTGCCAATGCTGCTGTGCCACCCTGCCTCCTCGCCCACATGAAAGCACTGGATCACATCCAGATCAGTCCTATGGCCTCGTGACGGCACACTTTGATGCCCTGCGTGTTTATATTTGTGTTCGAGCTGCTACTTCATCGTCTCCTTCTGATGTTAAAACCCGCGTTAAGTGATCATCCCTCGGAGAGGCCAATTAGGCCCCGGCTCGACTGTGGGAAGAGGGACTTCCTAAAAGAATTAAGCTAATCTTCTTCTAACGGCTAAGCGGAGAGGGGAGGGCTGTGAAGAGCACATGGAAAGGCTTTTTGGGGGATTTGAGGCTACGGCAGCGTTCGTGCATTAATATATAACAGGAAATACCATATTGAAATGCATACATAGCTAAATTCTCAGATACAGCTGCTCGAATGTGAGAGGAGCAGCTGATGGTGAGTTATAGCTGCAGCACGTTGTTGGAGGCAAATAAAGAAAACAGATTTAGATGATCTATGATTCTGTCTGATCTTACCTACAGGAGAGTTTCTTAAAAATGATGTTTCCAGAATGAAAATCAGTCACAGCTCTGTTTCTGTGGTGTCGTCACAGAGAAAATGATTTTTATTCCTTATACAGACGGACAGCCTGTGATGTATTCACTTCTCTTTTTTCCATCTTCCTGATCTTTCACTTGACATGTTTTGTGGTGTAAGCAGATGAGTCAGAATACATTTGACTTAAAAATACACAAAAACATGGCATGAAACACAACTCACAGATAAATGAACATGTGATTATGTACAACCTTCTATTCAAAATCAAACTGAATCCATCAATATATGTAAAAACATGAAAATCACTGATATTGGCCTATTATAATTAGATTGTTTTATCATAAAAGTCTTACAATAAAAGTGATACCTGAATTTTTGACGCCACAAAAATACTTTATGATGCCATAGTTTGCAAAATTAGAAGAATAAAGGAAGAATTTAACATTTTTGGAAATAAACTTATTTTGTTTTGTTGCTGAAAGTTAGATACGAAGATCAAATTGTACCAAAAATAAGAAATTTCTTGTTTTTGGTACAATTAATCCAATATTGATCATATTTCAAGGTTTTTTTTTCTTGATTTTAGTCAATTTAATCTTTTGTAAGTCATAAAATAAGACCAAACTGACCCAAATCTCTGGGGAAAAAAAATCAAATAAGCAAAATTTGGAGAAAATATCCTGATTTTGGTATAATTAGTGCAAATTTGAGTAGAATTATCTTATTCCACTGGCAGTTTTTTTCCTGATTTGGGCCAATTTGGTCTTGTGTTTTAAAAAAATGACTAAAATCAAGACAAATAAACCAAGTTATCTGCCAGTGGAAAATTCTACTTAATATTGGACTAATTGTCCCAAAAACAAGACATTTTCACCTGATAAGATTTCAGTTTTTGCAATGTAGCAGAAATACAGCTTCACAAAAATACTATGTGTAAATCTCCCAAGAAATTTATAGTCAACTTTCACTAATAAACACCTTCTGATAGTCAATGCACTGATTATAACCGACTCTACCTTGGCCATCAGGAACAACTCTGTTGGCCAGTCCATAGGACAGAGCTTCCTGTGCTCCGATTGGTCGTCCCGTCAGGATCAGGTCTAAGGCTCTCGATAGTCCGATGAGACGCGGGAGCCTCACAGTGCCTCCATCAATCAGGGGAACTCCTGGAGAAATAGAGCTAGTTCAGCTTTATCCCTTATTCCTCTTTACATTTTGCACTCTTTCAACACCTTTGTGGCAAAAATGTTCATGCAAAACGGCTATAAAATCATTATACATCAATATATGTTCCTGCTTTTTTCATAAATCTCTTAAACAACTTCTTAGGTGCTCAAAACTGCCAAACAATTAGTCATGTTCAGGATTTTAACCTCATTTTAAGAATGGAGGATGGGTAATTAGAGCATTGGATATGTCAAAGATTAGCAAATAATAGCAAAAAATGACAAATATCACTACTTTTCTTCAAAATTAAATAGTGGCATTAAAGAATGCATGGTTTTATACTGTAATAATAGTGAGATTTAAAAATATGGTTATAATGGAAGTCAATGGAAGGCGTCCAGAGGGAGAATCGGGAACTACATAAAAAATACTAATGCAATTAAATCAATTTTGTTGCGTCAACAACTGTAAACTAGGGTTAAAACCCTAAAAATCACCGAATGGTACAAATGGTATCTTGTTTGATAGTTTTAAGTAGATAAGAAGTTGTTTAAGAGATGTTTGGAAAGAAAAGCAGAAAAAATATTGATGAATATGAATATGAGAAATTTATAGAATTTTTTGGTGTCCAAGGGGTGCAAAATTTATCTACAGGGTATAAAAGACATGCAGGAGTAAAATACAAAGGAAAAACCCAACTTAAAGGAAGAGTTTCTGCAAATATTCATGTCAAAAGCTGTAAAACAGCCCAAATGATCAACAAATAAAAAAAAAAGTTGACAAAAATGAGCATAATTAGGAGGGACATGGCAGATGCTGCATAAAAAGGCTGTAAGACTGTAGAACTGCAGTTAAATTGATGTTCAGCTAAACAACCTAAACAAAGTGAACATGGGATTTTCCACATCGGTACCGGTGTTTCAGAAAAGAAATCAAAAAACGCAGCAAACGGCAAAACATTTGCGATGCTGTAAATGTGTCAGCAGAGAGAGACGCAGTAACTGGACTGAAAAGAAAATGGCCTTCACAGACACACCAGTCGCTGAAGGAACATTTTGCATGTTTATGTTGGAGATCTGCTGTATGAACGCCTTCAAATTAGCAGCATCCAAGGGTTTCTTTAGCCTACAAATTTAATCATCCAGTCATTATAATTACTCTCAATCTAAATTTGATTACATGATATTCATGCTTTTTTTTTATCTTCCTCAAATTCAAAAACACACATTCACTTTGGTTGGATAAACAATTTGTGGACTATGAAAAGTAGGTTTTTTCCTATCTTGATGCAAGTGTTCTCAACCTTTTGCACATTTGTTCTCTTACATGAGACCTACTGAGTACTAGAAACAAAAATGAATAGCAAAGCGTCTAAAATATCCCACAGTAAATGCATTCATACTCAAACACACAATTATAAAACTCATTTTAGAACAAATAAAATGAGAAAAACTAAATTTGAAATCTTGACTGCAATGAGATATTTCACTCCGTAGGTTTACGTTGAAGAGTTTAATTGAGCTATGCTCAAAATTTGATTTTTGCATTTAGTCGGACTTCGGTTTCTGTTCTTTTCTCTTATTTTTGGCCTGTTCTGGCTGCTTCTCTGCTCCATTTTGTCCCGTCTCTAGCATTATGTATTGTCCAGCTTCAGCCTGATTCCAGATGAAACTGAGCAATACGGAAAAAAAATAGGGGCACTGTTGAGTTTATCATCTGAAGGGCCTTAAAAAATGCTGAGATCTGAGGAGCTATTAGCGGAGCTTGTCTGCAATTCTTCTCATATTTACGATGCAGGGATAAGCAGCAGGTATGTGATAGTTTTGATGAGATCGAGGAGGTTTTGGTATGACGGGAGATCCATCATCGATTTCCCGCAGTTTTATCACCAAACTTCAGAATTCCCCATCAAAAGGGTTGAGTAATATCGTCTTATTACATCTTCGCCATTATTATTAACGCTAGTTATTGGCAACCAGCACTGCCACCTAGAGGAAATAGTGTGAACTGCGCACCCCAATGTAAAAGAAAGATATGAAGGTATTAATGGATAGAAGGTACGGACAGAAATAGGAGTAACTGACACGTATGGTATGAACGGACCTATAAGCAAATCCGATTCCAAATTGCATTATCTAGGTCTGTTAATTCACTATGAGAAGTACAACTTGGACTGATTTCAATCCAACTCGGGTGTATAAATGCATTTTAACCAGACCTCTGCCAACATAGTTGTCCTATACTCTGCATTTGCAAGCTATCACCACCAGGTGGCCCCAAATGATGGTGCCTGTTTGAAAGAACATCCACCAAATAGCTGAAACTCAAACCAATCCAGAATCCAGGATATTTTCCGGATCGTTACTAAAGTTCAATCATCTGTTGATGGTACCGTTCCCAACATTCGCTGAAAGTTTGACGTAAATCCGCCTAGAACTTTTCGAGTCATCTTGCTAACAAACAAGACCGAGAAACAAACGTCGGCAAAAACATAACCTCCTTGGCGGAGGTAATAAAAAATAATTCTAAGTTGCAACCTTAAAATATCTGCACTTGGCCTGCTGTGCTGGTGCTCCACATTTGGAAATTCCTTTGTTTGTATACGAGGGGAGGGGAGAACTTCTAAATTTAACTTTTTAAGACAAAGTTACCCAACTGTACAAGGTGAGAGCAGATGTAGGCCACTGTGCCAGTGTATTTAGCTCAGGTTACTCAAAAAGCTGTGAAAACACTTAGGAACACATAAAATACCGTTGGCATTAATCTGGGTTACAGCTGTCAGGGGAACAACATTTTTAAAACAATTCTACTTCTAAACCCTGACTCTGCTTTCTTACTGTTGGTTTGTGAGAAGTAAAAAAAAAAACCTCTGTCTCGGTGGACACATTTGCGTTATTATGCGTCCACCGGAGAGAACGAAGCAGAGAAAACGAGAGCACACAGAGTACACTGCAAGGTACGGTAAGCTTCTGGCATCTGTCCTAATTTCTAAAGAGCACCAGCTGGAACTGGCATACTTTCTACCGTTCAGCGCTCCCAAGTTCCACGCCACAATCCCGACTCCCTAATTCCTCCAAGTCGCTGATTCCATTTGACCGCCCCCCCCTTATTGAGAGCACATGTGTCGGACATGTTTTCATAACCCCAAATCATCATGCTAGTTTTAAGGATCCCCCCCCCCCCCCATTCTTTCGGGAAATACTGAGATTCTATTCATCCTCTTTCTCCGCGTCGTTCAAATAAATTAAATCGGAATACATGGAATACCAGTGTTAATACACGTGCGACCGATCCGGGGGCCTGGATCGGGTTCAGACAGTCAGCACATGTGGTGCTCTGACAGGCAGAAGACTGTGATTAGAGGGGGGGAGGGGGTGTTGCACTGTCTACCAATACCAGATTTCACTCAATTCTTCAGTCCTCCTCTGTTACCGGAGTGCAGAAATGTAAATTACACGGCTGGAGCCGGGGGAAAAGCAACATAAATGACACCTGAATTCCATTTTTTGCAGCAGCAGCAGCAGCAGCAGCAGCAGCAAAGTAAGCCCAGATCCATGCAGCACAGGTGTGTGTGTCTGACTCAAGGTCTGCTCAATATTGACTGAGACAACAATCAGGAGTCGGGGTTTCGCTCTGTGGAGCTTTGTCTTGCACCACATGTAACTACACACACACACTTACATGCACAAGGGTATTCAAATACAAGACACATACACACACAGCCCTGCCAGATGAACTCAATAAGACCTCTTAATCCACACCACCCACCATGTTCCAAATGTGTTCGCGTGGTTTGATTTTATGATTACAATCATTTTTCTACACTATTAAACTGCCATGGTTCAAGTTGGTTGATCAAGTTTGCAATGATTCCACTTGGAATGATAGGAACCGGACGTTTCAGCTGTTTATTTAATAGTTTTAGATGTAGCTAATCCAATTAAACATCAGAGCAAAAAAGTCTTGTGAATGTCAGGGAGCTTGCATTCGTATATAGAATCATGAATTCGCACTGCAAACCTGGAATTGTATTTGTATAGAGCTTCTTTGTAATTTATAAAAAATCATTTTTAGATAGATAAGTGTATATTATAGAAAAACCTAACCAAGGACTGGGATTGTGGCTATAAACCCCATAGATAATACAACAGCATCATGTTTCTGTAAATTGGTGCATTGTTTTTGTATTGTCCCTGACAAATAAACATAAAATAAATAAAATCCATTAATTAAAGTCTCAAGATGGCTTGATCTAAAAACAATAGATTGTTCATGCCTTTTGTGGACATCTTACATTCTTTCCATGCAACCCTTTCCACTCCAGACACACCCCTGGTGTCCGTGGACCACATGTCAATTCTTACTCTAGTCCTCATCGATTTGAGGGTTGATCAGTGCAAAGAGCTTCTCTATCTCCACTATCTGTCCTTTATGACGGCAGCAGATATGCAGAGGAAGAAGACAGAGTGACGGGCAGACGGCGGGAGGCGCAGAGCTGGAACGAGTCAAGAAAAGCCGGAGCCTGGCTCAAAGACGGCGAGATAAAGAGCCGTTGACCTCCAGCCTGTCTGTCTTTGGTGCTGCTGTTGGCACCACCGCTATCAGCCACCGGAAGGATCTCCCTTCCCTATCCACAGGGCTCGTCTCCAGCACCTCCACCCCTCACCCTCCCCCCCCTCTGATAGTCCCGTCTCTGATGTGTCCTGTTTTGCGGGAACACACAGACCCTGCGCTTTGTCCCACATGAATGGGGAGCACCTCCTTGAAGTAGCTTTAACTCAAAAGGCATGTTTGGCTTAAAAGAGCCCGACTGAGGCAGGAAAAAGCGTTTTTTCTCCGAGTTTTCTCAGAAGAAAAACGTTTGGCGGCGATCCTGATGCGAGATAATCAGTCGGCAACACAAAAAGTTTGGGATTTATCACCTCAGGTCTTCAATAATGAGCTAAACGTTTGAAAGGGAGCTCAAGATAAGCCCCTGAGGATTGTTATTAACATGGTTGAACATGAGTCAGCAAAAGCCTATTGTTTGATAAGTAGATATCAGAGGTGGTTCTCTTCCTGCATAACAGACATCTGACTCGTGTAGGAGACAACATCTATCCAATCATAATGTGCATAAATTTCATGTTGCATGATCTGTATAAGGGTCAGTCTCAAAATGTACATTTGTATTATTTCTTTTCACCGAAGAAAATCATGATTTTGTGCAATTTTTAGACTCAAATGTCAAATGGTGTAACCACGAATTACACATTTTAAACATTTAACCAACCAAGAATATAAAAACTTATTGATAGTGTGTGTTTTTATTTTTAAAAAACCTTTTTAAAGAGTGTTAAACTATCTGGTGTCATGTTTTCAGGTTTGGTTTTGACATTATCCCATAAATGTGCATAATGGTATTAATTAACTGTTTTATTCTAATGGAATAGTGATTATTGTATCTTAACTAATAATGATATCATTACTATTATCAGTATAAATAAGCATTAAGTTAATATGTTGTTACTGGAATTAATCTTACTGAAATTATGAGAATTACATTATTAATATTTGCATATAGATATGAGTGAACATGAAAATTGATGTTAAATGATTGTAGTTTCCATTTTTTAAAATTCTTCTCCTATCTTTGTTGTAGTTTTTGTATTAAACACCTTGACACACCTTGAAAAGAACATTTAACATTCGCCCCAAATTGAGAATTCTTGTGTTGTATGAAAAAAATAAAGGCTACTGAAGCATTTTATAGGTGCGATAAAGGGTGAAATATACTTAGTCAAAGAATTAATACAATATAAACTATGGTTTCCTATAAAAATGATAAGTATTGGAAAAACGAGTAACATTTAAACATAAAACGCGCATATTTCTACCACTAGGGTCAGTTGATGACGTCATTAGTATTGTGAGATCATGGGAGTTGCTACTAATATTTACTTAACTTGTTCCTCTAATAACTTAAGATCCAGACGTTATTTTTTTTTCCCTGGGAGCCTGATTATCTGCAGATGTCTCCTCTAAAAAGCAAACAGAGCCAGTGATTAAAACAAGGTAAAAAACACTGAGTAAAACAGCATCACGTTACAAATCTGTTACATGGACTAACATTAACTCAGCTTGTTACTCAAGATCCAGACATATAAGGACTGAAATCCTTCATCTCTAGAGTTATAAGACCGAGATCTAAACAGCAAAAAAGGGTATCGTAAAAAAAAATGCCTCATAAGTGGATAAAAAGTCAATTTTTTAAGAGCATCGGGTTGATGTTACTGTTCCAATCACTTTGGAACAGGAGATTAATTCCATCCTGACAAAAATGTTGCTCACCAAACCTGGAAAAACATGGTAATTTACTAAAATTCTTTAATTAAACTAGTATGACTACTGTATAAATATGTTTTTTAAGTCAGATTACAGTACTGTAGTTAAAAGTCTCATGCATAGTTTTCCTATAAATATTTTACAACTAAAAGTTTGAATTTAATGTACTTGGTGATCATAAATTTGAAATATTACCCGAAAGGATGTTCTTTAATGTCATTTGAGCACCAGGCAAAGAAGAAAAAACCTGCAGCATCAGTGGTCATATCTTCCTTGATTTATTTATTTTAATAAATTAAACTTAATTCATGTTTATTTAGAACCAACAGTTATTTATCAAAATACACTACTCACAATAATTAAGGGATATTGTGAGAGTGAAATCAGTGGATTTCAAATATTCTGGGGAAATAAATATAATGAATGAGAAGAAACACCTTTTTCATTAGTTTAATGAGTAATATCAAAAGAAACTTTCCCGTGATTAATTAAAGCCTGGCTATTATTTGGTAATTTACAGTACATTATAAGTACACAACTGAATATATTTATACTGGGTCTTTACAAGTAAATTGTGTAGAATAGTTTTAGCATGGAACGAAAACTATGTCCAAACATGATTCACTTTAAAAACAGGGAGAAATATATTCACAAAATGTGCATAACTGTATTAATTAGCTGTTTTATTGTACATATTCAAACAAGCTAAATTAAGTATCCATGTGCAAGGAAGCTAACTGTTCTGTAGCCGGTGGGAAGCAAAAACAGGAGGATTTCTCATTTTTTGGACCTGAAACCCAGGTCCCAGCGGAGGAGGACCACACTCGGCGGGACACGGGACAGCTACTAATAACCTGAGAGTGGAGCGTGAAACACGACACACTGAGGTGTTCTGGTTAGCTGCTGGTGCTGCTGGCGTCCCCGCCACATCAAAGCAGAACCCACTACAATGGCCTCCCGATGAGGGTAATGCGATTAAGTTTGATGTGGATTAACTATTTCCGGACAACTCCGGTGGACGGAAAAAAAAAAAAAAAAAAAAAACAGGCCCTGGAATCGGAAGCTCGCTTTGAAATGACGGGAATCTGGGGGGAAAAATAGCTCAGCTGGGCTGGGTCAGAGATGAGTGCTACTCAATTAACTTGATTTCATGTCTTTATCCCGCTGAGTTAATACCAGGGCTGTCTATATTTTAAGTTCATGAAGCAACGTTATACCAGAGACCACCAAGGCTTCAAACACGGCTAAAAGGAGGACATGTTGCAAGAGAAATCTATAAATACTTTTCGTTACTTCCCCGAAATTTATCCGCTTATAATATCCGCTGCATTCCTTTCTCTGCTTCCCTCTTCATGGAAAAGAAGCAGTTTCAAAAAGGAGCGCTGGTTCTGAAGCGGGATGATGTGATCGCTGGACTATGTCACTGTGCTTCAAACTCACCGAGCAGGTGTTTGAATTGGCCGCTGTTATGTCAGCTTTGGACCGCGCTACTACATCCATTCAACATGTGGCTTCTTCTTCTCCATTCTGGCACGATGCTGCCTATCTCCCCCGAGCTATGAGCGATGACTCAAAAAACTGGGAGGCAGAGGAAAAAGGAGGAGATACTGACGCTGCAGGATGCTGCTGGAGGTCAGCTAGCGTGTGTAATAGGTTCCTGAACAACCTCCATGTTTGCCTGATTTACTTTTAACATTTAAACCAGAATCCCTGAATGAAGTATTGCTGAGAGTTTCCTTTTCCGGTGCCCACTCTTTTAAGCTTTGTGATGTTCTCCCCCAACCTCCCTTTGCTTTGAGGAACCAAAATAGCATCAGGGAATTAGGGAAGTATGAAGGTTTTTCATTCAGGTCTTGAAATTCAACAAGCAGGAGACACTAATACCAGACTCCTGTGACGCAACCATCTCCTCCTTCTCATTTCCTCCTCGGCGGGGCAGAGGGGCCCCAGAGAGGAAGCCGCAGGTTCAGGCGGCCAATCATGTGCCAGATCCATCAGATCCTTGTGGTTACCATTGGCCCACATCAGAGCCATGCAGTGAGCCTCTGAGGGTTTTTTCTGACTCCAAAAGCCACCAGGGATTCCCTCCGGGCTGCTGCCATCTGTGCCCGACCCAAAAAAACGGTTGCAGGATTCGACCATTAAAAGGAAATAAAATCGGTAAAGAAACACAGGGCCTTTAAATAAACGGCGCGGGCCCACAGAAAAGCGCCGGCTTTGATGTAAATGGGAAGGGAAGTTTGGTTTTCAATTGTTTAAAGTCGGGAAAATAAAACACATTTTCTTTCCGCTGTTAAACCTGGATATTTTTTTAAAGCCTTGATGAGAAACGTCTCATCCTGGGATCCTGTTAATGCTCCATTCTTCGTAGTTTATTCCTTTGAGGTCCGCACCAAGACAAAAGCAATGGAAAAAAACTCACTTAGGATCACAGCAACATCAACCAACTGTTTTTCCAAAATATTGGTCAGGGGTGCAACAGCACTTCTCTTCTTTTGTTGTTGGCCATTGGATGCATTCTATTTCTGATGGCATGCATTCAAACACCGGAGAGCTGGCTCAATGCATTACCCAATGAGATAAAGTGACTCAGATTCAGTTGCACAGAACCTTAAAGAGTTAAACTACACTAAAAAGACCAGAGCTGCCAGGGCAACATACAACTATGCAGCCTATGGGTATAAAAACGCTGAAAACCCACAGTCAAAGTAATAACTACTCTGCTAAATGCACATCCGACTGAAAAAACCACAGCGGTTTCAGGAAAGCTGGAGGAAACGACTCAAACGTGTTGACAAACAAGCCTTCGAGATGTTGAGGCTATCAAGAGGCCGGGAATTAATTACTATGAGGAAACGTGCGACTTAATGTGTGAAAACCGCAGTAACGTTCAGCGCCGCCTCCTAAAAACATGGTTTTGAGCCGTTTAAGGAGTTCAGACACAGGACTGTGTTGATAATTAAAATTACCCCCCGACATCCTGTATCTTCTCTATTGACTCTCTCGCAGATCTGTTTCATAAAATAAAGCCCAACCTGCCTGTGGAATTTATGATTGATCCGTCATTCCATATATTTTCTTCATAATTAACACGTCACCATTAAAGAGTTATGACCCTGTAATTTTATTTTAAAAATGCAGTTGTTCAACAAAAACCTTCTTTTGACCCTAATTCCCTGGATAAGTTTAGAACAATTTCCAAACTGCTTTTTTTTTTTTAAGTTGTTGCTGAACAATTGACTGCTTTTTTAAACAGACTCTCTGAGACATTCCAGTGGGGATTTAGGGCAAACCACAGCACAGAGACTGCTCTCCTTAAAGTGATGAATGACCTGATGGTTGCCGCTGGTGCTTGAAAATCTTTAGTTTTAGTTCTGTTTGATCCGAGCGCTAAATTTGACACCCGGTCTATTTTATTAGAACTGTTTTATTGGAAAGTCTCCAACATCAGGTTGGCATCTCTGGTTCAGATTTTAGGTGCATTTATTTTTATTTAAAAGACTGATTTTTTTAGTTAAGACCCTGGAAAGTCAAAATCATCCTCTTATGATGACATGCGGAATACCTCAGGGTTCTGTCCTTGGTCCCCTCTTGTTTTCTCAATTCTAAAAAAAGAGACTGATTATCATACATTTGGACTGTTTTATCTGTCTCTACATGTCTGAGTAAACAGAGTCTCCAATAAATTACAGCTTTCCTGAAATGCAGCAGACAGACTCTTCACCAAAACCCCCCAAAAAAACCCAAGTACATTTCAGATCTTCTAACACCATAGTCACTCGGTCATGATCATCCTCAGCATTCAGAAATCCCCCAGATGATCAGTAGACAGGAAGATCTCAGATCCTCTGGTATCATGAGACTATTCAACCAGTTTTCAGCAGAACAAATACATTTCGATCTGTATAAAAAAAAGTACTTCCAGCTCTTTGGTGCAGGTTTGTCCTGCACTTCATCACTAATATGAAATATTCAATTTTGATTACTGCTATAATGGCAATGCTACTCATCTACTCAGAGGAAGTTTAGATGGTTAAAAAGACACGATTTGAGGGAAATTCTGCAGTTAAATGTGAAGTGAAGGGATTTTAATAAAGATTTAGAATTACAAAAAATGCTTTTCATTTAAAACAAGAAGACAAAAGTCATAACATTTCATTATCATCTCATAGCATAGTGGTAAGTTCTGATATTATGCCGTAAATAGATTTGATCTATAATGGTATTGATGTTTAACTTGCAAATAATAAAATATATATTTATACAGTAGCTAACTAGCTGCTAATTCAGTGCCAAGTGTTGAATAGTTACAAAATTCCAGAACTTCCCATGGGTCATTTTCTGCTCCTTTGCAACCCTAATACCAACCCTTTTGTATAAGAAACTCCTAAACTGTACTCTATGTGTATATACAGGTTGCAGGACATGTACAACCTTGTAATATCTTGTGAAAAGACAAAGAAAATTAAGAAATTAATAAATATTTAGTGAATAGAGTGCAGCTTTACAGTGTGGACAGACAAGGGCACTGCCAGGATGCTCTCCTGTTAAATTACAGGCCTGGGATGATAAGCCCTGCATGTTTACACTCTATATCTAGTACTGCCAGTAAATTACAGTACAACAGTTTATAAACACCATGCTTGTATTTTCGGTATTCCAGCAGCGACAGCTATATAAGAGATGCTGCACGGCTTCAACACGAGCCACTTTTACATAGCAAAGCAAACCACGACTTGTCGGGATCAGGATTAGCGTAAGTGTTTACAGCAGAAGATCCAAAGTACTACTTGTTCTTTTAAAAAAAAAGAAAAAAAAAAGAAACTACAGCCGAGTCAGCGGGCAAACCGTGCCAGTTGGCTGCAAGACGCTGAAAAGGGAAAAATGTTGTTTATGAGGAAACGTGTGACATAAATAATATGTAAGCCCTGTTTGGCCCCGCAGTGGAAACCTGGCAGTCGGTTGCTTCCTCTTCTACTTATCAAGACTGCCCAGCAGACTCGGGCCGTGATGCCAAAAGGTCACGGTCGCTGGTGTTATCGCGCTACGACTCCGTCCTCGTGTGTGCACAAACAAGAGGAGGCTGGGGTGATAACGAGAGGACAGAGTAGCAAGAGTTGAAAAATAGAAACGGCGTCGGCTTCCTGGCATTAGAAGACGGATGATGTATGCCGCTCTGGATGCGAAGAAAAACACGCGGATGCTTTTCACCGGGCGGTTATAATTAGATGAGCAAATACTCGCAGACAGAAGGCGCTAGAAAACAACGGAGCCAGTCAAGACTCTGCTGGCTCAGCTGCTTCTTCCATTTATATTACAGCCACATTAAGAGAGAAACTGCATCCAAACAGTAATGTGAAAGGAGCGAGAGTAAGAGCTGGATTAGTACTAGTAGTAACACGGGGATTGTGGTGCATTTAGAGGAGAAATTAGAAGGTAAACAGTAATATTAGTAATGGCTGGGACAGCTCGAGTTTTAGAGGTAGCTGTTCCAAATAAACTTTTAGCCGTTTCAATCATTTTCCAATACTTCCAACTACCATTAAACCACCATGTTCCAAATGTGATTACAGTAATTTTTCTACGCTATTAAACTTTTATGGTTCAGGTTGGTTGATTTTGAAGACTTGATTTGCAATAATTCCACAGGAAATTGTAGAAATTGGGCATTTCAGCGCTTTATTCAATACTTTTAGAGGTAGCTGTTCCAACTAAACATCAATTGTAGGCATTTACTCAAACCACAGTCCAGCTTTTCAATACTTTTAACTACCATTAAACCACCATGTTCCAAATGTGTTGATTTTATTTTATGATTACAATCATTTTTCTACACCATTGACCTTTCATGGTTCAGGTTGGTTGATCAAATGTGCAATTATTCCACTTCAAGTGATAGAAATTGGACATTTCAGCTGTTTAATACTTCCAGAGGTAGCTATTCCAATTGTAGGCAGATCTATCACAATAATTTCAATCATTTTCCAATACTTTTAACTAACCATTGTAATTGTTTAGAGGAAGATATTCAGTAATAAGCTTAATCACATCATTGTACTAATACTACTATCTATATGTTTAGTGGCTGCAGTCATGACTAGTAGTTTTGATAATAAAGAGATGGAACAGATGAATTTAGAGTCAGAAATAAACCTGGAACAGTGTTGTAGTATTTATTCTACCATGACGAGTAGCAGAAGAACTCCTAATAGTATTAGCGGTAAGTACAGCTGAGGCCGACAGGAATGCGATTAGTTTTCCAGGTTTTTGGTCATAAAGTATTTGACAAATTAAAACTTTGACATGATGATGGCGTTTCGTGGAAAGTCAGAGGATCCCCAAAGTGAACTTCTGGAGGTGGACAGGAATGTGTCACGACAGCCTGTCCAATGGATGTTGATACGATTCGGTCCAAACCAAAGTGGTGGACTGACAGACCACTGGAGGGACGTCACTCGTGTGGCTGAAAACTGGAGCTGCATGAATAGCTCGATTATTACTACTGTAGCAACGGTAACACAAGCAGTAAAATAAATAGCTGCACTACGAGGACAAGTAGTAAAATAATACAGAACTTCCTAAGAGTATTTTTATATACTTCTATTATTATACTCTTATTATATTATACTATTATCAGTGTTATTACCATCATATTATCTACCTACGATTTAATTAATGAATTAATTCTATTTATTTGTGCATTAATTTCCCTTTGCATATAAATGCCCAATTTACTTGATTTTCCCTTTTATTAATACATAATAAAATATTTAAAATTATTTAAATTTATTTAATTTTAAATGTTATTTTCCTATATATATGGAAATTAAATTAAATAAATTCATTTGCAAAAGGAAAATAGGAAATAAATATGTTAATATGGTTTAGGTAATAAATTAATTTACTTAAATTAATTTGTCAGTTTCAGTCCTCCATACAAATGCTCCTATATTCTAACACTATGTATTTATCGAAGGAATTATAGTGAAAATAAATGATTTCCCTTTATTCTGGTGACCCCCTGGTACCCATTAAAGGACCTCCGAGGGTCCCCGACCCCACTTTGAGAACCAGTAGTTTATGGCATTGCATTTTAATTGTATTTAATGTACCAAACTGCTGCTATGACAAGCTAATTTCCCTTCAGGGTGAATAAAATACATCTATTACTAATGGTAGCATACGTAGCAGTAGAGTTTACTACTCTATGGGTATATGAAGCGATATTTGTGGTTTTAAAAGCCAAAAAACATCTCGATATAATTGATCAGCACCTCGTTTTAAAAGCAGTTTCTAATTACATTACTCACAATAAGTTAGGGATATTATTGGCACTATTTGGTCTGAATTATAATGAAGTAAGTAAAAGTTCCCTTTGATATTACTAATAAGAGAATAAACACCATTTTCTTTTGTTTCATATTTATTACCCCATAAATGTATGTCTCACACAATTTCTCTAACTTATTGTGAGTAGTGTACTTGCTGTGTGCATTTCGCTTCCTTATAATTAAAAAATCTCACTTTCTATGACACAGGATCTTTAAAACTTACCAAATCTGCGACAGAAAACCCCCATGACGGCGCTCTCCTCCACCACCCTCAGATCGGCCAGCAGGGCCAGTTCCAGCCCTCCAGCCACAGCAAAACCACCGACTGCTGCTATCAGCGGCTTGGACAGCTCCAACCGGGACGGACCCTGGAGGAAATAACCAGATTAGTGCATGAAAACAAACACAGAACATGGAACATGCAGGGTAAAATCAACAATTTTTACTCTTTGATATCCGCTGTATACATTTCAAAGCATGTGAATGTAAATTTTCCTCCAATTCGCCCCTTGTCTCAACGATTTCCATGAAGTTTATCTACTGAAAACCTTCCAGATTTTACTTCCTGATTCATTTCTCAAACTGTCAAACAAAAGGAGAAACAAACGATCCGAGCTCTGGCTGCCGCTGAACAAATAAAACCCTGTGAATTCTGTGAGAGATACAATGCTATAATTTTCTGCACAGGAGGTCCATTCAATCCCAGACACTTACTGCGACTCGCAATCCAAACAGATTGTATGGAAGGCTGCAGTTTATACGTCATTCGTGTTATGAATCAAAAAACTCTGGCTTTTTCTGCACACACACATCTATAGTTATAAAGGAATTCCACTGATTTAACGTCACTCCCTAAACCCCAAAATCTCCACCACTACCTGTCTTCCCAACCCCTTAAAAATATGCACAATCACAACTGACCACATTTGCTGGGTTTATATTTAATGGAAACCTTTAGCCTTCCCTAAAATCATGAGGAAATATAGATATAACCCTCGCTAGCACGCACACACACACAGCTCACCATCGGACCGGGACCCTTGGTGACATCTTGCTCCAATTTGAGGGAGGCTGTGTGATTGGCCAGCTCCTTCAGATCATAACCAGCGCAGAAATTCCCTCCTGGAAGAGACCACAAAATTATAAAGTATGGCAGCTGGAAAGTCAGAGAGGAAGGGAAAATGATGAGGATGAAAAAAACAACAAGTTGAGCTGGAAGTCCGAGGGCTGCAATTTGGATAGAAGCTCGCTCCGGGGCTGGCTGGCACACGGAAAAGCGTCTCTTTTTTTCCCCCCAAAGAGACAAAAAAAAAAAAACCAATACATCGGCGCGTGCACACGCACAATATTCTCATTAATGGAAGACTAACATACTCAAAACCGCAGCCTCTTCCACTGGATTCATGTGGCGATTACAACATTTACCCCAGAGGCCTGAAAACACTATGTCACAGGCTCGGGGACTCGTAAAAAAAAAAAGCCTCCTCTCTGTGTGTAAATGCTGCAGCATGAGGAAAATGATTATAACCAACACGTGTGCCAGCAACACCCATCGACTGGGAGCTTTGATTACAGCTATTACAGAAAAACGGTGTGTCATGCTGTTTATGGTGCAGCCGTGTCACAGGGAGCTTCCTCGACCTCTTTGTCCCGCTAAGAAGAAAAGGGCAGACGCTACGAAGAGCTTCACACAGGAAACTAAAACATTATTTACACTCGATCTGAGAGAGATTCCGTTTACTTATAATGTGAGTGATAAACAGATGAAGTCTTTCCACAAGAGGATAAAGGACTCAAATCCTTTACTGAAGCAAAAGTAGAACTACTGTCGCCTTAATATACACTAAAAATATCACTCAGTAAAACTATTAGCAGTAATATGTAGTAAATGTACACATTATTCAGACTGTGTTATATTATATTGATTATATTTATCACTAACAGTCATAGTTTATCAGTGTGGAGCCAAATTAAGAGACTTTGTATAGACGTATAGTAAAAGTACTGCATTATAGTATATTTAAGTGTATCATATGTTTAATACACTTTATATAACATGTCTCACACAAAGCACAATAAAATTAAACAATAAAATTCAATTATTTCTTTTAAAAATTAATTTGAAAAGTAACTAAAACTGTCAAATAAATTTAATTTATTTAATAATCTTTATATACCACATGTCACACAATTTAAATAACAGTAATCATCAATATATATCATCAAAGCTCATTAAACCACACCCACGCTGCTATTTTAAAGAAATCTGGAAAACCAATTAATATTCCATTTAGTGAATTGGATTAACGATTAATTGATTAGTTGTTTGATTCATGAAATGTAGTAGTAGTGTTGGTCATTGTTTCCCAAAGCTTATAATTCACAGACGAACAGTCCACAACCCAAATATCATCAGTTTACTATTATAAAAGACTAAAGAAACCAGGAAATAATCAGATTTGAGAAGCTGGAACCAGAGATTTTGGACATTTTCTTCCTAAAAATGACTCAAATCGATTATAATAATAGTTGGCGATTAATGTGATGTTAGCAACTAATCAATTAATCGACTAATTGTTGCAGCTCTAATGTAAATAGTCTTTTCATTAAGCCAAAATGCACTATAATGCAAAACCTGAGATCTTGTCAGGTGTTTTTTTGGTACAAATTTAGTTGATTTCAAGTTTTCTTTTCAGATTTCAGTTTTTCAGTGTATAACAGCACGTTGACTGTTTGACCTGGATGCAGCAGAACCTTAATTACCATCCTTGTAACACCTGTATTTAACTACTATTTCATGTCTACATGTCTGGCTTGAAAAGGTCCATTTAAGGTGATAAACTCTTGATGCCAGTGAAAGTGAAAACACATAGAAAAGATCGATTTTTGCACAAAAATAAGGAGAATCACGAAAGAAAATCCTGCTGATTGCTGTTTTAAGACATTTTTTATTGTTTTTTCTCCCCATAAAGTGATAATTTAGACCATATTGGGTTTCAAATGTTGAGAGTACAATATAAGAAATGTTTTCTTGGCTTGGTGAAAGGATCAAATCAGTTTCTGGAGAGATATGTTAGTGAATTTCAGATTTTTGGTAGAATCAGAAATCTCAGGCGGATTTTGACCCTTACTCTGGAACTTTACAGCTTCATAAACTGTCTTCTAACACTTAAAAAGGTTTGTTCATACTTTCCTAATCAAAGATGAACTGCACAGTGACTCCATCTTCCAGCGTAACGACATTTAAATGTGTTTTTATGGTTTAAGAAACGCCTGAAGACATTAAAAGTGGATTTTCCTCCGTTCGGCTGAACTGTAGTGACAGAGCTGGCTCCACATCTACATCGTACCTGACCACAAACGCCCACAGACATTTGAATCCCAAACACTCCAAATATGCAGCAACATATTCAAAACCTGCACAAAGCAATTATTCTTAATTTTACAAGTTAAAAAACAACACTTCAACACTGAACCTGGCGTTAATTTGGGGGAAAAAAATGGATTCCGCATGCTTTGAAAAACCCTCCATCCAACCTGCTTGTCATGTCATAACAGGGACAGGCTGCTAATCACCACTGAAGGTTACAGCGGAGCAGCAGAACAGGACAAGGAATGTACATCGGGACGATTAAAATCACATTACAGACATTGTGGGAAATCACAGAAAGAGACGCTTTCTCTCGCCCATTTCTACGGGAGCTAATTACCTCAGTTCACGGCTGAGATCAGCAGCAGCGGGCGTCTGGAGAGGCTCCAAGCTGCGAAGTAGCGGACCATTAAAACAAAGTGTAGACTTGTGTCTTTTGAGGCCACGGCCCACTTCATGCAGCGAGAAAAGGTTGATCCAGGTTGAAGACATTATTTCCACTGAGGGAAGGAGTTCATTCACCGTGTGTGATGATTATTTTTAGAGGTATTAAGAGCCATGGCCATGATTCTGGTTTCCAGGCGGCTGACACAGTGCAGGCCACCTCGCAGGTGTTTTTTCTGGGTCTGGACACTTCGGGTTGAGATCTAAAGCACTCGAAAGGCAGGAAAGAGGATGATGGAGAGAAGTGGGACTGAGGTCATAAGGATTTACAGAAAAGGGGACTATACCAGTTAAAAGTCCAATTTTCTACACTTTTATTTAGGGTTTTGACATTTTTGTGGTTTTAAGAACCAAAATTCAACTTAATACACTGCAAAAACTATCTTGTGTTTGGTAAAATTAGTGAAATATTGATTATTATCTTATTCCACTGGCAGATAATTCGTTTTATTTCTTGATTTTAGTCATAATCTTTTAAGTTGTTTAACAGCAGTAATGATATTTCTGTTCATGACATTGTATTAGTGTTTTTACAAGATTTTTGAGTCTTGTTTTCTTAACCTGATAAAGTATTTTTTATCTGTAGTAAAGCAAAATTCAGGGTCAAAGGTCACACTAGGTGTCCAAAATGGCACAAAACAGAGGTTCACCTGGTTATAGCAGTTCTGAAAAAATAAATAAATACAGATTATACATTAGACTAATGATTCCTGGATTATTTGGGCTAATTACTCATTTTTCCAAGATGATATTCACTGTAAAAACAAGATTTTCCTTAGGCGGAGATTGAATTTAAATGATTTTGGATTAATTATACCAAAAACAAGACATCTTCACCTGGATCTATAGAAAAAACTGGTTGTTTTGTCTCTGATTGGCTGATGAGTCTTAATATAACACCTTCCTATAAGGAAAAATCAATTCTAATCTCACTTTCTACAATATGGGACCTTTTAGAAATTCCGTGACATTCCCCATGACTTTCCATAACGGCATCAGAACTCTTCCATGAAGCGAAAACCTTCTTCCTGTCTGGTTTTCAAAGGTTTTTTCAGGTCAAAAAGGACTAAAGCGTCTGGTGTTCTCTACATCCAGCATGGGCAGCTGTAAAAAGATATAAAATACATTCTGGTATTGTAAAAAAAAAAAAAAATCTTTTTTAACCAATTCTCTGAATTTCCCCTCTTTTATCTCTCAAAACGTTTGTCCAAAAGAAATCCCACGACCAGCGGGAATCCTGAAACGTGGAAACATGAGGGAGAAAACACAGAACTTAAAGGGGGAAAAAGACAGATGTTTAGGAACAGCTGGTTTGGCCCAGAGCTGGAGTCCTACAATCCCACACTGCAGTGTTTTATTAAAAAAAAAAAGCCAAAGTGCCCACGAGCAAACGGTTCAACCCCTGGCGAACTTGATGAGAATAAAACTCCTGACACTTTTCACCTCAGGGAATGTTTCTACACTGTTTTAGCTGCAGATCTACGTCCATTTTCTTTGCTGCTTGTGTTCAATATGACATTTTCATACCAGAAATAAATGGAAATTAACAGAAATATATGGGAATGATCAGGAATGAATCCAAAATTTTACACTGGCCCTTAACAGGACACTTAAATATAGTTGGAGAAAATATATTGTAGAATAATATTGGCTGAAACAACCAGATTTAATGCAAGTTCACTCCTCAATTCCAAAGCAGACGACTATTAAAGCCACACAATTGAGCCCATTGACTATATAAAGTCAAGAAAGTGGGTTAAATATATGTGATCTATAATGGTATTAATGTTTAACTTGCAAATATTAAATAAAAATGTATTGATAGAGTAGCTTGAGGGTAATTTAGCTGCTAAATGCAAGCGTTTTTTTTCCATTTAATTGACCATTTTTCCTGTAACTATACAGAAAAAAATCCATTGCATCCATTGCATTAGTGTTTTTAAAGATTTTTTTTGTTATTTTATTCTACAAAAAAATGCCACATTCATCATCTGATGTGTGGAAGCGTTTTCTTTTAACTAAAAGTTTAATCAGAAATCCACTCTAGACATTGCTAATGTGGTAAATGACTATTGTAGCTGCAAATGTCTGGTTTTTGGTGCATCAATATCTACATAGGTGTATAAAGGCGCATTTCCAGCAACTATCAGTCCAGTGTTCTAATGGAACAATGTGTTTGCTCATTGCATCAGAAGGTTAACGGATGATTAGAAAACCCTTGATGCTAACATGTTAGCACAGCTGGAAACAGTTTACCTGCTTAGAAAAGCTATTATTTCTAACCTTTTCAATGTCTTGACTCTATTTTCTAATCATTTTACAACGACAAAACTGATGCGAAACTTTTGAACGGTAGTGTAAATATAAATATTCCCAAAATTCCCCAGCAGAGTTGCTTCATTTTTATATTTCTATTGCAAATGCCATATTTTTTATTACAGCATTAGAATCCTCACTGTCTTCTTCTTACCTTTCCCATACAGGACGGCCACCTTCAGCTCCGGGTCACGGTCGAACGCCTCCAGCTCCTCCAGCAGACTCCTCGCCGTCTCCTGGTTCACCGCGTTACGCACCTCGGGCCGGTTTATCGCCACGGCGACCACGGCCCCCCGTCGCTCCGAGACCGCGGCCCGTCCTGCAGCTTAATGGTGGAGAACGGGGAGGATGAAACGGACGTGAACCGCACCACTTAAGACAGAAAACCTCACACAGACAGTAAAACGAGACAACGAGAGCGTCTCGGCGTGTGTTTATGAGCGTCTGAGGATGATGGTGGTTGTGGCTGTTTTGAGGTCGCAGCAGCCGGTTGACCCGACACCGTTTAGGGTCATCGCAGGGAATCCGACTGTCTGCTGTAGCCAAGAGAGGAAAAACAAAACAAAAAAAGCTACTGGACGCATTAACCTCGATTACACAGGCTGGTGTCAAAGGAGGAAAACCCAGAGAAGTGAAACGAAGGTGAAAATAACTTGTATTTGGTACAATTACTTTAATATAATTAGATTCTAGTCAATTTAATTGTTTTTTAAGAAAATGTTATGACCAAATTGACTCAAATCAGGTTATTTGCCAGTGAAATATTAATATTGGACTAATTGTACCAACAAGATATCATCACCTGTTATTTTTTAGGACTTTAACTGTGATTTTTAAACAGAATCAGTGCAAATAACTAAATCTTAACATGTGAAAATATCTTGTTTTTGGCACAATTAGTCCAATATCGAGTGGAATTATCTTATTTGATCAGTTCAGCATCTGAATACCACTTCTTCAGGACTAAAAGATCTTTTTTTCCAGGTGTTACCAATGATTCTAAATAAGTTTTTATTCAGGTCAAACAGTGTCAGGTGCTTTCCTCACTGAAAACACTTGATTGCTACAGAAAAAAGATCCAAATCCTATTTATTGTATGTTTGCTGTATTGTGAGTCCGTGGTTCTCAAACTGGGGTCCTGGACCCCAGCAAATGGTCTTATTTATGTCACTTTTAGGGTCCTTGATGTCAGAAACCTTGAAACCTGAAACAACAGGCCCATTTATAGTCATTCTAGAACATACTGGTAACTAGTAAACCATAAAGTAACGCAGCAGTTTCTGTTAAATTGTCATTAACATAATTGTATCCCACCTGTTTCTTCCTGCTATAACACAATTTAACAGAAATAGCTGCATCACTTTAAGGTTTTACTAGATTCAAGACCTTTGTATTGTGAAAAACTGTTAATTTAATGTTAATTACACCTACAGAATGTTCCAGAACAACCTGTCTGTGTAAAAAGGTTCATCAATTGCACAAAGTGACTATGAATGGGCCGGTTGTTCAGGTTGTGACATGACTGGGAGGTATTTAAATCTAACTTTCCAGCATTTATGCACAAATTAAACTACCTCTTTCATAGTGAAACTAATTAAGGTTCCATTTAGTGCAGCAGCCCTTAATTAGCGTCATTGGTAACACCTGTGCTAGTATAGTGTCGTCTAAAAATACTTATTTACGAGGAAAAGTCCCGAATTCAAGATGTGATTCTTTCTTTTTTAAATATAAAAACACATGCTATCAACTAGTTTTTAATTATAGGCAGATTAACATTCTTTTTCAGTTGCACTATTTGATATTAAGTGTGTTTTTTGCATTATAGATGGTACAAATCGACAAGAAACCAACATATACGCAAAATATAGCTACTGAGAGACATTTTAAAGCTATATTCTAAAGCATTTCTTACTTTCTCATCACTTTTTCACCTTCGCAGGTACAGGTGGGAGCGTCTAAAGTGAGAACGCAGCCCTCTGCTGCCTCCTACAGGCTCTGACACGCTACTGCACGTTTTAAAACAAACCTTTTCCTGTTGTGCTCAAGGATTTTCCTGCCTCTGAACTCGCTTTCACCGACAGTCCAGCTGTTTTTCTGGAATAAAAGGCGGCTAAAACCGGTTTCCACGTCCGATAATGTTTCAGAGCCATTGCTTGAAAACAACAGACACTCTCCAACTTCCAAAGAAAGAAAGTGCACCTTTTAAACACTTCCCTGCAGAAACAAACGCAGCGCACGAGCTTCTGGGACACATATTGGTGCAATGCAGTGGTAAAAACTACCACCAGGCAGCAGGGGGCGACATTGAGCCAGGTTTTCTCCCTCTGCAATGCAAATGAATTTTCGTGAGTCTACAAGTGGAAATAATGAGCAAAACTCCACATTTAATTTCCTTTTTTTTTAATAAAAGATTTCTCTTTTGTGTGTCTATTATTTTTTTTTACACATTTTAAGGCATCATGCACAAAAAATAAGCCATACTAAAAGGCGTTAATATGCTTACCCTCTACCGAAAAAAAAATGACATGTTCTAACATTTGAAGACCTGCTGTTAAAAATAAGTTTATACAAATATGGCATGTAAGCTGGCATGTCAGTGAATCTCAAAGCAGGACGTCGCCTGCTTTCACAGTATCTGTAAACATGGCTTTGAGCAAATTAGGGCTGAGGAAAAAAAAAGACGAGAGAAAAAGGTAAAGCATGCTTCGACTTGGGGGTAGATTTCCCTGAAAAGCATGCAATGCATCATTAAATCATATTTACAATGCATCATTTTTTTTTTTTACTCTCAACAGTATTTTTTTTTTTATCAATTAAAGTTAGGACATGAAAAAGTTGATCGACATTAACAGACAGACTGACAGGCAGAAAGACAGATGTGTCCATTATAACCCAGAGTCCTCCAACACAGATGTACTTCAGATTGGTCGCTGATCAAAACACTACAAGATTCTTTTTTATTATTATTATTAATATTATTTTAAATACATCGAGCATTACAGTTGCACCTCAAGACGGATTCTGTCTTAAAGATTCCTCTATGCTTCATTATATCAATGATATAAATGTGTGTGTGTGTGTGTGATAGCCCGATTGGGGCTAAAAATGAGGTTGGAAGAAGAAGAAAAAAAAATCTTGTAGTGTCCACCATGGCGCACATCTGGAAGATTCCTCTGGCTTTGGCACAGTTGTGTCCAGTTGTGCTCTTCTGTGGTGATCTGTGTGCGTTATACTATATTGAAGACCATGGATAGATACTGTTCATATGAAACCTGGATCCAGCCGTCCTGGTCTGTGTCGTACCGCCTGAACACGTCGGTCAACCTCTGTGGACAAAAGGGAGCAATAAGAGTTAATTCAATTTAAGAATCAGCAGACATTTAAGTTTGATTCGAGAACATATTCCAGTGTACGGATCGGTTTCATTTCCATGGAGATAATGTTGTTTGCTGCTCGTTATTGGACATTAATGTAAAAAAAAAACTCCCACAGCATCACAGCATGATGAATGTGCTACAACCTGAACTCTAATTTAGCTGAAACCATCATGATGTCTGATTAAATCTCATTCAAAGTTGGAAACTTTACATGGAAATTCACTAGAATATATGGGAATAAATCCAAAATGTACACAATTGGAAGGTTGGGCCCTTAACAGACAACTTATATTTATATATACTTATATTTAATATTTATATATTTATATTTATATATCTATATAATGCACACAGAATATGTAACCATGTGTAATTTATTAACATTTTTCCAATAATTCCATGTGCAGTTATCTACTCAGCTACCTCATACCATGTGCACTTTACAATAAAAAGGTGTATATAGGCATTTACTTTTATTTTCTATAGTTTTATATCAGTGCTGAGATGTGACGTGATGGAATTTCAATTTCCCAGAGGAAAGGGATCATTAAAGTCTAATTTAATCTAATCTAAACAAATACTCCCAAACACTGTGGTGGACAAAGCAAATACAGTTCCCTTTTATAACGTTCCATTATTATTTTATAGCATAGTGAAGTAAGTTTTGACAATAATATGCTGTAAATATATTTGATCTATAGTATTGATTTTAACTTGGGAATATTAAATAAAACATATTCATACAGTAGATAACTAGATGGTAAATTTGGTGCTAAATTCCTGAGAGTTTCTGGGAATTTACCAGAAATGTTTAGCTCTTTTTTAACCGTAGTCAAAAGCAAACGCTAATATCCAATAATGAGGCAACTTCATTAGTAACAACTGATGATTTCTGCAGAGTTTACATGTGTAGGAGCCAGAGAAAGTGTGTCATTTATCACATATTAGTGCTTCAGTTACAATGGATTAATTATCCTATCCTTTACTACCATTTGTATTTTAAATAAAACACAAATTGCTGCCATGTTTACCTGCAAAAACATGAAAAACATACATGTTAGGATCTTCCTAATTACTATAGAAGCAGGCGTATAAGCCCTCGTCAGTCCCTTATTAGCCTCTCAGCAATTTATGTTTTTTTAATAGTGGCCTGCACCATGTTTATTGAGTTTCAGCAACAACAACATTATCTCCATGGAAATTAAAAATAATAACTATCTCGTGACAATACATTATTTAGTTTTTACCAAACGTGACAAAAGGGGGTTCATACATATTGCACTGGATGTAGAGGTATAAATAAACATGCATTTATTCATAAATAAGTCATAAATGAAAATTACCAGGGGGAAATAAACACTAAAGCTGCTGTTACACCTTGAGTTTCGACACTTCAGCTGTTTCATTACTGTCCTCCTGCACCTGGAGAGACATTCCAGCTATTAGCTGCAGTTCCACTCGGCTGCTTCCTGCGATAATTGCATGCATGCAATTAACGGAAAGGAACAAACAGGTTCAAGAGGAGCTTCCCCGAGAAGATTCATAATCTAAAAAGGAAAGACTGAGGTGTGTTTTTCCAATTTCAATGTGCAACTGCACCGTGAATCTTATGAATAGAAGAGTAGCCCAGTGATGTGACCAACGGGCGTCCGATACTTCTTTGGGTGGAAAAAAATGAATAAATCATATTGCATAGACTTTATCTATTACCTGTAGTACAATACAGCACTGGATGAAGTCATCAAAGGCCACCTGTCCCTTCCTCTGGCGATCGAACTTGTCTATCAGCGTGCAGTAGAACTGATCTGATAGACGATACCCTGCACACAACAGCAAAAAAAAAGACATCAGCATCATCCTTGGATATTGACTTTATCTCCTTGATTATGGCCCCTCGATAAATCAAACTTGACAAAAAAGTATTGATTTACAAAGAAATGGAGAAATCATGCAAGTCAAACACAGACTTAATAGGTTTGTCCACTGATGCAGCACATAAGGAGAGTTCATTTCCTTCTACGGTGTCGATTTCAGTGCAAACAGACCTGCAGCTTTTTATTTGAAGTGAATTAGTGGAAGACAAATCCACAACCTTCGTTCAGTGCAAAACCACAGTCCATCCAAAGCTAAATTAATGCTACAGTAGCTTGAGATAGTGAATCTAAGGACTTTAAAATATATGTAATATATTATAGGAGAAGAAGAAGTCCTCAAAATAAAGGGGAAATAATTTATTTTCACTATAATTCCTTTCACAATGACAGAATATAGAAGCATTTGTATAGAGGAATGAACCTGCCAGAATTAAAAGTAAATAAATATATTAATTTATTATTTATATAATTTGCCATAAGATATTTATTTCCTATTATTTTCCCCATTGCACATTAATTTATTTCAATTTATTTGATTTTTTTAAATAATATTTTGTGGTGGAAATGCATAGTTTGGGGTAATAAATCAATGCAGGATGAGGGATAATTACATAAATAAATACATTTAAAAATTAATGTATTATTAAAAAAGATATATATTTAATAATAATAATTATTAAATATTTATTATATATACTATTATATATTATGTTATTATATTATTAATATTTTATATTTTAATATTTAAAAAATAAATTGCAATAATAAATTTAAATCAATAATTAAAGGGACAATGCAATAAATACAGGTATTTTCTGGCACATTCATTCATGTACTGAGTCAGTCATGTATTTATTTTTAATCATGGCAGTTTCATTCCTTCCTTAATTTCTGTTATAAAACATCTAAAAGTCTAAAAATATTATCAGATGTGTTCCGTGGTCTAGTTTTTGTGAGTTTAAAAGTCCTTTTGTGGAAAAAGTTTGAGAAACCTGGATGTTCTGGAGAAAAACTGTTGTCCAAATACACTTTTCTACACATCCTAGATGCAACTGACCAGACAAAGACTTAATAGAAACCAGACATTTTATTGTTTGGTGAAGTAAAAAAGAAAAAAAATCACTGAAATGTGTTCCTAAAGACATTTTAGGTGAGAAATCAAGCTGTGTAGTTGCTGAATGTGTAAGCTAGTTTCAACATTTGGACACCGTCTCCCTGTTGGACGCTTGAACACCACCTGCTGCTGCTTGGCTGGAGTCGTCCTGTTGGAGTTTGTTTTTTCCACATTTACAGAACAGGAGCTGTGTATAAATAGCAGAATTGTTTTCAGTGCACACACAGAACAGGCAGCTTCAGGCACTGAGGAGATATTTGCTGATTTTTGCAGAAAAGGCCGCTGGATCAGATCTGTGGATTATACCTTTAACCGCTTTATTTAGGCTTATTTTTAGGTTTTTCTGCTATAAATGATAATAAACATGGAATATTTCTACACCCATAAAGGTGTCAAAAGAAATCTACAACATGTGAGATGAGTCAGAATCAATTTATGTTGCTATTACAGAGCAAATATAGTTAGAATATCTCAAAAAAATACTTAATATAAGACTTAAAAAGACCAAACTGACTCAAATCAGCAAATAAGCTAAATGATCTGCAATGCAAAGTGAGTGATTAATAAGATAAGAGTTCAAAAATCAACTATTTGTCCATAAAATCCTAGAAATAGCACTGGGGATCATTCCAGAACATGAAGAATATATTCTGTAAGATGTTTAAATAGGAGATTATAATGGAGCCAATTAAATAATCACACAAACAGCTCAAATCTACATTAAATATCATAATATTTATTATATTATATTATTAATATGGATATTGATGATATATATTGATGCTTTAACAGTAACATTGTGCTTTGCTACAGATAAAAATACTATATTTAGTGTTGGAGCTGAGGTTTTCTACTGTGATTTATGAATAAAACTAAACGCTGCTGCTGTATCATCATTTTGTGGATTTTAAAAGGTTAACTGTATTATTAGCTTTGTCTGAACCATCACTGTTACTGTGCACTGAATGAGGATTATCGGATGATTTTAGACAGATGAACTTTCCTACATTTCGGCCTCCACGAGTCCAAACGCACGCCACAATCTGACCTTTTCACTCGCGGACGGAGTCCCTCCACCAGGCTGTAAAACTCAAATATCAAAAGCATACTTTGCTGCTCACCGAATCCAGTCAGCGCCTGTTTGAGCTCGTTCTTGTCGATGAAGCCGGAGTTGTCCCTGTCGTAGGTCCTGAAGATGTTCTGCCAGTCCGTGATGTACTTCCACACGCCAGCAAACTCGTTGAAGTTCACGCCGCCTTTGTTTTCCCTGTCGAACATGGCTGAAGGAGAACGAGGAAAACGTCTCACCGCTCGAATTCACAAACACAGACAAGTCTGGAAATTTAAATTAATCCTGTAGCATGAAAGATAGTTTACAGTTTTAACCACTCAAGCCTCAACATCTTAGTTTTCCTGCTATAAATGATAATAAATCTGGAATATCTCTACAACCACAAAGGTTATCGTACAACATGAAATGTGTATTAAAGGTCCAGTATCAATATAGATTTGTATCATAAAGCAGCCTGGAAGGAGATCTATCTATTGGTCATTTAATGACAATTTAAATTTTTTAATTATAAAGATGGTATTTATATAGATGGACAGTGTTCATATCAAATTTAGGCCTTAATATAATCAACAATGGTGAAAATATCTTGTTTTGGGTACAATTAGTCCAATATCGAGTAGAATTATCAGATAATTTCACTTATTTCAAGATTTCTTTTCCAGATTTGGGTCAATTTGTTCTTATTTTAAGTGGAACCCAGTGGAATAAGATAATTTTACTCAATGTTGGACTAATTGCAAGATATTTGTACCTTTTTGCAGTGAAAAGCACGAATTAGAATAAAAAATTGTATTTATGTTACTGTGACAGAGCAAATATACCTAGAATATTAAAAAAATGTGTTTTACTACAGATAAAAACACTTTATTTAGTGTTGGAGCTGATGTTTTCTCAATGAAACTCAATACTTCTCCTGTATCAGTTTATTTTTTTTATTTTAACAGGTTAAAGGTTTGTCAAAAGGGTCAAAAAGAGACTTGCTCACACTTCACTAACCCTCTGTCTCATCAGAAAACGACCACTTCTCACCCCCATGCAGTTCAATCCAATTACCTCCCAACAAAGGGAGTGTTATTACAGTATATGCTTTCTGCTGGGGGACTATTAAACAATGGAGTTACCGCGTATGATAGAGTGGGAAGGGGAGGAAAAAGGAATTCGAGGGATTTACTGCTGCAATTTACACAACAAAAAACTTCCTATAAGACATACACTACTCATCAAAAGTTAGATTTTTACACTACACTACACTAATTTGTGTAGTTTAATAAGCCTAGAGGAATGACTGACTATTACTTTTGATCTCTCTCCTTCTTTTTTGTTCATTTTTGTACCATTTAAATGCTCCATATTATACACTTTCCTATTTTTTAGTTGAAATTCTGACATCCCTAACAAGACACATTTGTGATTTTAAGAACCAAAGATCATCTCAGTTAGTTTTATTATACTTTTATATATTTATTTAGGTTTTTTATTCCACACTGCCATATATACAGTAAAATGTATATGGGTTTAATGCGATTTATTGGACTTAAACAGCTTAGATTAGATTATAATCTTTATTGATCCCACATCGGTGACATTTGTGTTACCGCAGCTCAGATACAGAAGCAAGAAGTAAGAAAATAAGTATTTTAACAGGGACATAAATTCTAAGAAAATCAACTATATTTAGCTTTGTCTGTGTGTTTTGATGCAGCCAGATCAATAGAGGTATATTTTAAAAAGTGTCCTCAAACACACTGCTGTGTTTCAAATGTTTAACTGCATATTACACCCGTTACAGAGAGTAAACAGGTCGATATTTAGTGTCTGAGACAATCAGCAGCTGATTTCCCATTTCCCTCCCTCTCTCTCTTCTTCTCCTTTTATTGATGGCCGGGGCTTTCCACTAGACCGACGCCAAAGATAAGTTTGTCTCTTTGCCGTTGAGTCGCTCAAAACGCGAATAAAATTTATCCGGTTGCCGCGGCGATGATGCAAACAAACATCTCGCGGAGACGAGAGCACAAAAGTCAGTTTGTGCAGAAATGAGCATCAGCAGCTACTTACATATTATGGATCGGACGGTCACTGGGTTAAAGGGAGTCCATGTTCCTGTAGAGACAGAAAAACAGCAGTTAAATGAATAACTTCCAGCCTGATGAGACAAATGGGAACAAAACATATTTATAATAACTTTATTTCTATTGCAGTTTGAAGAAAATGTGCAGATTGCAGAGCTGAGAGCAGCGAACAGAAGCTGGAAGATGCTGCAGCGTCCAAATATAAACTGTTTTCTTTGGCTTAATTATAATATTTTCCCAAGATAAGCCTGGATTTATTTTCTTGTACTTTCCATAATCTTGTTATCTTGAGCTAGTATGAAATCCTTTACTCATAGATTAATCACCTCACATAACAAATGATGCCGTTTATGGAACTAATTAGCAACTTAAGTTCCATAATTTAGTCACTAGCTTGTAAATCTTCACATATTTGGCAGATAATTTCACTTATTTCAAGTTTTTTTTTCCTGATATAGGTCAATTTGGTTGGGACATTTCCACAGAAGAAGCAAATATACCTAGAATTGTGCAAAAAAATAAAATTGTGTTTCACTAGGGATAAAAATAATTTATGAAAAAATTAGAACAAGACCAAACTGACCCAAATCAGGAAAAAAATAAGTTAATTATCTACAGATTAGAGTTCAAAGATCAGGTGAAAATATCTTGTTTTTGGTACAATTAGTCCATTATGGAGTAGAATAATCTTATTCCACTGGCAGATAATTTCACATATTTCTATTTTTTTCTTGATTTGGGTCAGTTTGCTCTTGTTTAAAGTGAACAAGACAAAGAATATCTTTAAAAAAATATGAAAAATATGAACTTATCTGCCAGTAGAATGAGATATTTTGACATTTTCACCTGTTAAGATTTCCGTTTACAGTTTTTTACATATTCTAATGTTTAATCTTGAAATAATTAAACATTTAGTGTAGACGAAACTCATCCTTCAGTACAGAAAACGCCGTCTCATCAGATGAAATAGACATTCGCTAATTAACAAGCAATCAGCAGCATCTTAAAACATTACGACAGCCAGTGAAAAACTGACAAAACCAGAGACATCACCATCCATCATCTGTTTTCTTGCTTTAATAATTTAGCTGTACATCAACGTCCCTCTGTTGTATGGAATGACATGTTGTTAGTGAGCAGTAATGATCTGTTAGACAAATGAAGGACGGGGTCATGTTCTGTTCCCATAGGAGCCACAATAATTATAGAACGATGAGAATGGAGGATAAAAGCACTCACCAAACCACATAAATCACATCCAGTAGGGAACGGATGCATTGGATTGGCCGCGTTCTACAATACACGGTTACTTTTCATTTATAGCTCGAACCCTTCCAATTATACGTGAATATACCTCCCGTTTAATGCAGTCAGAAGAGATTGATGCCTTACAAGCGGAGTGTCTGTACAGTTTATGGCCCCATAGCTTCACCAGCCTCACCTCTCAAGACACTGAGATTTATCGAGACGTCTAAATCCTTGCTGACTCACCGGCTCACTTTATTACAGGGAGGCAGAGAAAGAGTTCAAAGAGTGGGAGTGTGTGGTGGTAAGATGCAGAAAAGATAAGACGACAAGAATCAACTTAACTCTTGCAGGGATCAACTGAATTATTAAGTGTGTGTTACTTAGAAACGACCAAAAAGCTAGTTTATCACGCTTAAAACATTATTTTCAGTCAACTTTAACACTTGCATTCACAATTAAGTTTGTGCAACTTGTGTGAAATGTGTTTTATTGTGGCTAAAAAGCTACTTCATCACACTTAAAACATATTGGATCAACTTAAATACTTGCATTCATGTTCACAAATATTAGATTTATTCAGAAATGTGGTTTATTTGGACTAAAAAGCCAATTTATCATACTAAAAACATTATGTTGGATCAACCTTAATACTTTAAGTTCCTGTTACTGTTAGCAAAAAGCTACTTCATCATATTTAAAACATGTTGGATCAGCTTAAATACTTGCGATAAACATTGACAAATATCAAATTTGTGTTACTTTGAAATGTATTTATTGTAACTAAAAATCTACTTCATCATACTCAAAATATTGTGTTGGATCAACTTAAATACTTGCATTCATGTTGATAAGTTCTTTTTACTTAGAAATGTGTTTTATTGTGGCTAAAAAGCTACTTCATCATATTTAAAACATGTTGGATCAACTTAATTACTTGCATTTATATTGACAGATATTAAGTTCCTATTATTTTGAAATGTGTTTTATTGTAACTAAAAATCTACTTCATCATCCTCAAAATATTATGTTGGATCAACTTAAATATTTGCATTCATGTTGATAAAATATTAAATTCCTGTTATTTTGAAATGTGTTTTTATTGAAACCAAAAAGCTACTTCATTATACTTAAAAAATTATTTTGGATCGACTTGAATACTTGCATTCATGTTGACAAATATTAAGTTCTGTTACTTACAAATGTCTTTTATTGTAGCTAAAAATCAACATATTTAAAACATGTTGGATCAACTTAAATACTTGCATTTATATTGACAAATGTCAAATTTGGGTTACTTTGAAATGTGTTTTATTGTAACTAAAAATCTACTTCATCATCCTCAAAATATTATGTTGGTTCAACTTAAATACTTGCATTTATATTGACAAATGTCAAAATATTATGTTGGATCGACTTAAATACTTGCATTCATGTTGACAAATATTAAGTTCTGTTACTTACAAATGTCTTTTATTGTGGCTACAAATCAACATCATATTTAAAACAGGTTGGATCAACTTAAATACTTGCATTTATATTGACAAATGTCAAAATATTATGTTGGATCAACTTAAATACTTGCATTTATATTGACAAATGTCAGAATATTATGTTGGATCAACTTAAATACTTGCATTCATGTTGACTAATATAACCCCTCTATTGCATAGTGTTGCCCTATGGAAACAAGTACTTTATCTTCATTTTTCTAAAAATCTGTGATATAAAATATTTTTTATAATAAGGCATAAAAAGGGGGCTTTTATTTTTTAGGTCATAGATCATAATTCTTCCAGCTGTTAGCATCAAACTTCAGGTGGAAAATGTTAACATATTGTTTTTGTTGTCCCAATGTTTTATTTTTTAGAACAACAATAAGGGAAAAAAAACATGAGAAGTTGCCAGATGAGTAAAAAAAAGAAGCAGGGGAAGGAGAGGAGAATAAGTAATTAGCAGTTTTTTTGTTGCAGTAACTTGAGCCGACTCGCCCACTTTCGCTGACCTAAGATTCCTGCCTGCAACTCGACTAAAAACAGCATCTGCAGGAGTTTAACTTCCAGCATTGAGCCTGTGTCACAGTGTTCTGCTCCTGCTTGTGTTTGATTTCCTCTTCCACAGTTTAGCTTTGCCAGCAATAAGCAGCAGGAGCCAGAACGGCTCAGATAAGGTGCTCTTGGAAATAAAGCACCTCATCTAAATAAGAGAAAAAGGCTGTGATTTATTATCGATTTATTTTCACTTTCACGAAGATCATATTTAGGGAGCAGAAATTAGTTTTGGCGAAAGACGCAACAAAAGATTCGTTTCAGTATACTAAAAGAAGACACCAGACATTTCCGCCCCCCTTTTGTTTTTGGGTTTATTGATGTGCGAGTGTGTCTGAGACTGAGGGTGGAGCTGCTCCGGGACCAGGATCAGGCTCTGACTGGGGTCTGAGCCAGAATCCATACTCCTACACTATCTGCCGGAGTGGTGATCCAAAGCAACAAAACATAAAGAATCATAAATGTATTGATGTGAGACCGAGTTCGTCAAGAGTAACTGCTGTGTTTATTTGCTGTAGTGGAAGTCGGTGAGTCAAACCCGACGGCTCCTACGACTTGTTTAGTCAATAAAACAAAACCACTTTCCTTCACAGACAGAGAACAGGGTTTAATAAAGTGTACAGCTGCTCTGAAAGGTGTTTCAATCGCTGAGTTCCATGTCTGGACTTTTAAACGTCTGATCGCCAGGTTTTAGGGTAAAATCCTGCAAAAACTGAAACATTATCAGGTGAAAATGTTTATTATTCCACTGGCAGATAATTAAGCTTAATTTTAGTCAATTAATCTTGTTTTTTTAAGAACATGTTGACACAAATTAGGAAACAAACTTGAAATAAGCAAATATACATGCAAAAATTGAAATCTTAACAGGTGCATACATCTTGATTTTGGTACATTTAGTCCAATATTGAGTAGAATGTAGCCTATTTCTTGATTTTACTCAATTTAATCTTTTTTATTAAAGAAAATGTACAATGAAGTGTACGTTTTGACCTTTGGTGTACGTACTGAGTCATTTGTTAATGTATTTTTGATTATGGCAATTTCAGTCCTCCATCTTAATTTATCAGATTGGTTTTGGCGTGAAAAATGTTGAGAACCACTGCATTATGCTATAGACTATTAAACCGCACAAGCAACGGTTAATTCATAATAAATTGAAGCCAATACAAAGTCTAAGGAACTTAAAAGAGACGAAAGTGCAGTTAAATCTCCAAGATGAAGGGAGCACAAATCCTTTTGAAGTATCTGCAGTATTAGAGGCATTAGGGAAAAAACGATTAAAGGCAGAGCAAAGGAGAAAAAGCTGCAGAGATGAAGCTTTTCCAGCTGCAATGACTCTTCCACACACACACACACACACACACACACACAAACGCTTTTCACACCACCAGCTAGCTGTGAGGTCACCGATGTACGCCAGGCAGACTGCGGCTGCCCAGTGTGAGGTGGTCAGTATGGTTAAAATGTTTGTGTGTGTGTGGATGTGTGTGTGTGTGTGTACGATGGCCGACTGGGACAATGCAGCTTCTGTCCGGAACACACACTGGGCTCTGTCACTGGGGAGGTGAGGAGAGAGAGAAGTGAGGAGGAGGAGGAGGAGGAAGAGGAGGAGGAGGAAGAGGAGGCGGCTGCTGTAAAAACAGGCCAAGCTGACCGCAGTGTAACGGCTGTGATGGAGTTCAGTGAAACAGTTGTTTGACATATTAAAAACATAAACCTTTACACCCCACATTCTGGGGCAAAAAAAAAGAAAATGTCATATTGAGATGCGGAATTTTTCAAATTAAAAGCATGTGATGAAAATTAATTACTACTGTCATTCTTCAAGATGAAAAATCATCTCATAGCTGTAGAAAGAAGAGGACGTTTTAGGTCCGTCTCATTAATATTAATGAGCCTCTTCTCTGATCGGATGATTTAAATGGAAGTGCTGATGGCTCGTTTTAAGGCAGTTTGTGGGATGAGTGTTTAGATAACTCCTAGACCTTCTTATAATCAAGAAGGAATTAGAATCTCACTTTCTACTAAAAGACATTTAACCTGTTAAAAGCCTAAACTCCCTGATCCAGCAGCAGCATTGAGTTTTATTCATAAATCACATCAGAAAACCTCAGCTCCACCATTAAATCAAATATTATCTGTAGTAAAACCCAATGTTACTGTTAAAGCATCAATATATATCATCAATATCCACATTAATAATATAATAACTATTATGATATTTAATGTATTCTTCATGTTCTGGAATGATCCTCAGTCTGATTTCTATGATTTTATGGACAAATAATTGATCTTTGAACTCTTATCTGATTAATCATTGAATTGCAGATAATTTAGATTATTTCAAGTATTTTTTTTGGTTGATTTAGGTCAGTTTGGTCTTCTTTAAGTTTTAAATTAAGTATTATATTTAGATTTTTCTATATTCTAACTATATTTGCTTTGTAACAGCAACATAAATTGATTCTAACTCTTCTGTAGTCACCTCACATGTTGTAGGTTTAAATCCATAACCTTTGTGGTTATATTTATTGTCATTTATAGCAGGAAAACTGAATAAATAGGCCTGGAGCTTCATTGTATGTTCAATTTTCATTTTTATTTTTATTATTTTTTTACTTCTGTGACTGCTGAGGTTGTGTAACAGCACATAAACATCTGATGAAACATTAAAAATGAGTCACTAACCAATCGGCTGATTCTAATTTTGTCAGTCTGTTGGTTTTGTGGTCAAACGACAGTGATGTGTGTGACACAGGTCAGAAGACTCATGGCTCATAAAAACAGAACTGGTGCCTCAAACCATTAGATCAAAAAAGAGAAGCTGTTTTGCAAAAGCATCAAGTGAATGAAGGATCCGACTCAAATCGAAAACCGAGAACAATTGGAGGAGATAATGAAAAGCTACACGCTGGCTAACTAAAATCAATACTCACTGTCCATCTAAAGTGACCCCGGTGCAGCCGGGTTTAACAAAACACTACGGACACAGAAGGCTCTTGAACGGGGTCCTTGAGTCCTGCCATTCAGCCAAGTCTGCAATCTGCACAGCAAGCGTGTGCTCCCTCGACCGCGTCAGCAATTTTAGTGGCTATTACGGCTCCTACACGCCTAAATAAATAACCGGAGTAGGAGTGTAAATCTGTGTGCACGGGGGAGTGGATGGAGGAGCGTGACGAAGTCTACTCGCTGCTGAAAAAAAATGAAAAATCACATTTTAGAGCAAATGGTGCAGCTACTGTTGTAGGAGACGTGAAACGCAGACATGCACATGCACTTCAGAGGAGGGCGCAGACTCATCTGGGATTAGACAGTGTCACGACCAGGACTGATAGAGAGCGGTAGAGCGAGAAGAGGAGAGGGAGGACGAATAGAGAGAGAGAGGAGGAGGAGAGGGGAGGAAAAGTGGGACTAAAGTAAGAGGGAGAAACGGCGAGAGACAAAGAGAAAGTTAGAATGAGAGAGGAAAAACAGGCAGAGGACAAAGCAGTGTGTTCATCCTCCTAAGGGAGGAGAGGAGATTAGAGGAGAGAGAGGAGGAGAGGAGAGGAAAGAGGAGGTTAGAGATGGGAGGAAGGAGGAGGAGAGGAGAAGATAAGAAAGGAGTAGAGCAAGGAAAAGAAGAGATGAGGAGGTTGAGGCGAGGAGAGGAGAAAAGAGGAAAAGAGAGGAGAAGAGGATAGAGGTGGAGAGAGGAGGAAAGGAGACAGTAGAGGAGTACAGAAGAGTGGGGAGGAGAGGGGAGGTGTGGACAGGAGAGGTGCGGAGGAGAGGAGAAAAGAGAGGGAAAGAGGAGAGAGGTGGAGAGGAGAGTGGGGAGGAGAGAGGATGGGGAGAGAGAATGAAAGAGGAGAAGAGGAGGTAGAGGCGAGGAGAGGAGAGAGAGGAGAGGAGTAGGGAGGAGAAAAGAGAGGAGAGGAAAGGAGACAGGAGGAGAGGCATGGACAGGAGAGAAGAGGAGAGGAGGAGAAGAGAGGAGAGAGTAGAGAGAAGAGGAGATTAGAAAGGAGAGGAAGGAGGAGGAGGAGAGAAGATAAGAGAGGAGTGGAGTAAAGAGGAAGAGATGAGGAGGTCGAGAGAAGGAGAGGAGGAGAAGAGGATAGAGGAGAGTCTAACGAATGTCAGTCATAATGAAGGCAGACGTCTCATTAAGTTTTCAATGAATTGATGATTGTGTCTCTGTTCAGTGACGTTGACGACAGTGTTTCAGTTGAGGGGTGAAAACGCTGTTTGTGGAATATTAATGTGGCCAAAAAAAAACAAGATTTAATATAAAATGGAGAGAATATGTTTAAAAGCACATTAGCCTACACGCTGCAGCCATGTTGGTGTTCATCAGGGCATAGACCTGGGCTGTGTCCGAAACTGGCAAATACCTCACAAAATGAGGAATCCATACAAATATGATTTAAACAATAATATTACCATTTTATATTAAAGGCTTTTTATGCCTTTTTAGACGTGCCTCTGCTAATTTCTTTCTTTTTTAGAAGCGTCTCCCTTTTCCTTCTGTCAGGCTATTAAAGTTATCCAACAGTACAAATATCTGGGGGCAATAATTGGTATCAGGAGCCGAGAGGAGAGGAGGTGTTGGCAGGTTTCTCCACATTGAAAATAAAATAAATGTAAAGTTTTGTGACAGTAGTTTACTCAGAATGTTCAAGACACTTCCAAGTATAGCTAGACAACTGAAGTACATGTAAACACGTTAAAAGAAAGCGCATTAACCTGTTAAAATGACACATATCGCCCCCTGGTGTCGAGGGAAAGGACATGTTCCTGTCAGTAATTCGGTTTTCTCTGTTGCATGTAAACTGGGACAAGAACAGAAGAACGGATTTTGAATACAGCTCGATTAAGCTGCATGTAAATGCAGTGACTGAGAGATAAGAACATGCAGGATGGAGGAGTCAACAGCATCCTCCTCCTCCTCCCAGGTCTCCGGGGCCTTCATAATCTCTGCACCACTGAGGGACATGGAGCAGAAAAACAACACGAGGAGGACAAACGACCGAGTACGTGATGGAGAAAGAAGTGGGGATGGTGCGAAACTGAGGTAAATAAAATCAGCGTGAAGCGACAACACAGACAGACAGTACTGGCAGGGCTGGTGGCTTCAGAGAGCAGCTTCCAGAACAGGATGTAGAGCTTCGCTGGCTCCGTTTCATATCACAGCGAAGCTAATGAACTGGCAGAGGCAGGACTGGGAAAACCTGCTGTTCACAGGCAGAGGCTGTGCACCAACGCGGCAAGGTGCTCAAACGCGACACAAAAAACACACGATGCTGTGAAAACAAACAAGAAAAAAGCTACAGTATCTACTGACCCTCGGCATAGAAGCAGACGCATGCTCATGCATGCATGCACAAACACACACTCACACACGCTAATCAGTATGCTGAGCCTGAGCCACCACACAGACTGATAACAGCTTCTTTCACACTGCTGCTCTTGCTGCTGGCTTTTCGCCTCTCAAGTGCGCAGGAAAAAAAATGAGTTTCTGATGTAATCAGAGAAAAAAAAAAAAGTCCGAGCAGGTTTCCGAAAGCGATTCAGCCGTGAGCTCGATGGGGAAAACATTATATTCTGATGAGAAGACGAACAATTTGTGCTTCCACGGTCTCCGAATGAGCTCATTAATTATTACCGTATTTCAACAGCGCTGTCTCATTGACAAGGTCAAGAACCGGTGCCGTGAAAAACGATATTTTACTGGCGTGTTACAACGTGGTGTCTCTTCTCGGCCCAAGCAAGTGTGAAACTGACTTCCCTCGCCAGGATTTTGAGCATCATTTATTCAACACCTCTCGTCAAAGTGCCTCGTGGAATCACAAGTTTTTTTTTTGTTTTTTTTAAAGTAAGCCTCCACCTCAGCAGGAACCAAAACCCCTTTAATCCAGTTTCTGTTTGAATTCCTCTCCTCCTGAGTCTCACAGGACCAGCTGAAATCCTCAGGTTGTATCCTGGGGTCCCTTTTCGTGCTGATTTAAAAATTGTTTTTTTTGGGGGGGGGGGTTCTCTCTTCAATCATTTTCAGATAAACTGCGATTCAGCAGCGCAGAAAAACACTCCCTGCTGGGTTATGAAATCATTTTTAAACTGCAAGAACTGTCTGGCAAGCTCAGAAAAGTACATCATTTTACTGTAACGCAGCCTTTCAAACCAGGAAAAGTCGACACTTATGCTATATCACAATATTACAAAAGACGAAATCAGTCTACCCAAGATGATATCTTCAATTTCCCTGAGGGAACCTCCCAAAGGGATCAATAAAGCCTATCAAATCCCATCTAATCTAATATCTAGTCTCATATGATGCGGATATACCACATTACAGATTATCAAACAAATTTAACTAAAAATGCAGTTTATTATCATTATTAAGGGAGAAAAAATCCAAACTGACATAGGCCCTATGTGCAAAAGTAATTGCACCCTAAGCCGAATAACTGGTTGGACCCTTAGCAGCAACAACTGCAATCAAGCAATTGCTATAACTTGCACTGAGTCTCTTAGAATGCTGTGGAGCAATTCTGGCCCATTAATCTTTGTAGAATCATTGTAATTTAGCCACATCGGAGGGTTTTCGAGCACGAATCCCCTATTTAAGGTCATGCCACAGCATCTCAATACAGACTCTTGTATGTCTTTATCTCAGTATCTCAGACATGTAAAAGAACTAGTCATATCTCTATAGGATTCAGGTCAGGGCGTTGACGAGGCCACAGATTCTTCAGCCATTCAGAGGTGGATTTGCTGATGCGTTTTGGATCATTTTTCCTGTTAGAGACACCAAGTTTGTTTCAGCTTGAGGCCACGAACAGATGGCTGCACATTTTCCTTCAGTATTTTTTGGTAGACAACAGCAGAATTCATGGTTCCATTTATCACAGCAAGTCTACCAGGTCCCGAAGCAGCAAAACAGACCATCACACTACCAACCACCGCGTTTCACTGTTAGTATGATGTCCTTCTCCTGAAATGCTGCATTACTTTTTCACCAGAGGTAACAGGACAGTTGTATTTTCCCAAAGGTCTTAGGGATCATCAAGCTGCTTTCTGGCAAAATAGAGACAAACCTTTTGCTTAGCAGTGGCAAGTGCTTTGTGACGTCTTTTGTGGCCTCTTGGATGAGTCCTCGCTACTCTTGGGCTAATTTTGGTTCGGTTGGCCACTCCTAGAAACGTCTCCATTTGTGGATAATGGCTCTCACTATTGTTCACTCTAGAAATAATCTTTTCCAGCCTGGTAGAACTCAGTTTTATTCCTGAATTTCTTTAGATCTCACCGTGTTGTCTAGCTTTTGTTTTAACAGGGGGGGGGGCTTCACTTTTACCACACAGGGCCATGTAGGTTTCATTTTTTTCCTCCCTGATAATAAAAAACATCATTTAAAAACTGCATTTTGTGTTCATGTGTGTTGTCTGTGACTCATATTTAATTTTTTAATGATCTGAAACATTTATGTATGAAAAAAAGGATGTGGTCAAGCAGTTTTCCACACCACTGTATACTGCCTCTCGCTTGAACTCATCATAGCATTGAGTCAGCTCATTTCAGACACACTGAGGCATATCAAGGATGATTTCTTTGAGGCTAAACTTTTCACCTGCTTTTCTGTTGTATTGCGGCACAAACAAACTTCACTTAATCTGCCACTCCGGGACAAAAATAATATCCCAATCCATTCCCTGCCGAGGCTCGGCAGTTGCTTAAATCAAAGAGTGGCAGAGAACAATGGTGTGCAGCGAGCAGATGAGAGGAAGAGATAAAAAGAAGAGACACTGAGGGAGTAATAAAGAAAGGTAAACGGCAGAGAAAGAGAGGAGACAAGAGTCGGGGGGGGAAAAAAGGAAAGGATGAGCACACGAGAAAGCAGAAACTGGCAGAAATACAGACAAAGACTGGAGAATGGGAGAGGCAGAACGCAAGAAAGTACCGATAAAAAGAGAAGTAACTGTCAGACACGGATACCCACCATTCGATAAGGCCTGCTGGAGCTCTGTGTCTGATATCACCCCACTCCGATCCTTGTCGACCCTAAGGAGGGAAAACACAGATTAGATACCGGCGTGTATTCAGCACTTCACACTCCCATACAATAGCAGCAGCCACCAGCCACTTGCCAGCTGAAACTTTATCCTCCTAAGCGCGCATTTAGTATTTCAACAGACCGTCGAGTATGAATGGAGAGCTGTGATCAGGACACACAAGGCAGCTTATACATTCAGAGCTCCCCTGAGACCAGCCAGACAAGCTGTGCATGTGTGTGTGTGTGTGTCGAACATGAGAAAGAGAAGTGAAACTGGATGTTGACAACCGCGCAAGTGCTACAAGCATGGTATCAGATTGCTCTAATCTCTCTGTTACATCTATTTTTTGCAAGCGTTAAGTGAAACCAAAAGTAAAACAAATGCTTGACATTTTTAAAAAGAGTTATCAGTTGTCTAGACGCTATAACTGCAAAGGCCCTCGTTCGATTTATGTCCTTCAATCTTAAGGAAAAAGAATCTGAAATAAGAGCTTCCAGAATGATAAAAATTTTATGTCAAGGACCCTTAAAGTCGCAAAAAATGGATCACGGACCCTGTCTAATTTTTGTTTTAGATGTTTTATAACAGAAAGTGGCTAAAATTGTGGAGGACTGAAACTGCCATGATCAAAAATAAATAAATTACTGACATGAGTGAACATGCCCATTCAGTCCTTCATACATATACACCTAAATTCTGTCATTGTGTAGTTAATGAAGGAATTATAGTGAAAATAGATGATTCCCCTTTATTCTAGGGACCCCAACAAGGACCCCTGGGGGTCCCCGGACCACACTTTGAGAACCATTACTCTATTTTCTGTTGGTCAGACAAAATAAGGCCATTTAGAATTAAACTAAATGATCCATCCTTTACTGCTTATCTGAAGTCGGGTCAGATGTAGCAGTCCCAACAGGAGACCCCAAACTCCTCTTTCCTTGGACACGTTCCTTGAACCAGCTCTAAAAAAACCCCTCCAGCTAGTCCTCGGTCTGCCACGTGGACTCCTCAAAGTGCCTGGAACCACCTCCCTAGAGAGTAGACCACGTGGCGTCTTTACAAGCTTCTACAACTGGATCCTTTTTTTACTCCGAGTCCCTCGTGCATGAATGAGCTTCTCACCCTTTTCCTGAGGGAGAAGTCGGCCGTCCTCCCGAGGAAACTCATTTCAGCTGCTTGTATCCGCAACCTCGTTATTTTACTTATCGATGTGGATTATTTTGCTGTAGGATGAACTCCTGACTAACTAGATCTAGATCATGGGGTTCTGCTTAGCTGTAGAGCTTCTAAAACTTTTGAACTGTGTATGTTCTACTATTACCTATGGTTATAAACCAAATTATTATTGTGTTTACTGAAAGAATAAGCAGCGGATTGATTGATATTGAGGAGTTTAACAATAAAAACAATCCATTGGACTTACCGCTTTTTTTTAGGACACTCAAAGATGCTTGACATTAAAAGTTAATGGTCAAAAAATAGAAAATTAGGGAAAAGACCGTCTGAACAGGTGAGATTTGACGGGTTGTGGGAGTGAGTTACAGGTTCCAGGTTATGGAGGGACTTGTATTTTTGTATATGAGTGAAAGGAAGAACAGAGAGAATGGTGATGAAGGCATATATGAGGATTTAGGCTGTAGTCTGGGAGAGGGAGGGACGAAGATGTGCAAAAAGGCTGAAAAAATTGATGTTTTAGTGATGTAGTTTATGTGTGAAAGGTAGGAGAGTCTATAATAATGCCTAGGTTGCGTACAGAGCTAGAGGGGGTGACATGATGATTATCAATGAGGAGGGTAAAGTCTGTATTTTTTAACTCTGACAGTCTTAAGAGGAAGAATTGGAAGGAACTACGATCAAAGACTGTGGGAAAGCATTGGTTTTTATCTAAAAGATTATTAGCTTGATTTTGGCTCTTCCTGAATGGATCTATAAAAATCTACCTCACTAAGAAGTTCAATAAACGCCAATAAACCGGTGTGGATTAGTGAGGTGTAAGTTCTCGGACTCTAATCCTGGACATGTCAAATAACATCTAGCAGTTTTAGGTGATGAAAAGCAAAGCTATAGAATAAAACTCAAGCCACAGAGACACAAAAATACCAAGAGGCTGGTGTCCGTGACACAAGAAACAGTCGTTGCAGTTGTGAAATGCGGCTTAGTCAAACAACCAGTGACTCAGCTGTTCCTTAGCAACCTGCTTGGCCCGACCCGTCGACGTAAAGCTCAACAAACACACTCTGAATTCCAGCAGCGAAGGAGAGGGAGGAGATGGGGGAACCCCCCGAAGGAGAAAAAAATAACACGGCAATGCTGACTTTGTGGGCTGGGTTTCCGCTCCTTGCTGTGACACTTCAGTATTGGAAGGTTTATTTATAAAGCACCTTTCACACACACACACACACACACACCGGTCACAAAGTGATTCACAGCTGACAAATAAAATGACGATAAGCGGTGGATAAAAGGCACCAGTTAAAGCATAACAGTGGCTTTTTAAAAGATTCCACAGTGACTCTTAATGTGAGACTTTTCCAGAAATAAAGACTGGACTCTTAGAATAAAGACTCTTAGAATAAAGATCCTGGTTAGAGGATGTAATCATGATGTGGCGGTGCAGAATAGGTCTGGAAAATCTACGGATTTAAATCGAAAAACTATGATTTCAGGCAACGTAATCTTAAAATTGTGAAAGCTGCCATTTTGGATGAAAGCTGGGATTAAAAATAAGGGTAATTACACCAAATATTGATTTCTGAACTCTTCTTTAGTGGAAACATTAGTATTATGTTGTTTTAAAATGAATCTGATCTTGTTTCAGGTCTGAAAACATTGCGACTTTTTTGTTATTTTTGTCATTTTCTGCAAATAAATGCTAACAAACCAGAGCTGTATGTGTGTGTGTGTGTGTGTATATATATATATATATATATATATATATATATATATATATATATATATATATATATATATATATATATATATATATGACATGTTTTATCAAAATCAGTCGCTTGTCACTAAACGTCATTGCTGTAAAAACATAAATTTTGGGCTGTTTTGTGTTTTTCTGAATGAAAAAAGTTTCAGCTTCAATAAAATATCAACATTACTGTTAAAATCAAAGGAGAAGTATAGTTTTAAAGCTCCTAAAGTAAGCTTTTAGATGTGAAAAGTAAATTCACAGGTTCAGTTTGCGATTTAACTTGAGCCCTAATAAATGTCGGCTTTAATATGACTATTATTATCTTTAAAGATTTGCTATAAGATGATATTTACATGGCAACACAACAAATCTGTTCAACCGTCACTGATTAAATGCATTGTGTAACTACATCAAATCATTTGAATGACCGTGATTTCAATATTGACCAAAAAAAATCCAGTTTTATGTAGTCGGGGCCTCAAACAGGTGAAAAAAGTGACCTTGGTGGAGATTGGGTGGTTCAGCTATACGCCTCACTTTACTTTCCCCCACCTAAATAAAGAAAAACAAACTACTACAGCTCTCAACATGTCTGTATAAAGAAGAGCTTTGTCACAGTGAAGGTGAGGAGTGGTTGGGTTGGTGCAGGCAGTTGGGGTACCCAACCTTCACCAAACACTGATAGATCAACTCAAAGAAATGTGTGTGCGCACTAAAATCTCTCTGCCTCAGGTAAACCTTTCTCGCCAGACTTTTTTTTTTTAGTGACATACAGCGAGCTGACAAAGTGAAAGCATCATTAAAACTTCCTCTTGCCTTAGGGCACGCAGACAGTCAACCATCTGGTTCTTCCATCTTTTTTTGCATACGGAACGTGAATGTAAAACAGCAGGACAACATAAAAAAAAGGGTTAGTTTGGGTATTCTGCTCAGATTTTCCCATGTTTCACTGTTTCCTATTAAGCAATCAGGTTGGAATATGGCTTGCGGAACAAAGCCCGCCCTACTTTCCACATTAAGCGGTCCAAAAAGTAAGGCCATGTCACGCTGGCTCCCACAGCGGAACGGAGAAACTTCCAAATTAAATAAAAACCCTCTAAGGAAATCCTGGTGTTCCATTACTGCTTTTTTTTCTATTTTTAAAACATCTTTAACTGCTTTTTAAGCTGTCGATCGAACCATGAGGTCTGTTTCCTGTCAATGTTTCCACATGTCTCACTGATCACTCCTGCTGGTTTAATCTAGATGAACCAAATGTTCAGTATTCACCCAGGAAAAGCAGACAGTGTGTGGACATGTTGCTGTTTTGAACTTCCATAGCAACGATTCTGCATTGTTGAAATCCAATTGATGCCTTATGTTGTTCCTGAGTCTTCGAGGGCCGGGTGCAAACATTCTTGTCATACCGACATCATTCATTATAAAGCAAGCACAAAAAGCGATGAATGCCTTCACCGTGATTCATCTGGTTTCAAATCATGGGAAAAGACTGGATTTAGAGGCCGATTTTTACATGAAAACCTCAGACTAACTCCACCACTCCGCCCCGCAACATCTGGAGAAATCAATGGCTTCTTTTTTCTTCCAGCATGACACATCCACTCGGAAAAAGGCGGTCATGTTCAGACAGAAAACAGTGTGTGACTGAGTGAATTTGCAAATTGTGAATGCAACATGGTGAGTCATAGATCAGCAGGTAGGTGAGTGTGAGTGTTAAAGAGATTAAGAGTCCTCCCTCCCGCGTCAACTGTGCTCTATTGACTCTGATCACATGACTGACTCAGGGAATTCCAGCAACGCTCTGCCAGATATTCACCAAGAGGCAGCAAATGAGGCGGCACAATGCTCATGTGAGAGATGACGACGATTTGTTCATGAAAGTCAGATTGTTTGCATTTGGGAGTCCAGTGATTTCTGACGTGAATAAAAGTGTGAACGAGACACAATATGTAGATGTAACCTGCTTCTTTCTGAGGGTTTTTTCCTTCTTTTTTTTTTGCACCACCCATAAATAATTCGTTAAGACCTGTTTCAAGCCTTGCAACGCCTGCAGCATCTCAATGTTGTGAGAAAGCAGCAGGAAAAAAAAAAATCCTCTGCAGTATTACATAACTCTATATGTTACTATATTACCAGGGACCATAGCTACTATTTCTCCTGCTATGACCTTCTTCGTAGCTGCTGACACACTTTTGGCTCAGAGTGCGTGGCGAGCGATGACTATCAATAGGTGAAAGCAGCCTCTGATTCGATTATGTTAAAGATGGATGGCAAAACAATTCAAACACAGTTCTGGACAGATTACGTTATCATCCTGGAGCAAAGCTTCTTCAGCCTTCTCCATAAATAGTTAGGCGCTGCGTCACGTAGAATCACAATTGTCTGGGGTTTTTTTTAGGAAACCCAATCTTGAGAGGATGTGGTGCAGAAACAGACAAAAAAGAGCCAATATAACATGTTTTGTTTTAAATGAAACACTGAACAGAGCTGTCATAATTCAGGAGGAGGTCCTTCAAGGACTCCTGGAGGTCCTTGGACCCCCAGTTTGGAAACTCACCCCCCTGGAGAAGACACTATAGTGCACAGATTGAGCCAGCTGATTGCCTGTCAGGATGCCCAATAGAAACACAGCTCTATGTCACTGCTGAGGCAATGTAATGTAATAGATTCAATTACTATATAGACTGATTATACCCCACAGCTACAAAATGAAACTGAACGCCTCAAATCATCATTTTACACCTACTATTAACCTAATAGTTTAGTAAAAAACACAGATAAGAGCAGAAAAATAATAATCTAATGCAGTTATACATCATTCTGGACTATTCTATACTATAAATTGTCTTTATCTTATGTTAACCACAGCTTTTTGTATGTCCAGGAAGCTCCACTCCTACATGACAACTGAGACACACAAATGCTTCTGTTCTCAGCTACAACAGTTCTAAAACACAGGAAGAAAGGCGGAAAACGAGCTGTCAGTGAAACATAATGTGTCACCGGCACCTCTACTGTCTTCCTCTTCCGTCTCAACGCCGCTGATTTGCGTCTTTCAATGCGGGAGCGGAGTGAGACACAGACGGGCACAGATAGGGGCGAAGCTGCCCGCCTTTCCGTTACTCACCTCTGGAAGATATTCCACAGAAAGCCCTGGTCCGGCGGGGCGTTAATGTGCGGCGGAGCTCTGTACGGACTGTGATACGCCATTTTTTTTATTTATTGCTGTTGTTTTTTAAAGGGAATAGTTTAGTGAGAAAAATCAAAAACAAAAAAAACTGCGAGGAAAAAGAGCAGAAACGCGGTCGCTTCCTCCTGCTGTAGTTTCAGCAGCTGAAGCTTCAGTGAGACGTTCACGGTTCAAAGGGGCGGGGTCGAAATCGCCCCGCCCATAACGCGGTGACGTCACGCCCCCCCTCCTTTGAACCGAGTAAAAATAGAATCTTAAACCCCAAAGAAAAAGAAGATGAAGAGGTTTAACTACTCGTTATATATATATTTTTTATCCTCTATATTTTTAGAGAGTTATTCTTAAAGACGAAACTAACACCCAGGTGATTAGTTATATTAAGACTAAAAAATAAAAAATATCACTCCACTCTACATATTAAAGTACTATCTACAGTCTCAAAAAGAAGCAATTTCACATTTTTTTGAGGATTAAATGTTATAAAATCAAGATATAAGTGACATAAAGGAAGAAAAGTGGTTAATAGGACTATTTATACACGAAATATTCTTCAATCTCCAAACCCCAACTTCTTTAATTACAATTATCATTTTACAGTTTTATTTTCCTATTTTTTCCTGTTTTGCTTGAACGCATCACAGAATCTCGGCACCTGATTGGTCCAGTTCGATTTGAAGCGGGAAAATAATAGCGCAGTATTATTTTATTATCAAATTAATTCCTAAACTTTAAAGTTTTTCTTCAAATTTTATGCTAATACGTTGTATTTTGTGAAAATGTTTTACTACCTAGATGTCCTCCACCGTCGTACTGGATGCTTTTCCACAATTTGGTGAGTTTAGCTAGTTTGTTAGTGCTAATTTTATATTGCAGCAAGGCTATTAGCTAATTTACTTACATATATTAGCTTTAAATATATGCAATGGTGGATAAAGTACTCAGATCTTTACTTCTGCTACGTAAAAAGCAGAAATACTGTTGTTAAAATAGTAAAAAAAAACCTAACTACTCGTTATATTAAAGTGTATTAATTTTAAGCTATGAAGTAATATCAAATAGAAATACCCCAATCAATTTTATTCGTATTGCTTTAGTAAATGTACTTGGTTACTTTCCACCACTGAATATATGTTTATTTCTAATTCTTATAAGAATAAATGTGTTTTTAACCAGGTTAGCAGCCACCAGAGGTATCAGGGTCACTCGCAGAGAGTTTCTCAAAGTCAATGTCAAGCGAACATGGTAAGAATATCCAAATATTTTATTTTCACCCTGGAAAGCCTGATCAATTTGATTTAGCTTTTTCCCCCATTTAGATCACAGGTCCAGATTATAACCACTATACTTAGACTTGTTAAATCTGGATTATGTTAACAGGGAAACTAGAGGCTCATTAAATTTTATTTATGATTTGATTTCACTGATTTTACAGCTAGAAGTTCACAGCATGATTCCATATTGCTTCATTACATTCATTATGTCCATGTAGAGCTCCTCGTTTTCATTTAAAAACAAAGGCATCAAAGTTATTCACTCCCCCCTCTAATTTTTTATATAAATACAACACACTATCAATTGTTATTACCTCACCTTTCCTTGAAATCCCCCTTATTTCTCAAATAAAATAAAGGTTTTGCGAATCTGAAACAGCATTTTTATGTGTATCTGGAGTCTCCTCTGTAATCTAATCCAGATTTGTCGAGTCTATAGTGGTGATAGATCTGGATGTAGTTGTTATGTGTCTGGATGTTCTGTTTTCCTAAGAAAAATGAATATTTCATAAACCTGAAAGTGGGGTTAAACAGAGTTAAAGCTTTTGCTATGATACATAATGGATGCAAGTGGCAAAAAATCAGGACCCAATGTTAAATATCAACGTTTATGTTTCCCTTATCTCTGAATAGGAAGCTAATTTCAACACATGAAAGTAACATTTCTTTTCTTGCCACCTAAATAACACAATAGTGTTATATTCTCTAGATAATCAGTTTGAGATGTCATACAATTTCCATTTTTCTAATTCAGTTTGCCAAATTTTTGCAGCCTGGATATTTTGGACTACGTGACGGCTCAGGTTCCTGCAGCACAGCCCCACCTGCCGAGGCCTCGATTCTCCCTCTACCTGTCCTCCCAGCTGCAGTATGGCGTGGTTGTAGTCTACCACAGACAGTGTGGCTTCCTGCTCGGTGAGAGGAACAAGCTGGAACAAGTAGAGCGAAAACTGTGATATGGGTCTTCACTGTCAATTTTGAACATTGTGTACACAGAATATACTGTAATTTACTGCAAGGTAAGCAAGATAATAGGACCTAGATAGACCTCGCTTCTCTATTCATTATAAATCGCAAACTGTATTTTAAATTACTTTTGCAGCAGTCTAGATTCACATACCAGAAAACAGGGAGAAAGTTAGTTGGATTAAAATAAAGGATCTTGCTGCTTATTCATTCAGGATTTGCAGGAAAGTTTAGTCACTAAGCAGCATATTTTTCAGTTTAACAAGACAGTTTATTTCCTGTGGGCTTTCCAAGGTAAGATCAGGTGAAATGTGAATATACAGTTTGTTCAACTCACACCAAAAACAACAAACACATCTCTCTGTCAGTTGCCAAATCTCAGAAAAGCTGTTTTGGTGTAAAAACTAAACAATCCTGTCATCACACATCTGCATTCAGCATGTTTTTCTAATCCCCCGGGTGAGTCTGTTGAAAGCACTATCATCAAACACAGCTGAACAGTTTCTATTTATTTAGTCTTAGATTACACCCCAGCGCTGATATTGCAACCAAAAGATTCACAATCATGCTGTTCATATGGTTGATGAAACAGAGAGACACAATGCAGGAGGAGAAGCCAGGAAAGCAACCGCTGTCTTTTGTCTGCAGTCGTTGTTGGAAGCAGCAATAGCATTTCATTTCTGCCATCAGTTGAATAGGAAAGAACCTCCCAAGGCTGTCACATACAATAATGCGTATCTTTCTGTGACATTCACAGCTTTGATGATGAAATAAAAGGGATTTGACAGATCTCAGAGGAAAATGCATAAAACATCTGCACCCTGCAGGATTTTTCACTATAAAAGCTGTACATTTGTCCAAATGGGGCGTGGGTTTCAGTAAAGCCAGAAGCTTCTTTTTTATATATAAGCAAGATGTTAGTGATATGACCACTTGGATATTTATTTACACATATAAAATGATCCAGCTTCAAGGCTGGTAAAACTATTCTTTGCTGGTAAATGAGCCAAAAAACAAACTTTGCACACAACCGCTGCTTTATATTCTGCACATAATATTAAACTACTAATATGTTTTTGTTATAGCTTCACTTTATATTTTTTACTCACATCTCTCTGTTTTCCAGAGGAGGTTCAAAGAACCGTTGACCGTCTGCTGCGCTATAAAGGATGCAAAAGTATAAACATGGATGAGTCTGACAGGTCTGTATGTAAACATGCACTTTAAAAGAGTTTGTTTTGCACCTTGAGACATTAAAATGTCAGCTGAACTGTGCAGAGTGTGTACGTGATGATGGAGACGGTTTGGGGGGAATAAAGACTGAACAGGAGAACATAGCGTTTAGCGAGCGAGGGATGATAAACCTGACTTGGCTACTTTTACCTGAATGGCTTTGTAAAATTTTAAGATGCCATGCTATGAAAGGGGAGTAATGTGTGAGCTCTTGCCTCTGCAGCTCTTTATTACCCGGATAAAATCCCAAACCGCTTGATACAGGTTCAACGTTAAGTTTTATTCATATATCTCATGAGAAAACATCCGTTATAACCGTAAATATTAATATCCACATCATAAATATAATAGGAAAATAGTTTGATATAATATCAGTAGTAGGGCTGCAACTAACCACTGTTTTGCTATTTAATTTAGATTTGAGCTGTTTGTGTGATTATTTAATTGGCTCCTTTATAATCTCCTTTTTAAACATTAAGTGATTTTATGGATAAATAATTGATCTTTCAGCTATTGTCTTATTAATCATTGAACTTTGCATTGCAGATAATTTATCTTATTTTGTTATTATAACTTGTTTTAATTTTTAAATAAAGTATTTTTACCTGTCGTAAAACACAATGTTAGATTTTTGTATAATTATATGAATATAATATATAATATAATTATAATTACTCTGTCACAGCAACATAAATTGATTCTGTACATAACCTTCGTGGTTGTAGGGATATTCCATATTTATTATTATTTTAAGCAGGAAATCCATTAATTATATAATGAATAGCACCGAATTAGCAAATACAACTCTGAACATGTGTGTAATTGATTAAATATTTTAAATACTTACTCTGTCTTTGTGGAGCAGGGCGGCCTTGGACGTGCCAGACAGCCTGTTCATGATGGGGGAGGCTGAGGGAGCTCAGGATCCCTTCTTCGGCCTCATGAAGTCACACCTCCTCCCCAGCCCCTATAAAATACCCCAGGTATTATATATCTACCATAGAGTGTACTGTATATAAAAGTGATATACACAAACACTAATACAACCATAAACTGTACTGGATGGATGTTGGCGAATATTTTTTCGCCTTTTGAGTGTAGACAACTCATAATAATAGTTCGATGTCACCCAGACTCAATGAATCCTGCTTAATATTAAATATACTGAGCATACTCACTGTACTTTTTAATAAAATAGCTCTGAAACTATAAATCTTCTGGATAAACTAAATTAATGAGACCATAGTATCTTATGTAAGAGACCTTATGACCTTTGTCTCTGCCTACAATCTCTACTGCTTTACTATCTACTCCTAAGAGTCAATGAATCATAGTTTCAGGGCTTTTAGGCCACATGTGTAGGTGTGATATCCCTCCATACAAACATGTGTAATACTCAGGTAAAGTAAATCATGGCTGGTAACTCCTTTTCTCTCTGGGTGCTGTAAATCTGTCTGACATGGCTGAACTTTGTCCTCCTTGTGATCATTTCCGAGGAGAAATGCCACATGTGGTTTAAATCGGAGTTAATGAATAAATCAAATAGGTGAGTAAAGTGTAAAAAAAAATAATAGAATGATAAATGTTTAATCTGAAATGATCTATAACTGGGCTTTTAGGATGTAAATTAGAAACTATTTTTAGATTCAGTTTCCTGTTCCACTAATTTACACACAAGGATCCTCAGAGAGCTCTCATCCTTACTCGTATGACGTAATTCACTACAGATATCTATGTAAAATCAAAGCCAAGCAAAATCAAGCTTTTGGCTTACAGAGAAAAAATAGGAAAAAAGGCTTTAATCAGGCCATGCTCTGGATTGAGAGGTTAAAATAAGTTTGCTTCTGTGTCAGTTATATAATATTTGTTAATTCTGTATTTTTAGCCGGGGCTCCTGATCGAAGAGGTGGGTTCACAGCACTCCCTGGTGCCCAGTCCCCACACCGCACTCGACAATGAGGGTGAGGCTGGTTGTTCTTAAAACATTTGAAAGACTTTTGCTGTGTCACCTTTCAGAAGCTGCCTCCTTTAAAGTCCAAATAATGAGAGGAAACACAAGGCTTCAAGTGTCTTTTTACCCCTACAAACATGTCTGTGTCACATTTTAACTGTTTTAATTGAGGGTTCAATTCTCTAGCCTTCAATCCTTGCATATTTCATCTTTTATAAGAGGAAACACCTGAAATAGACCCTACTTAATTACTAATTAATCTCATTTTAAGTGTGCATATTGAACTTTTACACAAATTAACACCTTTCTGTGTTTTATATGAAGTTTTATTATCTAACAAGGTATATTTGTGGTTTAAATACCAAAAATCATCTCTTCAAGCTATTTTCTGTAACTATAGAGTATGTTTTGTGTCTGTCTCATTAATATTAATGAGCCTCTCCTTGACTTGCCGTGAATTGGAGGTGGGCGGGGACTACATATTTGTGACGTCACAACTTTACAGAAGTCCTGATAGCATGCTCGGCTCCCTAATTCTTCTCGATGTGTTTCAAACCAGATTTCAGGTCGATTCCGGCTGCCATCACCCTGATAGAGAAGGAACAGTTCGTCATCACGGCTGCTGAGGTAAACTCTGTCAGATTCCAGGAAACATCCGGCATTTGTCATCGTTTCCAGGTGCAGCAAATGTCCTGGTGATGATGAATCACTGAGATGCATCGTGGACCATGTGCCCGCAGCATCTTTTGTTAAGATCTTTATCACAAGTTGGCCTTTCCTGTCTCTGTAGCATGAGGAAGTAGCATAGCATCAAATATACTTCTTTATTGTCTAGTGCAGTGGTTTAATTTAACATCCACTGCTTTTTAAATAATTCTTTTTAATTATAGAAAACTTTACGCAGCACAAACGCTTTAACAAAACACAAGGGCCCATGTTTCATTTTAAACATCTATGAGACTTTTACCTACTCTGCTGCTCATCATATTCACAATGCCTTAACTACTACAGGTAAAGTTTTGGATGGTATGAATTTAATACGTGAAAATATCCACTGGTTGGATATGGAATGGCTGGTCTAGTGCACAGGTGTCAAACATGTGGCCCGGGGGCCAGAGCCTGACCACTAAAGGGTCCAATCCGGCCCACTGGATGACTGTGACAAAAAGATTGGACCAGTTCCTATTTCTTCACAGAAATGTGAAGTCTGAGCATCTTTTCTTGACAGTAATGTATAGTTATTTTTTATTGGAGGAGATTTGTTGAAACCCTATTTATTTTTTTATGTTATATAATGCAATCAGGTTAATGGTGCAGGGGAAATAAAATCTAGAATTCAACTCTCTATTCAAGTGAATAGAGAAGAGAGGGCTTTAATATCTGCGTCATTGAATGCATGTGTAACTCTGAACACCATTAGCCTCCTCATTCTGTCATTTAGCAGCTGATAATGCTCCGCTAACGCATCATCAGCTGATGACGTCCATTTTGCCTCGATGAGATCTGACTTAATTGCATCAGCCTGCACTCACTGTCAATTTACAGAGAGATGTGGTCTACGTTTCTGTTGCTCTGCTAGTCTGCCTGGTTTTTGCTATTGTTATAGTGTTTAAAATCAATTTATTTACATTATTTATGACTAAACAGACCAAATTTTGTCCCTTTTTATCAGAATTTTTCAGGGGAAGAACTTCTTGAAGCTACAGACAGAGAGATCGACTTGCTGATGGATCAACCAGACCATTTCAGAGGTGTTTTTCAGTAGTGAACATGCTCGTATATAATATATAAAACATCCAGGTTTTGACTCCTACAGTGTGCTGCTCTTGTAATGTGTCAGTCAAATTCTTTGTGCCACTGAGTGCTCACTGCCAGAAAGGAAAGAGGGGAAGGTACTTTCATTTCAGGGAAGAATGGAGATTGCAATTGTGGTCACACATGATAAATAAAGATTGATTGATGTGTGTTCAACAGATGTGGAGGAGAGAGAGAAGAGCAGGGAGCTGGAAGGAGCCATGACCTCTATTGATAAGTGAGTCTAGTAGAGAAACCTCAAGCTGAAAAAACATTCTCAGACCTTTGACTCTTACTACACAGGGTCTTAAAAAGTATTTAAATGTATGCATTTCGAAATAATATCTTTAAAAAGACCTGAAAAAGTCTTGAATTTTGTGATATGGGTCTTAAAACGTGTGCACTTCAGAACTTCTCTGCATCACATTCTCCTCAAAAGTCTTAATGCGAAGTCTTTAAAGCATTGAATTTATGAATTTGGAAATTATACGTTTGAAAATGTCTTTAATTTATATCTTGGGCTTTAAATTTTTGCAGTTTGTAACTTGACTGTAGTACGAAAGGTGAGGTTTTAGTGAAGAAATATATTTTATATGGACATACAACACATTTAATTCCTGAAATATTCACTAAATTATGTTTTTGGTGAAATAGGTGTTAAATTTTATATAAATGGTCTTAAAAAGACTTGAATTTAACTTGATGAAACCAATATTTGATTCAATTACTTATCTGTATTTTAACTATGTATTTACTATGTAATTTATCTAATATAATTTAATAATTTTAGTAATTTATCTAATATGTAATGCCTGATTTCTGAGGCATTATTATATGGACATAGGAGGCATTTAATTGAAAAATAAATGAAGTTTTACATAAAAAGACTTAAATTTAACTTGAATAAACCTGTAGGAACCCTGAGTAGTGCCTCCGCTGTTAATTTCATAGTGGTTCCACCAGTCGATCTGCGCTCTTCAGATGTTAAAGTCAATTAATAAACAGTCAAACATTGACAAAAGAACTTTCTGGTTTTTCAAAGTGACTGAATATGTACTCATCAGTAATTCAGTATATTTAGATCAAACCTGTGTCCACGAACTGTCGCAATCGATAAATATAGAGCAGTTTACGTTCTGTAAAACATATTTGTGTGTGTTTCCAGGCTGAAGGAAACCGTGGTGGGAACAGAGCGGGACAGTGTGTGGCTGCTGGAGGAGGAGTTGCTTCAGTACGTGGAGGATCCAGTGGCGGCTGCCGCCTTGGAAATGACCCCGAGGAAGGTCGCGATGCCAAGTCCGTCCTCTGAGGAATCTGAGAAAGAGCCGGACAGAGCCACAGAAAGTTCCTATAATGAGGTGAGACAAGAGGCGTTTTTAGGCGAATAAATAGGACAAAACACTTCATGAAACCCATGACCATGGATTTGTGGTTCTCAAAGTGGGGTATAGGGACCCCCAGGGGTTCTTCAAGAGGTGCCAGGGGGTCCCCAGAAAAAAGGAGAATAATTTATTCTGTATTATAGAACAGTTTGTTCTGAAAACAGCTTAATATGGGATTGTCGGTAGGTGACGGTATATTTCCACGAGTAAATAACACGTATTTTCATCTTTGAGTTCATATTATTTAACTCTGATATGTAGAAAACACTGAGCTGAAGGTCGCAAAGTGTCTGCTGCCCTGTTTACTGTCAACGTTAATCTACATTCCACTAAATGACTCATGATCTGCCTCTTTTGTTTTGGAAAATATGTAAGATGCAGAGTTCATATGGGTGTGTCAATACCGTAGATTACATCATTTACAGTATGAGTTCTGGGTTGTGATTTCCTGGGTCGTAATGATTAAAGTATGCGTTTCCCGCTATGCCGACAGGTGGCCATTCCTCCTCTGAGAAAACATGGCGGAGGCCGCAGGCGTCAGCTGGTGTTTGTGGACGATGACGTCCAGATACCCGACAAAGTGATGAAGAAGCAGATTGAAAACCCGCTGGCTGAAACACTGGAGCTGGTAAAAAAGGGCACAACTGGAACCACAATATTTGGGAGGTGGCTACAGAAGAGTCAGAATCAATTTATGTTGCTGTTACAGAGCAAAAAAAATAATCTGACATTGTGTTTTACTACAGATAAAAATACTTTATTTAAAACTTAAAACAAGTACAAACTGACCCAAATCAGGCAAAAAATGCAAAAAGCTAAATTATCTGCAATGCAAAGTCAAATAATTAATAAGATAAGAGTTCAAAGATAAATTATTTGTCCATAAAATCATAGAAATCACACTGAAGATCATTCCAGAACATGAATAATATATTCTGTAAGATAAAGGAGCCAATTAAATAATCACACAAACAGCTCGAATCTAAATTAAATATCTAAATAGTCTCTACTACTGATATTCTATTAAACAATTTTCTTATTGTATTGATGATGTGGATATTGATGATATATATTGATTGTTCTCGAGCTGGTAAAAAGGGCACAACTGGAACCACATCTGAATCCACAATATTTTAGTCATTAAACAATTCCAGTCATAGCTGCACACATTGTACACATGAATAAAACACAGCTGAATGACTTTATGATTTTAAATTCTTTGTGCCGTTCTGTAATCAAAGTCTTGACATCAAAGTGTCTATTCACCAGGGCGTCCATTAATTAAACTCCAGCTCTCGTCCTGCTCTCTAAACCCACTGGAATACCGCTCATTGATTTTATTTCCTTCCTTCTTTCTCTCCTTCCTTCCGTAGTTATATCTATAATTTCCTCTGAGACAATATCATTGGCTTTTAGCCCTTTTCTCTCTCTCTACTACACACTAAAGGGATCAAAAGTCGCGTTTGAAACTAATATTTTTGTTCTTCCTCTCAGTCCGAGGTGGTGTTGGACTGGTCTTCCTGCTCCAAGGACTCTTCTCCTGCTCTGCTCTTCACTGCCCCCTGTGGATGTCAGTAGGACTACATTTGACCTCTGACCTTTAACATGATTTGTCTGTACAGAACACTGTTTTCAATCAATAGAATTACTCTTTAACCCTCATGTTCTCTTTGGATATTTGTTGATTCTTTTTGGCCTAAAATTTTGCAGAAATTCTTCTTTTTATTAGAATGTTTTAAATCCATTGTCTTTTATACTCTGTGGAAAAATTTTACACACAAATCTGCTGTAAAATCATCAATATTTTTTCATAAATCTCTTCAGCAACTTTATTTCCTGCTTGAAACTACTAAACATTGATTATTTTCAGGATTTAACCATTTAATCTCTTTAATCTAATATCTCTCTCTGGTTATATCCCTTGATTGTTGATCACCATGGTTCCAGTGCAGCGAAAAAATAAAGTATGACATGAAATTCAAACTTTTTGCAGTAAAATATACAGAGGAAAACTCTGGAGAAGCAGCTGGGAGACATTTAACTATAGTACTATAATCTGACTTTTAAAAAATGTAGGTTATACGGTCGTCATACTAAAAGAATTTTAATCAATTGACTGTATTTTTTCTAGTTTTGCTGAGCAAGATTTTTGTCAGGAAGGAATTAATCTCCTGTCTTTTTTTCTTGTATTACTTAAAATAATGAGTAGAAAGATACTGTAGATATATTATTAGTGGTTAGTGGAGGGAGGGAAGGAAAAATATAGAAAAATGTGCAGTTTTTTATATTTATTGCTTGAAATGAAATTAAAACTTTCTGTCCTAAAATATGCAGAAGAAAACTCGGAAGTAGCAGCCATGAGACATTTATCTACAGTACTGTAATCTGACTTTTGAAAAATGTACGTTATATTTATTATATATGATTAATAATTAATTAAACCAAAGGGCTGATGGTGGCAATAGCAGCAGGGCCACCACTAGAGGGGGTCATGTGGTGCTATATACAGCTTCCACATTAGTAAATATTGAAAAAAAGGCCTACTAGCATTGGTCATAAGCTGACAACCACCCTGACCTCTGACCTGTTCGCAGCTCTCCTCCATGCTGAAATCCAATCGATGTGGAAAGAGGGCGCGCTGATCACATCCCTGCCGGAGGGAAAACAGAGAGGGGAGGTGGAAGGAGAAGAGAAGGAGGAGGAGGAGGCGATAAAGGAGTCAGAGCAGGACAGAGAAAATCCGAGGGCAGAGAGGAAGAGGAGGCACTCGAGCATGAAGGAGGTGAGTCTGAGTGAAGGTGCAGTTAAACACCATCGTCCGTGGAGGAGAAAACGATCATCAGTCTTCGGTTTGAACCTAACGAGGTAGTTAAGAATCAGAATTAGCGTTCAGTTCTAGCCCGACAACTCCGTGTTCAGTTCAGTGGTGAGACAAATGAGATTATAAACCTCATTCCTGTTTCATGAGACTGTGTTTCCTTCAGGTTTCCAGCGAGTTGGGACTTCAACCCTTAGACGCCTCATGTAAGATGTTCCTTAACAGGCAGGATTTTGGAAAATGTGCTTATTTAAAGTCCTGTTAGTGTTTGATATTCAACGTTTTTAGGGATTTTGAAGGGAACTGGGGTCTTAAAAAGTATTAAAAGCATTAGATTCATGACTTTTGGAAATAATACCTTAAAAAGAATGGTAAAAAGTCTTAAATTTTGATATCTGGGGCTTAGAATTTGTTGAATTAAATAACGTAACCTAAATAAAAAGTGATGGAACTGGCATGGCCTTAAAATTCTGGGATGCCAGAAGTTGTGTTTTAAAGTCATATTCTATTCATTTTGGTGATTATTTTATTTATCTGGACATATTATGCATTTAATATCTGAAAATATTCACTAAAAGTCAATAAATAGACATTTTATTCTGTTTGCTGCAGTACATCATATTCAAAAAATATTTGATATGGACATATTTAATATTTGCATTTAATACAAATATAAATTTACACATTTAAAAGAATTGTTATGTTAGGTATTAATTTTTATATAAATAGTCTTATAATAATAGTCTAGAAATGACCCATAATGCTTCAAAATGGAGAAATCAGGCATTAAATATTCGATAAATTACTAAAATATATTAGATTTACCTAATAAATAGTTAAAACACAGATAAGTAAATAAATAGTTAAAAGTCTTAATGTTAAATCTGATCATGTCATTGAATTTCCCGTGTGTGAAAACACATAAAAGCACACGTTTTTACCTTCTTTAGTCAAGAAGATAAGTAACTCATTAGATTTTCATTTATCAACGGCGGCCATATTGGATTTCTCCAGTTTGAGGCCATTTTTGAACCTGGAACACAGACGATTTGAATTCAGAACCCTTCAAAACCCATAAAAACGTGTGTTAAAAATTAACATGAAACTTGAAAACTCTGATTATTAGGATTTTAGTGCAACTTTTGGCAACACAACTTAAAGCCGCACTGTGTTTTCGTGTGTTTTTAAATAAACAGCCATGTCGGATGTGATCCTGGACAAATCCAAAGAGGAAAAATCTATAAGCAACGTGAGCACTCCACTCAGCAGATGGTGAGTCTCAGGTGGATAAATACAGTACATGGATGGACAGCTGGATGGATGAGGAGCTAGAAGTGTGTGTGTGTGTGTGTGTGTGTGTGTGTGTAGGTCTCCACAGGAGGCAGCCCAGCAGGCGATGGAGCCTATAGCAGAGGAGAACATTGAGATGCCCGAGGCTGAGACTGATGCAGACGGCAGGGACGTGCTGAGGTAAAAAACAAGCGCACAGATAAACGTCACGACTCCTTCTGCATTATTCTCTGCACATCAACACCTTCTGAATGCACATGTGTAACTCTAAACCTCTGCATTATCATTGACATTTATGTAAATGTGTGGTGTTTTTTCTTATTTCTTTTTTTCAGCTGGATCTTATCCACCCTGCAGAGATCTGGGAAAGTCGCTTTTGACTCTCTGCTGCCCCCGGAGGCCGACCGCACCACTGCAGCTCACACGTTCCACATATTGTTGGGTAAAATACATCAAACACATGTTCCTTAAAAGCATTGAATTTATGAAAAAGTTACACTATTTTGACTATTTATATATCTGTATTTTAACTATGTATTTATTATGTAATTATCTAAATAATTTAGTAATATTTTAACCATTTATTTACTTGTATATCTGTATTTTATGGGTATATTCTACCCATTTATTTAGTCATTTTAATTGAATTATTTAATTTAACCATCTATTTAAATGCAGATAAGTAAGTAAATAAAATCAGTTTCAAATGCAATTATTTTTAAGACCATTCATATAAAACTTTATTCATATTCTACCTATTTCTACCTATTTATTTAGCAATTTTAGTAATTTATCTAATATCTATTGCCTTATTTCTCTATTTTGAGGCATTATAGGACATTTTTGAGTCTGGCATACAGACAATTTGAATAAAGCACCCTTCAAAACCCATAAAAACTTATATATATGTGTCAAAAATAAAAATAAAATGCCTTCAGGACTTTAAATAAGCACATTTTCCAAAATCCAGCCAAGTCTATTGTTCATTAATCTGAAGATGTAGGATTAAATTGGATTTTTTCATCGATGAAAACTGATTTTCTCCAAATTCCTTAGTGATTTTTATGAATTTTGTCTCTTTTTCTTCAGAGCTGTTGTCTGCCAGACATGTGACTGCACGGCAGACTGAACCCTACAGTCCCATCACCATCCTGCAGCCCTCAGGATGACCGCCCCACACACACACACACACACACACACACACACTCACACACACTCACACACACATACCTTCTGTTAATTAAATCCGAACATACATCAACTGTTTTATATTCCATGAGGATGTAATGAATTCAATCCTGTGACTCCTGAGTAACACAAGTTCATCAATTCTCACGGGATAATGTTTAAATGTTCGATTCTCATGGGTTAAATGTTTGTATATGAACTGTTAAAAGACTCAGGAAGGTGAAACGTTCATCTTTATTAATGTAATTTGTACCCATTTTTTTAAAATAACATGTTTTTAACTATTTTAATCTTTGTTCATACGATTGTATTTTTAAATATGTCCATTCTAGTGCATTACGTCATGTGCTGTTATTGAAAATGTGACTGAGATAGATAGTTTTTATACTTTTTTAATGCTTTTAAACCAAATGTTTTTTTATTCTGTGTGAATTTCTACCTTGAAGCTTTTAATAAAATTTTGCAGAGCTGTATAAACTTTGAATTTCTGGCGTTACTTACTTGAAAAATCACTGTAAACTCGCTTTAACGTGTGTTTTTCTCTCTCTTACCTCACACAGAACCTGCAGCTTGACGCTTGTTGTTCGAGGCTAAAAGAGCATCACAGGACAAAAAAAACAAAAAGAAATCCGGATCCATGTGGCACCTCAATGCGACTGAGGCCCGAGTTGAGGTCAGTGCTGCAGTCAGAGAACAGAAATCCAAGTTAACGTCAGCGTAACGGAATGGTGATTTTGTTGACACTACTCGAGATACATTCTGGTTACTGTGCTACGCCAGGAAACTTCTAAAACCGGCCGAAAGCTTTTGTTGTGTTGCACATTCATCCGCGCTATTTCCAACTCAGTATTTATAACTTATTGGCAATATTATATAGAGGAATGGCTGGAATTAGAGAGAGGAAAAGCTCGTCTGTTTGAAGACCCTCAAACTCACAAAAACTAGAAACTTTAGAGGCTTTATAACAGAAAGTGTTTTAATTATGGAGGACTGAAACTGCCCTAATCAATAATAAATGAATAATTAAATAATGACTCAGTACATAAATAAATATTCCAGTAAATGTATACATACATAAATAAATGTATACATACATAATTTTCTATTTAATTCATTCATAAATTTGTGTAGTATTTTCCTATTTAATTGATTTCCCATCATTTTTAAAATGTATTTATTTAATTTAAAATTAAATAAATTAATGGAAATTAATTAATTTATTTTAATTTATATTTTATATATTTATATAAATTATTTATATATGTATAATTTATATTTATTATAAAAAAATATTTTTAATTATATTTATTATAAAATTTTTATTATTATTATAAAAAAATTAATTAATAAATAATACACAAATAATCATAAATAAATAATATATTAAATAATTTTATTTATTTATTTAAAATTACGACAGACCTCTATACAAATGGTTCTACGTTTTCATTGTTAAATTACAGTGAAAATAAATTATTGCCCTTTTTTTTTTCAAGGACCCCTGAGGGTCCCCGGACCATAATTTGAGAACCACTGACCTAAAAGACCCTCAAAATCAAAACTATAGAAGAAATATAACTACAACTCACAAGTAAAACCTCTTTAAAGTTGAAGTGTGGAATATAAATTGCAAATATACTAAAAACTTTGAGTCTTTTCCGCCAAATTATTGGGGATATGTATATAAAATAAACCATTTATTATAAAATTAAAGGAGATCTAGAGTTTAAAAGGCTAAATAAAACCATACAAATAAAAAATGTCATTTTGATTATAGATTAGCATCAGTTACAGGTCAATAAGAACAAACTGGAACCTCTGGTCTATACGATAATGATTTAAAGCGATTTATACACTGCAAGTGTTAGTTTTGACCTCTGAAATCACCTCTGGCATAAACAGGAATCCCGATGAGAAACACAGCGAGTGTGACTCAGTGTTTAGAGACTGGATCACACCAGCTCTGCAAAAAAAATGGATGAAATTGGCACCGAAAATTACAACAAGGAGCCTCCTCCTGGCAGGAGACAGGAGATGTCATCTCTGTAATAAGGAAGTAATAAAGGGAATTTATTTTAAAGGTTTATTATTAAAGGTTTCACCGTTTATTGTAGGTAAATTTCCAGAAATAGCACATTAGATGGTGGCATTTTACTATAGAATGAAATAATAACTTAAGCTTATATTTACCATCTAGCTACTCTATGAATAGATTTGTATTGAATATTTGCAAGTTAAACATTAAAACCATTATAGATTGAATATATTTACCCCATAATATTATCAGAACTTGACTTTATATGTGTATTTGCATTAAATCAGCTGAGATTATTATACAATATATTTTCTCCAACTATATTTAAGTTTCCTGTTAAATTATGGGTCAAATTTACCCGTTTTATAGATTGAAGATCTAGGAAAAGTAGTTAAAAGTGTTTTTTTCAGGATGAAACTTCATCTTGCCTTAATTAATCAACGTATAAATGAAAATGGTTCGTACTGATCAGCATCAAACTAGAGGTAAAAGCGTGTCAGAAATGTCAGAATATTTATTTCTTTGCAACTTTGAGACATATTAAACACTGTTGCTGAGAAACAGGAGGCTTTAGGACGAGTGTTAAATTTAGTAAGATTTTGAAATTATTCCCGTTTATTCCCATATATTTTCGTTAAATCCAATGTAAAGTTTTCCGATTTTGCGACCCTAATTACAGTGAAGGCGGTGACGCACACTTATTTATTTTTAAAGCCTGTTCTTGTACGAATCTGTCGATATGATAATCGGATTTAAAAAGCCAGAGTGTCCGCTCTTTAAATTCCAGAAGCTTTGCATCATCTGCATCCCTCTGCAGTGCTGTAAAGCTGCTGCCTGTGTGAAAGGATTTAATGTGGCCGCCCGATGGAATGTGACATGCTGAGTCCAGAGTGTTAGCCCAAGTGGGAAAACAACACACACACACACACACACACACACTCAGTGGCAGCATGTGTGTGTGGACCACATATATGGGGGCGGCATCGGTTTCATGCATTAAACAGGCTGCTTGTATCAAATCATTGCATCCAGTACATTAATTGCATGAGAAAAGTCTCAGCTATGACACTAAATAAAGCATTTTTATCTGTAGTAAAGCACAAAAAGGTCAAAGGTCACACTAGTTGTCCAAATGGCATAAAATAGAAGTTCACTGCTTCTAATTATACATTGGACTAATGATTTCTGGATTATTTGGGCTAATAACTCATTTTTTCTAGATGATATTCACTGTAAAACAAGATATTTCTTAGGCTTTTTGCAATATTCTAGTTTTATTTGCTCTGTCACAGTCTCTCGATATCAGATTTATATAAAAACACCTAAAAACCTGGTACCAGATAGTTTAATTCTCAGGTTTAAAAGGCCTAAAAACAAGCAATCAACTAGTTTTATAGTCAAAAACCTTTTAAAATACAGTTTTAAAAGCATTCATCAGGTCTTTTAACGCTCACAAACCGCCATCTAGTCAAGTTTAATTATCCAAAACTCCCCAAAAAACCTAACAATCATTATTAATATTTCATTATTAACTCCATTAATAACTATTCTATCCATATTTAATGCAACTGTGTTCCTTACCTCTAACAGGTGATGGTTTATTTAGGATAATTCACTTGTTTTTCATAAATGAATGAACATTTTTAATATTAAATGTTGATTAAGGCAACGTAGATTTATTTGTATAGAATATTTCACACAAGTGCTTTAGATAAAACATTAAAGCATCAAGATACAATTTAAACAGTTGTTTAAAGGGAGGAAAGATTTAAATTAATACAAATTACTACTTAAATGCTACTTTTTCCTAGATCCTCAAACTTTAACACGTGATTTTTTACCATTTTGTTTTACAAAAAGTCATGATTTTGTGACAAGAATGATGAATTTTAAACATTTAATCCGCCTAGAATATAAAAATAGTTGATAGCATGTTTTTTTAAGCCTTTTTAAGAGAATTAAACTGTCTGGTACCAGGTTTTTAGGGTTACACCACATGACAGTTTTATCACTGGTTACGTCATTTTGAGCAGGAAACCGGTTTGGATCCGAACCTCATTAAACCCAGAAATAAATCTGACGTCCCAGCCTGAACCTGAAGTGACCTGCTGACACTTTGTCACAAATTGATCCCTTTAAAGTACCAACTGAGTCATAAAACATAAGGCGCGTGATTAAAGAGGCTTTCGCCGCGCTGCAAAATCCCATTTACTGACTTTAGACCGCGCACACACACCTGGGCCAAGCGTCCGATCCTCCCTGACAGGCTAATAAAACTCACACCTGAGCGACACATAACACACGTCCTCGCCCGGCTGCATATATCAGCCGGGAGGGCTGCGAATGCTCCCACTTTCCAGAGGGCCTTGTGTCATCATCGGCTGTGAATCATCATTTCCTCATCCTTCTTTCACAGGAGTAGAATCTGCAGCACCCGGGTCGGAAGAGGGGGAAAAAAAGGTGCAGAAAAGACGCCGGGGAGCAGTCGCACAGAGATAAAGAGCCTAGAATTAAAGGAATAACACATCAAGCTGGCGGCGGACGAGACGAAGAGCTCACCGGAGGAGGGGGGCGTCGGCCGAGGATCCCCGGGACCCCGCGGCAAGATGGTCCGGGTGGAGCTGGAGTGGGACGTCCCCATGTCGGTGGCTCTGCCGGTCCAGGTGCAGCCGGAGCCGGCGAACCAGCCCTTCCCCTTCCTGGACACCACGCTGGCCGACCTGGGCATCGAAGAGTGAGTCCGAGAGATCCGGAGAAGGAAAGAGACGTGTTTTAGGCGGGTTTGTAATATGTGTGTGTGTGTGTGTGTGTGTGCAGGTCGGAGGTGAAGGAGCGTGTGGTCTGGGTCGACAAGAAGAAAACGCAGGTGAAGAATAAGGCGGGGAAGCTGAAGGAGAAAGAAATCACAATCCTGGAGGTAATGCATCGAAGTATCTGTCAGTTTTTAAAAAACTTTACTCTCATAATCCTGAATAAAGAAATGTTAATGTCAGATTTTGATGCTGGATTTGTTTGTCTATTACATAAAGTTCATATTTATCTAAGACAAAAATACCTAATTTAATTAAAGGACCACATACTGAATTATTTGAATTAAATAATTAACATATAAATCACAACACCTACAAATTTCTCCTATATTTAAACATTTACACAATTAATTAATTAACCTTCCATTTACAAAAGTGCAATTTCAACAATATGATGAATGTATTTAGTACAATTAGTTTAATAAAAAGTAGAATTATCTTGAATTATTTTATTCCTTTGGCAGATAATTTTACTTATTTCAAGCTTTTTTGAAAAATTTGATAAAAACTCAGAATTAAAAGATAAAAAAAACAGTTAATATTTTATAGTTTTAAACAAACAAGACTATATAGACTAGATCTAGTTCACTTTGCCCATTGCACAATATATTATTATTCACTTCTTTAAGTCATGGATCCAGGAAAAAGTAGTATTTAAGTAGTATTAGTATTTAATTTTATTTAATTTAAATATTTCCTCCTTTTAAACAACTGTTTAAATTGTATCTTGATGCTTTTAATATTTTATCTAAAGCACTTGTGTGAAATGTTCTATACAAATAAATCTGCCTTTCCTTAATCAACATTTAATATTAAAAAGGTTAATTTCTGCTTCATAAACAGTGGATTTATGTCAAAAAAAATGTAAATGTTAAGTTTAATATCATGTGAAATTATTGTCTTTTATATGTTGGTATTACACAAGTAATCAAGTGATGAAACATTAATAAAATGTTGAATATTTTTATGAAAAACAAGTGAATTATCCTAATTAATTACCTGTTTAAGTATTAAGGAAAACAGTTGCATTAAATATTGATAGAATAGTTATTAATGGAGTTAATAATGAAATATTAACAATGATTATTAGGTTTTGGGGGGGTTTTGGATAATTAAAAATGCAGGTTTGTGAGAAATTAACACAACAGGAGGGTTAAATACCATTTTATATATTTTAGATATTGTTTTTTATATATATATATCAGGTATTTGGCAGATAAATCTAATTCTAAATCTGACAAAGTCATATTTTTTATTTGTTATACAATCATGATGCGTCTATTTATATAATCCTATCAATCAGATTATATTTCTATAGCACAAAGAGCTTCACACAACAAAAGTAATAAAATAAAAGCCTTACCTCATCTCTCAGTAGATGACCGTTCTGTTAAACATGACGGAGGTAATTAATGACTCGGTGTTGACACACATATGGAAGGAAAGCGACGTATTTAGTTGTATATTCTTTCTGCTGTAGGTGCGAGTCAAAGCCCAGAAGCCCGGAGAGAAACAGCTGCAGGAGATCCTGTACAGCACCGAGGCCCACACCGACCGCTCCTTCTGCCGCACGGGGATGAACATCCTGCCCTGGAAGAACAGATGTGCAGGTAATAGAATAATAAAAAATATAATACGCTGCACATCTGCAGGGATTCTAACTAGCAAGTAACGAGGGAGGATTTCATTCCTGTATTTGAACAGCTGTGGCCTCAAAAAGTCACATAACCATTATCAAACCACTACACGTCCCATTTATACCATTTATTTTCTATAAATCACACAAAATGTGGGATTTCTGTATAACTGAAAAAGAATTATGCATTTTAAAATATTTAATTTAACCTATAATGAAAAAACTAGTTGATAGCATGTGTTACTATTACTCTAAAAACTGGTAGCAGGTTTTTAGGTTTTGATATTATCGCACAAGCAGAATTGCAAAGATTCTTCAGTTTTCTAGACATTAAATATAATTTCAGTCAATAAATTTAAAATTGCCTTGTTAAATTAAACAATTAAGGTATGTATAGGTATATAAAATAAGATAAAATATATAAATTTAGTTCAATTTGATCTCAACTAGGCAAATTTCTACAAATTTCTCCTTTGCTTTTTATGCAAAATAAAAGATAAATTATCTTTATACAATTAAACCTGCAATTTAAAAATATGATAAACAATAAATATCTTGTATTTAGTGCAATTAGTTCAATAATGAGTAGAATTAATAGAATTATTACATGAAGAAAAATCTATTTATCCCATAATACATAATTCCTTTTAAGGGGATTATTCTAGAGATTTGAATTATTAAATCTATCTACTATCACATCATTGGAAAAAAATCTGTATCAGTAACATTTCAAGCTTTTATTTTAAGTATAAAATGATAAAACGTCACTTAAAAAGCTTAATATTTGTCATATTCAGCATTTTGTCCTTTTACTGCATAGCACACCTGTATACACTTATATTTTACTATTTATGTACACAACTTATTCCAAATTAAACTATGCTATATTGTATTGAATAAAACTCAAAACTCATCAGGAACTTTAATATTTTAATATATAAACTGCTGTGTATATCAATAAATACGTAGATCATAGCGAATTTTCAAAAATGTTGAACTGTCCCTTTAAATCTGATTGTTTTAGCCAATATATGCTACATTATATTCTCCCTGTTAATCTTAAATTCTGTAAAATTATTGACTTATTCCCATTAATTCCCACATACACCTCTAGAAAAACTGCATTTTTTCACTTGAAATCAGCATTTCTACATGTAATTCCAGCCATTTTGGCCTTATTCTGCTTAAAGTGGCAAAAAAAATAAGGGTTATTGCATTAAATATTGATTTCTTAACTCTTTTTAAGTGTAAATATTAGTATTATGTTGTTTTAAAAATGAATTTGATCTAGTTTCTTGTTAATTTCACAGTGGTCTCATTCTTTCTTTCTTCTACAGCGATAGAGGAGAATGGACTTGAGCCGGTCCAGATGAACCTGGCCCTGGATCTGGAGAACCAGCAGAGTAACGCCACTGAAGCTAAAGACCAGCGGGAGATCTGAGGCAAACCATCCAAAACCTTATACTATATAAATATTTTTTCCTTTTAAGACTAATATAAAGTGCTCAACTAGTCCATTTACACAGCCAAGGCGAGGTTCTGTTGCTCGCCGTTAACTGCAGGGTTGAAATTCGCCGGCATGCCAGTAGAATCCGCTAAACTTCTGTAGCATTTGTAAAAACTCTTACTTGTACTTGTCAAATATGTGTTGTACAGTTTGATAATAACAGAAATAGACTGAGCTGAGTGTACCGAGAGACGTCTTTGTTTCTTAATGTGACTTATTAGTTATTAGAAACCGCTTTGTATGAGTGAGGAAGAAGGAAACGGAAAGTCTTGAAGCCCACAAGGAGACGGGAATGAAATATAACATTTATCGGGTTCAAATTCATAGCGGAGCCAGAAGTCAGACGGGACAGCAGCAGTTCATAGTAGCACTTAAAGGTGAGGAAACAAATAACAGGGAAAACAAAAAAAACACAACGGAACACAGGAAGTAACCGTAACTCTTAAAATAAGCCAACAAAGCATGCACGTAACTAAATAAATTAAAAAAAGCAAACAGGTGAATGTTGTAATAACTGTCAGAATGGCTGAAGTGCTGTTTTGTTTTTTTTTTTGATGGGGGGTTGAATTCACAAATAATAAATGTCCCGTTTTTCCAGCTTCAGTATAAAAATGGGTTGTTTTCGGGCTACGAGGCGGCTATAGCCGCGCTAAGAGAGGCCTGCTGCTCTCCAGGAAGTGAGGTCACGGCCGCTTGGAATTCCGCAGAATGACGCTGGGCGAATTCTTTCAGCAATAAGAGCAAAGTGTTCCGAGCGTCTGTGGAGAAGAGACAGAAAAAAAAAAAGTTCTGATTACTAACAACTCAACGGAGGGGATGGAAAGTTTGATTTTCAGTGATTCCATTATCACCTTCATCGACGTCTTTGTTTCCCAGGACGTTAGTGGAAGAACTAACGATGGGTTTCATTAGCTTCACAATCTGAGGAAAAGGAACAAAAAGAAAGATGTTAACGTTAACAATGACAATCCACGAATTCCATGTAATGTTTGTTGGCTTTGAATTAAAAAGTTTAGGTTTGTATTTGCTGTTGTCATTTTATTTCCCCCCGTTCATGGGAATAAATCCAAAATATACAAATTGAAAATTGGCTTAAACTAAAACTAAGTTTTTAAAGGGATAGTACAAGATTTTTGGAAAATTTGACCACTGTCATAGCACATTCCTTGAATTTACAAAGTTGGAAACTTTCCATAGTTTGAATATAGTTGAGGGAAAATATATTAAAGCATAATCCTGGCTAAAACAACCAGATTTAAAGGGATAGTTCAACATTTTTGAAAGTTCACTCATGATTCCCATAGTCATAGGTTTGTATCTGCTATTGTAATTTTTTTTTCCCCCCGGTAGTTTTCAAAGTTGGAAACTTTATATGGGAATAAATCAAAAATTTACAAAATATAAAGTTGGCCTTTAATTAAAACAGTGGGATATAATACTATACAAAAAGGGGTAACCCATTTGCATTCACTCAAAGGGAAGGAAAAAATATTTTTCAGTGCAGCTTAATTTTTTTCCCCACTGTAAACAGTTTACTGAAAGATAGAAATCTGAAAATGGATCCAACAGACACATCCTGTGTCCCTTCATTTAGTAGCAGGTGTGAACGGGTTTTGTACCAGAGCAGGACTGTGTGTGTAGACCAGAGCCAGGCAGCTGTAAACCGTCTTGTTCTCCTCCATGTCCTCTTTGAGAGGAAGCTGAGTCACCAGAGCTGGCACCACCTGTCAAAGAAAAAGAGAAAACACCGTACGATGATTCCACTGAACAGCAGCGTTAATTTCTGCAGACGAGTCTAGATAAAATACAGTTTTCATGACAAAAAACAATGTTCTTAAATAATAACCAGTATTTATTTTTTATTGAAGAAAAAACAAGATGGAATCTACTTTATTGAATAAAAACTTAATAAAATGTTCTTTTTTATCAAAGACATTTTAAATTACACACAAAAAAGTGCTGTCACTGGATGCGCGTCACTCATTTCTTCTATTTTGCATCCATCAGTGCTGTCGGCACTAAATGCGGCGACGTCGGTTCCTTCATCACCAGAAGCTACTCGCTACCGTTTTAACCTGTTGGGTTACGCACTTTATTAAACTCTGGTGGTGTCACTTCAAAATACGCCCCTGTGTCACACTGAACTCAAAGGTTCCTACCAATATTTCCTATTGTTACAGATACCAGAGTAGATTAATTTTGTTTAACATCACTATTAAGAAAAACTCTGGATTAAAATACTTTGGATTTTCTTTGACTAAAACTTTCCAGGACTAAAATGTGACTACAAAAAGGAAAACAAGTCAATATGGCTGAAATTATGTGTATTTGACACAAGACTGAGACTTTATTGAAAAATAGACTATAAAATCAACGCTGTTGGACAATCAACAAGGAATTCTTTAAAAAATTAATATATTCTGCATCCAAAACAAGCGTAAAATCTGATGCAGGTGTAAACGTACCTGCTCCAGTGGGACGGCTTCCACGTTGCTTAGGATCATCCTGCAGAGGGCAGCACACAGGTTGTCGATCACCCTGAGGTCAGACTCCTTGTTCAACAGGTTGGAAAACACAGAAAGCATCATGGGGTAATCACTGGAGCTTCGTTAAGGAACAGTTCCATTCAGACCAGTTTTCCTACTCGAAAATGACGTTACCCACAATAAATATGGAAAATCTCTACAACCACAAGGGATTTGCACCTAAATCTGGAATCAAAAGAAACCTACAATTAACGATTCACGATTATGAGTGAAATGAATTTAGGCCCAGATTGACAGTGCTTGGATTTCCTGACGGTCTGTGAACGCATCTTGGAGTCACTCACTCGTGAACTTTTCTTACAAAGTTTGTTGTTTTGGCCTAACATAATCGGAATTAATCAATAATCCATTTACTAACCACCCCTAGTGAATATCGTCTTGGAAAAAATTAGTCATTAGCCCAAATAATCCAGGAACCGGTATTCTAATGTAGGATCCGTATTTATGCCAAAATGGAGGCATGTAACTAGAAGCTGTGCAACTTTAGAGGGCCACTTGAACACCTAGTGTGACCTTTGACCTTTTTATTGTGCTTCACTACAAATAAACATACTTTAGTGTTGTAGCTGAGACTTTTTTTTTTTTTTTATGTGGGTGCATAGGTAGATGGGGGTGGTAATTTGTGGCATGGACACATTCTCAGGCTCAAAATGATGCATGAATGAGTACAGATTAAGGCAAAAGTGTCTAGTTGCAGACACTTTTGCTCACAGAAACACACAGGTGAGAAGGATACGATACTACGATGGGTCCGGCTGCCTGGGCCAGACATCCCAGCCCGTAGACGCTGTTGTTGCGGACCTCGGCGTCGCTGTCCCTCACCCCGGCGACCAGGACGGGAAGCAGCCGATTGGACAGTCGGCCGGCCAATCCCTGGCCCCCGGACACACCTGTCAGAGCCTGCAGGATCTCGCCAATCGTACCCACGGAGAAGGATCTGTCCGCCACCGTGCATGAGGATTTCTTTTGAGGAAAAAAAAACAAAAAATGCCCCTTTTTGTATTTACCATAAATTTTCGAATATAGGCTCAGGCCTTTATTGGAATCAGGCCACAATTACAGACAGGTCTCCATTTCCATTTGAGCAAAACTGACTACCAGTAGAATGAAGGAAAATGAGATTTTGTGCCTATTTGAACCTATAAAATACCAAGCTTTCATTACAATTCAAAGCTCCATTGGTTTCTTCCTGCACCGATAACGCAGCCGATATAATGAAAGTATTGTAACTTCGCTTTAAACTCACGGCTTTGCTCATGATGAGCGGCAGCAGGTCGTTGAGGAACGGGGCGAAGCTGTCGGCCGGCACCGAGGAGGCCAGCAGGGGAATCCCCTCTCCGGCAAATTCCTGGAGCATGGCGTCATACTCCGCCTGAAGCAGACAGCGCCATAAGGTGTTTTTTAATATAATCAACAGGGGATGGAAAAATAAAAATAAAAATCTGGACAGGTTTATGAGTGTACCTGCTGGTCTTCATCATCCGCATCATCACCGCCACCGTCCTGACACGCAGTCTGAACATTTAGAGAGAAATAAACCAGTAAAACAACACTTACACCTGAGAAATAGCTGAGATTTATTCAAGTCTATGACTGTCTTTTTATACTTAAAATTAAAAATTTAAACTTAACTCAACTTCCTGCTACTTTTCTCTAAGAACATGGCGAAAACAAATCCTCCCAGAAAGAGTCATTATATTTAGATTATGATTTTTAACCCTGATATCTAAATATTTAAACATTTAAAGTCTCTAGAATAATCCTCCCAAAAAAGAATTTCGTACATGTTGTCTAATTTCATGTAATTAGAAAGGACAAAAAATCTGTATGAGTAACATTTATTTTAAGTATAAAATGACAGTCATAGACTTAAAGGCTCATAGGGTTAAATGCGTTAATCTCTCTTCATCAGACTCAGCTCTTCTCACCTTTTTCTTGAGAACATCACGGATGACGTGGCTGATCTCCTGAAGGCGTGCTGGGTTTTTGAAGACTTCGCCTTTGCAGGACTTGATGACGTTGTTCATGGTTTCCAGGACCCCCATCACCACCTGGCGCTCCAGGTCCGTCCGCACCGTTTCCAGGAAGCAAGGCAGCACCACTTCCAGCAGCTTCAGCAGGGCTGGAGGATGCATCAGAATAGAAAGAAATAAAGATAACTGATGTTATGGTTTCATTTTTTCCCTCTTTTTTTTTTTATAACTGCCATGATTTTGTACATTAAGCAGAAAAGAGCGCTGCAGTTTTTTCCGGACTTCCTGAAAACATCATCATCAGCGTGACGCTCCAGAAAACAAAAGGCTTTTACCCTGGTGGTTGGCCTCAGTGGGATTCTCTTTCCACACTTTGTGCTGAGCTCGACAGAAGTGGCCCATGGCGCAGAACGCCGCCCGCCGGACGTCCTCGTGGGGGAACTGGAGCGGGAGGGAGGGAGGGAACAGGCGTCAAGTTACAGCACAATAGACAGCGTCCACAGACGAGTGCAAACATAAACCACAGGTCAATGGTGTCGCAAGTGGGGAGAGAGTCCCATGACAGCAGCTCTGATTTGGCCTCAGGCAAAAAACTATGAGCCAGATTTACTGAGGACACATGCTGCGGATCTATGAAGCTGACTCAGCAGGCTGGAAGTTCACTTTATGAACCATTTATGCAAATATATATGTGTGTGACATAATGTTAATGTATGCACAACCACAGAGTGACTTACATCTCTCATCTCATAAACCTGCTGGAAGCTGGACTCCAGGAAGGGCTGGAAAACAGCACTGGAAACCACAACAACACAAAGTTAGCCTTAAAATAAATTATTAAATCTATCTTTATTCAATTACCATAATTTCCAGAATATGCTTTGAACCCTGTGGCCTATACAATGGTGCAGCTAATATGGATTTTTACAGCTAAATGCTGGGACATGCGCTGTTTCAAATGCTGTTACACATGTGAAATTTTGTGTATCTGAAACGCTATGTGGTACAGTAAAGTTTACACACTACAGAACATGTTTGGTACTGTTGCGCTAAATAATAACACTTGAATAATTTATGCAAATATGCAACTTGTTTGTTGAAATGTTAATTAAATGTAAGCATCCCTAAACAGCCGTCTCATTCCTGATAATGACCCTTACATATGGTAATTAAAAATTAAAACACCGGTGGTTTATAGTCTAGATATAATTTTCCCTAAATGTAGGTGGTGCAGCTTCTATTCAGGTGCACTTTATAGTCCTGATATTACGGTACTAGATCTGCAAACATCTGTATTACCCAGTGTTGAAGGCGATCTCTCCCAGTGCATCACAGGCATCCTCCTTCTCATCGATGTAGGCGTTTTCCACACTGAAGCTGAGAGATGAGTGAAGTGGACAATTACAGCAGCCTTCTCACATGAGGAAATTGAGAATGTGTGTGTGTGTGTTGGACCACCTACCCTGCAACATCATGGATATCCGTCTCAGGCTCTTCTTCCAGAAAATACCCGTCTTTTTCTTCTTCGTTTTCGTCATTGTCGTCTTCATCCAGCAGAACAAACGTCTTATCCTCTTCAATATGCGCCTAAAAAAAGACAAATGAAACATGAAACCTAATATTGATAGATTAGCCCATAAAGCAGCTTTAAATGTGTCGTGTGCTTGATTTGTACCGTGAATCCTTCATTGGATTTGAGAGCGAGCAGCATGACTGTTGTGATGGCAGTGAGGTGAGGAGTCAGACAGTCTGGGCTGACTGTAGATACAGCAGAGTAGAGACTGTACCTGAGAAGAGAGAGAGGTGAAGAACAGTTTTATTTATATGGAGAAGATGTACCGTAAAATCTCCTAAGGATTCTGGCTCCCATTTTTAAACACACTGCTATTATTTTGAGCACAACTGTACATGGTAAATAAAGCTCAGTGAGTGGAAACACAAGAAAAAACGTTTCCTTACGTGCAGCGTCTCAGGTCGGGGTCGTCAATGGTGTCCGTGAGGTTGAGCCCCAGCTGAACACACTCAGCAGCCAGAGGACCGAAGACGTCTTTACCGATAGTACGAGCCAGAACAGAGAGGGTATCTGACAAAAAAACCCGCCAAAAATTAATGGATATACAAGCATTCAAGCTGATGTTATACCAGGGTGACGATGAAATCTGTGGGGTTTGCCTACCCAAGGACTGAGTTTGTAGAGACCTCATTTCCTCTGTGGTGGTGGTCAGGAAGCCTTTCAAGCTCTCAATGACTGGGGGGAAGTAGGGCACCAGTAACTCCTTGGCAGCATTCGCTGGTAAGACACAATGGGGAAAGCATCAACATTTCTGTCTGTCTCATTTCTGGACATAAAAAAAGATATACATGAATTATAGAATACATGAATCCTTTAAGTTGTGATATGGAGAAGTTACCCAATGAACTATTTTTCACTGCAGAATCACTGCAGTTTCCTACCTATGGCACCTATGGCAGACACAGCAAGCTCTTTTATCTTAAGGTTATCAGTGGTGTTGAGGGCAGACAACATTGTGTCCATCAGGGTCGGCAGGTACGGCTCAATATCTGCTCCTGTGGGAAGAAAGAGACAAAGAAGAGAAAAAGCGTTTAGTTATTGAATGAGTTTGTGGCATTCAACAACTCTGAGGAATATCTCTGATACACTGTGGATGATTTGCTGCATTTTCCAGCTCACCTAGGTTCTCCATGAAGTTCTCCAGAGCATAAAAGGCCTTGGTGACATGGCCAACCTTTGCCTGGTTCAAGGAGGACAGGTAGCCCAGCAGCAAAGGCATCAACTCTGAGCAGTATTTACTTACATCAGGCTGAGGAGGGAGAAACAGAATCATTCAATTCAGAGTATGGTGATTGCAAGATTTTACTCGATACTGAGCGAAAAAACTGAGAATAATTGGACTGACTTACCTGTAAATGTTCAGAAAACTGTCCGAGGGCGAAGAGGCCAGCGCTGCGTACAACCTGGTTACTGTCAGAAAGACTCCGGCAAACTGTCTGCAGCACTGACGACAGCATCCTGCAGCAACACACACACAGTCAATACACTCCACAGCTGGGGATTTCTATTAGTCACAACAGGCCAAAAAACATCAGATAAGGCAAAATAAACGATAAAAAATATGCAGTTTGACTAAGGTTGCAAACAGGAATCCCGAAACTTTTGATGGGAATGTTAAGATGGGGAATTTTGGAAATATTTATATTTGTCTGACTGATACAGCAGATTTAATTTCCCCTGGATTGAAAGTCTTGAGAACATTTTTGGCTTTATAATATGCCTCTGCAGTTTTGTGGCTTTCTTCATGTGTCTTTCCACAATATTCACATATATAAAGACTTTCCTTTAACAGTAACTTGTGAGAAATACTTCCACACATCAGATGGTGAACGTGGCATTTTTTCTGACAGACATCTAAGATATACGAGATAACTTTCCAATTCAACTGGACATACTTGGTGCGGATGTGATCAGCGCAGCCTTCAGCCAGCACAGCCAGACACATGAGGCCGCCCTTCCTCTGATAAGGGTTGTCACTGGCAAGGCAGGCCTGGGTGAGGGGCATCTAATGCACAAGATAGAACATGTTATGAAGTCAAAAAGCAGCTATTTGAATCAATTATTGGGTTGTTCACACCTGAATTAAATAACGAGCATCTATAGAACTTACCAGCTGCACAAACAGCTTCTCTGGAGGCATGTGGAGCGCCATCGTGTCAATAATCTGGAAAAACACAAACAAGCTAAATTTTAGGTGTAACTGAATATCTACCTATAAAGCAAGGAGCATCTGTGGCTCACGTATCGGTTTGTCAGATCAACCTCAGCTTTCAGATATCTGTGCACAAGGGTGTGCATAATTTTTTGTTGAGTTTTTCAAAACATCATTATTATAATTAAAGTTAAAATCCCATAGTCAAAGTACAGATTAAGCATCTTATCCTAAATCCGCTGAACATGAAAAATGTACTTATGCTTTCACTTTTCTATGAGAATACATACTTCTTAGTCAATATAAATAAACCCATTTAGACCTAAAATACCTGCAAAAACACCTATAAAAACTTTGCTATTCTTGGATAAATGTCCTAGAAAAAATATAAGAAATTGTCTATGAAAACCTTGATATCTAAGCCTCTGAAGCACATACAAACATGAAATAAATTGCATTTAAACTGTAAGACCCTCAGGTAAAAAAATATATATCTCAAAAAATACTTTATATAATTAAGTCATAATTAATAACATATCTAGGAAATAATTATCTATCCATTTGCACAATGTTTAAAGCACAATCTTTAGTATATGTCCTTTTTGAAACCAGCAAAAATAAAACAGCTGATTGTTTGACATAATTGTCAAAGAATCAGATGATTTTTTTTTTTTTGGTATGAAAGTGTCACCAGACGTTTCCTCACCTGAGCAGCACAGTGTTTGGGGTTGTCGGTGTCTGTGCCGTCACTGCTGTCGTCGTCCTCCTCGTCCTCCGGGTCCTCCTCGCCAGGTGGAGGCGCTGCAGTCAGCACAGGGAAAATGGCCTGAAGGATCGGACTCAGTAACTTCTGCTTCAGTACGGTCTGCAGAACAGAGGGAAAGATAAAGATTCTGTGTTCTACATCATTTATAATATAAATGTCAGGATAATTTCAGGCTGCTGGTTTATAGAAGATCACGTTACCTTGCTCTTCAGCTTGATGAGAAAGGCGATGCAAGAAAGAGCTTTGACTCTCAGAGAGTCACTCAGTGTGGTGTCACTGCCAACCTGATAAACACATGTTAACATTTATGACACCAAATATCAGATGACAGGAGTTTATTAGTTCAATATATAACAAAAGCGGTTCAGCTCTCACCTCCACACAGAAGCGGACCATGTCTGCAACATGTGGCACGATGATGGACACCTCACTCTCCATGAGCTCATTAAACACCTCCATGGCCTCACTGGCATGATCCTGTGCAGAAAAACCCAATAATTTATGCAAACTTTAAAATAAACTTGACCAGCTTTAAAAAGGGGGGAAAAAAAACAAAAGTTTACCTGATTTGCTTTAATGAGATGTTTCAGAGCAACGATCAGATTTGGGATGATAGAACGCATCTGATTCTGTAGGGCAACAAATAATAGAAAATATTAAATCTGATGCATCCTCATAAGTTACCAGATGAGTTAAACCTAATTTGTTCATCAAAGACCAGATGAAATATTTGAGGAAAACAAGACAAAATCAATGTCCTCAACCACTGACTGTGATGAAATTAACATCCATTTTTGTTGATGAAAAATGGTGAAATGTACTTTTTAAATTACAATCCAAAAAAAAGTGGCACTCACTCCAGTGGCGTCACTTAAAAACATGTCCGTGTGTCACACTGAACTAAATAAAGGTTCCCTAGATGCCTAGATTAATTTAGATTAACACGATTATCAACCTGCTGTCAAAGACTAAAGAAAGATTATTGACTAAAACTAGACTAAAATACTTTGGATTTTCTTTAACTAAATTGAAAATCAGCCGGCAAAATTAACTCTGTCCTGGCTCACCATCTCTTCGGAGCCGGTGTAGGCGGTGATCGCTGTGAGGGCGAGGATGCAGTAGTATAAAGCCGTGGGGTTCTCGTAGTCCTGCAGCACAGTGCTGAACAGCTGTAACAGCTGGCAGTAGTGAGGCTTGAACGGCTCAGGGTTGGACTCCATCACCTTGTTCAGCAGCAGGAGGCCAATCTAGAAGAAGAGAAGAGGATTGATATTCCATTTTTTTTTTTTTTTTAAATAGCATGATTTTTTTTGCTGTTGATTAATAGGATAGATTGGGTACCTGTCTGTCATTTGCATTGCTGCTCTTGGTAGATTCATTGAGGAGCTGCAGAAGTGCAGGCCAGCGGTCCGGAGTCTCATGTTTGACCATCACGGCGCAAAGTTGGGACAGCGAGTGCTGCACGGTGTGTCTGCAACACAGAAACACATGAAGAGGTTCAGAGATGAGGTTTTAAATACGTATAATGGTATAAACGCCGGTTTCAGGTTTATATTTTGATAAATAACCAGCAGTTCCAAAAAAAAAGAGTCTTATTTATTAAAAAAATGACCAAAAATAACTTATTTTTTTCCCTTGCATCATTTTTATGCTAAAATAGCATTGAAAAATACCCTTTCTGCTAATAATTATTAATTGTTGATGGTAAGTTTTATAGAATAAATGACTTACACTGTTTCCTGCATGAATGCTTGCAGCACCACTGCCTTCAGGCTGTATGGACACAAGAAAACACCACCTTTAAAAACTCAGTTTCAGCTTAATTTCAGCTGTAACAAGTGGGTGTTAGTGTTATAATAACAAACCTCTCTCTGTCGTTGGGACTGATCTTTTTCCAGTGTTTCTTCACTCTCAGCCTCAGCATCACTGCAGCCGACTGTCGGATCTAAGGAGGTAAAAAAATTAGAAAGATGTCAGATTAATCCTAGATATGGATCACACAGGATGTAACTAGCTTTTTACTCTCTCTCTCATACACAAATACACAATACCTGGGGGTTTTGGGAGCCGCTCATGACCGCACACAGGGCCGGGATTATCGCTGGATCTTTGAAAGCCTGTTTCAGCTGGACTGTGGCCTGAAAGGGGACAAAAGAAATCACAGTTAGAGTTAGATTGGCTACTACAGATACAGGATTTCAGGAAATCACATTTTACAGCAGACGATTTTACAGCAGTCATTTAATATCTTAATATAGGAATCCTTGGATTTTATGTAAAGTGTCTGTACACTTGTTATTAACTTGAATAGGAAACACCTAAACATTACATAAACATAAGTTTATTTGTGTAATTTCTCTTGTTTTATACCATTTTCTGGCAAGTTGATGTCGAGTTGTGATAATTGCCTGTTAATCGTCATTGATAGCAATAAAGTTAGAAAAATAACTCGTAACAGCAAAACAAGAGGATGCACCTTTTATAGGATTCAATTAGTCTATTAATTGATCCATTTGGTCTTAGTCAACTCAGTATTTGATAGATTCTTATGCATTTGTCCATTCTAAATTAATTAAGAATACATTCCTGGCATTAAATATGAAGATTTAAAGATGACAGTGGTGTCAATGTCTGACATTGACACCTGTGTGTGTTATTTATGGTATAAAGTATAAGTATAATAACATCATGTGGTGTAACCCTAAAAAGTTGGTACCAAATAGTTTCACTTTCTTATTTTTTTAATATAAAACACATGCTATCAACTAGTTTTTTATATTCTAGGTGGATTAAATATTTAAAAGCTGTCATTCTTGGTTACACCATTTGACATTCCTTGTGATTTTTATTTTTTTTTTAAAATGAATAAGTATTTCAAAAAGTTTCTGACTTTCTCGTTTGTCATTGCCCCTTATATGAACATGAATCAGCCAATTTCAATATGATAATTTCCTGTTAATGTACGTTGATGGCAATAAAGTTTTTTAAATTATATTTTTTTAAAAAAAAGGCAACATGACAAACTGAAGATTGATTTGACTTTAAAAAAAGAGGTGGTGTAGCGGTTAAGTTGGTAGCCGTGTTAATTTAAGCCAAACGTTAATTACCTGCTGAATAACGTCATTGTCCGGTTCTGTCAACCGGGACAGAATCTGTTCAAGTTCCTCTGTCATGTCAGCGGATTCGCGGCTGTCTTTACTCGGTTCTGTCAATTCGTCTTCTTTTTTAACCGTTAATAACGTGAACTCACGTTACAAAGTCACAAACACGCACCAAACCGTCTCCGGGTTTAAGACCGACCGTTAGCTACCGAGTTTCCCCCACTTTAAAACTGTCGGAAACCAACGAGCGTATCGAGCTGAAGCGGAAAAAACAGGGGGAAAAAACGGGTGTGACAGCTCGGATCCGGCGGGTCGGTTTGGACCGTCAGCGCTCCATCTGCCAGCGGCACGCGGGGCTGGACAGAGCGGGCAGAACCGGCCATGAGAGAGCTCCACGTGAGGGCAGTTAAAGGGACCGACGGCTCGTGCAGTTTGATGGGCACGCGCAGCGCCACCCAGCGGGCAGGAGGACACACTGCAATAACTCAATCAGTGGTTCCCAACTTTTTGGGGCCTGTGAAATCTTAAAAAATACTATTTATATATTATATTATATTATATTATATTATATTATATTATATTATATTATATTATATTATATTATATTATATTATATTATATTTATTTGACAGGGACAATGCAGTCAAACATAGTTACAGGATTGACATAGGCTTTTTTTAATGAAGTGATTCTGTATTATAGTAGATTGCTGTATATTTAACAATAAATCACAGTAAAGGTATTAAAAAAGTATTAAGTATTACTTTTATATACTGTTATTAGTATACTATTATTATATTATATATCACAGTAAAATTATTACTGTAGAAAATCGCAGTGGTTAAGGAATTAATGTATTATAATACAGTTAATCACCAAATACTGTACATTATATTATAATATTTAATCTATCTACCTATCTATCTATTTATCAGTTGAATATTGGACTAGAATTGGCTTCCAAATGAATTTAGATGTCACATATCATGCTTGTAAGCCCACTCCTTAAAACCATATTTTCACTGAGAACAGAAAAAACTTTCCACTTTCAGCTGATAAATGTGAAAATAGCATTGTTTGTTTATTATTTACACTTATAACACATTCAAAAAATGTTGTTAAAGTTCCAAAGTTACATCTAGAGTTTACATCTATGTCTGAATAATAGCCCAAAACCCAAAGACTTTCAGTAAAGCATCACATTCGACAATGAATAGCAACAAAACCTGATATTTGAGAAGCTGAAACTAGCTTCTTTGACATGTTTTGCTTAAAAACGACTAAAAGGATTATTCACTTATGTGAATAGTTCTTGATTAATCTTTTGTTGATTGACAGTTAAAGTAATCGACTAACTTTGCAGCTCTAGAAAGAGAATCTACAACTACAGGGCCACAGACATCGAAAACTAATAAAGCAGAAATTAGAAGAAAGCTTAAAAATAAAATTACAATTTTTGATTAAACTAGTGACCCCTTGTCCCAATGTCTGGTTTGGGAACCACTGAACTAAATGCAATTATCGATTAATTCCAACAATACAACAATTACAATAAACCACCTTTTTACACCTAAATCACCTTTTTAGAGAATTTGGGGTAAAAAAAAGACCTTATTGTTGGAGACCATGGTCAGTTGATGGAATGTGTGACTCTGTGATGTGTGAGCTGTAGAATGAGGCCATGAGGGACCATTTACATGTGATCTAGACAACAATAGAAACTGATGGCCTCACATTGCATTACAAAAAATATCCATTACTGAAAACACATCCACGGTGACTAATCTGCTCTCAGAAGGTGGGAGAAGCCACAGGGAGACAAGTCATTGTGTAACTGGTCATCTGAAGACAGTAAGAGGTTAAAACAACATTATTTTAAGTTATCACCTTAAATCTATTATAGGCCGTGGATAGGACAATATAATTTTCTTTGTAAGACACATTCAGTGTACAATATTACTGTTTTAAACGTGGTTCAGTTGTTATTTCTGTTCTTTTTTATTCATTTATTGTATTTAGTCTGATTTTCATTCATTTTAACTCATTATTATTTGCCATATTCTCTTCATGTCTTACACTCTTACACTTAATAAATCAGAGTCGTAGTAAATCACAGTAGTCAAAGAGTTACTGTATTATAATACAGTTAATCACCCACTACTGTAAATAACAAATAGAGGTAATCTGATCAGATTTTGGCCGTTGGAATGGATTAAGTCTTGAAAATGTGTTGTTCAAAAGAAAAAAGGATTCTGAAATCAGATTAAATCACATAATCCAGTCTGAAAATCCATTAGAAGGTGGATTCAGGATGAAAAATATCATAAATTGGTCAATTAATATTACATTTATATCATATTGATTTGTATTTTGCATTTATTTAAAAGCTATCATGATAGAGTAGTCAAAGAGTTGCTGTATTATAATACAGTTAATCACCCAATACTATAAATCACAGTTTTAATAGATTTTTATTGTTCAGTTATTCACCTAATTCTGTAAACACAATTAAAATAACAGTATTTATTTATATATTTTACAGTAAATACACAGTACTACTAAATTTTAAGGTTTTACAGTGTAAGTATCATCACTTTTATTGATCTTTTTTTGTCTTTCTTTCTTTTTGTGGTGTATGTATGAGGAATCTGTACAGAAATAAATCATATATCTAACACATATGTATATTATAGGATGATAAAAATGTTCCAAAATAATGAATGTAGACATGCAATAAATATATATAAATGAACATTAAAAAAGAATGACATTTAGAAGTATGGCTTCTATAGTTACTATATCTTATTTTGACATTAGTGGTGTTTTTCCAATGTCAAAAACACCTTAAAAATATAAAGGGCAAGGCCAATCTACAAATACCAATGCTAATGTGCTGCATTCATACCCACCCAACCCTTATACACGCCTAGACCATCACCACGTCTGCAGTGTCACACAAACACACCCTGTTCGGTTGGAGATCAGTGGAAATGCTGATGTTGCCCATCAGGCTCACCGTTCTCACGTCATTTCACCTCTAACTGGATCATTACCACGTCAATGCAGCAACACAAACGGCCGTTTTGGAGATAAAGCATGGCCTAATCTAACTCATCTTTGTGAATAGCAATGCAAATCAGGGCAAAAAGCTGGTTTGCAGCAATGTCCGACACTGCTGTACAGAATGCAGGGATTTTAAGATGCTGTTTGCAGCTTGTAATTAAACATTTTCAGTGTATTCCTTAGATTCATATTTGATTTTCTTATTCGTTAGCAATCATGCTGACTAAGAAGTGTCAGTAGTTCATAAACTATTCATGCCCAAAGCCCAGATTCTATATTTAGTCTAATGATCTTGGGACTGAAGATCCAGAAAACAGGACTCAACAGATTTAAGGGTTAAGATGTGCTACCCTCAGCATTTTAACGTTACTTCCAACTTTATTTAATATTCTCTATATTTGAAAAGTTTCTATTACCAATGTGCTTTTTAGTTTGTTGGGGTTGTTTGGTGGATTTCTGTATCTTGTATCTGTCCAGTATCTTGCTTCATTATTAAGGATGATTCTGATCCCAAACATCTAGTTCATTACATATTTTCCTGCACACATGTTAAATAATGAGTTTTGTATGTGTCTCAGTATTTCAGGATAAATCAATATTTAATTTAGCCAATAATTATGCATTTCTGCTGAAATAATGAAGTCTTTAACATGGAAACACTTTAATTCCTGCATAAAGGCCCATAATATTTTAGAGGATATTGTGCTTTTGTATTTATTTCAAAATCCAACCACATTTAATTGAATTACCACAAAACAATTGCCTCACGTATATAACACTGCGTCGCATTGAATTTAAAGGTAATCCGATTAGATTTGGGCCAATAGAATGGATTAAGTCTTGAAAATTTGTAGTTGAAAAGAAAAAGAAAAGGATTCTGAAATCAAATTAAATCACATAATTGGGTTTGATCTGGATCACACCTTCAGTATGTGTTTTAGTACCAAATAAAATCCCTCAGAAGATGAAATACAGGATTTAAAATTGGTCAAATTATTCTATGTTTATATCATATAGTATATATACACATTGATTTATATTTTGCATTTGTTTAAAAATTATCACGGGAGATTAGATAAAGTAGACATGGTGGTTTTTTATGAAGTGATACAGTATTATAGTAGTTTTCTGTATATTTTACAATAAATCACAGTAAAAGTATTACTGTAGAAAATCACAGTGGTCATAGAGTTACTGTATTATAATACAGCTAATCACCAAATACTGTACATACAACTTAAATTGCACTATTTAAAAATAATTAATTAGAAATAATGACAGTAAAAGTAACTTTATTTAAATAATTTACTAGTAAACTCACTGTAATTTTTTACATCTTCCCTAAAAACAGTCATTTAGTGTGATGAATGCTTGGAAAAGTGTCCAATCAATTAATTCTTGTGTTAATTTTAATCATTTTTTCTTTTTTTAAGGTGTGTTTAATCAAACGTGAACATTATGTATGATTAGTACTAATAGGTCTAAATCAGACCACAGTCAGAATTCTGAGAATAAACCAGAATTCTCACCTTTTTTCTCAGAATTCTAAGGAAAAAAGTCAGATTTCTAACATTAAAGCCACAATTCAATTAAACCAGCTAACGTTGCCTCCACTGTGTATAATCAGTACAAATATACAAATAGGCCTAAATGCTCCTACTTGAATTAAAGATTATTAAAACATATGTTGACCCTGTACATTTATTTTAGATAAATCCAGATGCATCTTTGTAATAGTGATAAACACAGGCTATTTATCACAATCAAAATGCTTAAATTATACTATAAATCTTCTAATTTTAATTACTTAAGGTTTAAGGTTTCTTTATTTGCCATTTGTGCATAGACCAGCAATATAAACACATTGGAATAATTGCAGGGATCTCGCACTAAGCACTAAGTAAAACTACTAAACACAGAACAATTACTTTTTTGTGTGTCTCTAGCCTTCTTTTAAATATTCTATATGTTTTAAATGGACTTTATTGATTGGTTGATTGATTTCAAAACATGAATTTAATTTAAAAGCAAAGAATTAACCCCAGAAGCCAATGAGATGTGACTCCTGACGCCCATTATCGATGAATTAAAGAGATTGGCTCGGATGGAAACCTCCACCTCTTTTCCATGCCCACACCCACATGCGTCTTTATAACCAGCCGCTGCGCCACTGCCGCTGTTTTTGCAGGTTTTTCCGCTCCTGGTTTTAATCTTGTCCGTATTGTCCCGGTAGTTTTAAGACTTTTTAGCTGTTTTTTTTCATTATCAGACCACCTGCCGAGGGGAAATGGCAGACTGGAAGACGCAGATAAGCTACAACTACAACCCCTCTTATCATGCCTACGCGTACAGCCTCATGTACCAGCCTGGAACCGAGCAGAACCACGCCAACCTGACCGGCTGGGCCGAGACCGGACCGGCGGATTTGAGCACCTACAGCCCCGGTGTGACTCAGGCCTACTACGCCGCCGCCGCCGCCAGGACCCGGGAGGAGTCCCTGCCGCGCAGCCCGGAGCAGAACGCCGCCAGCGGACCGGGTCACTACCCGGGCTCCGGGGTCGTCTACCTGGGGGACTCCCAGGCGGGCCGGCTCCTCCTCACCGGACCCCACCGGACGGCGTACGATGCGCGGGCCGACGAGGCGCGGAGGGCCGGGAGCGACTCAATCAGTGACTCGGAGGCGCACACCTCCCCAGGTGCGCAAACTATGGAGAATTCGCTAAAAAATAGTCTTAATGTATTTTGGATAAATACTCACATATTCCACTCGGCCGTTAAAAGCGAATATTTGCTCCTCCAGCACAGAAATCCAGTTCGGTTCCATTTTGGATCCCAAAAGGCTTTTTTAAATATCCCGCCAAAGGGTTTAGAACGAGAGTTTGCGGGCGCAGCAGCGACATCTCGCGATAAAAAACGAGAACAACAACATTGGTAGATATAGTGAACAATTTACCTATACGGGTTTAAAATGGACATAAATAAAGCAAATATACATTTATTTATAAATAAATTACTTGAATACAAACAAAAATTTATGTTATTTATGTTATTATATTTATGTTAAATACTGTTCAAAAGTTCACTTAGAAATGTACCCATTTCCGGAAGGAGAGCACTGTTTTTTATTTTTAAATTAAATATAAATTAAGATTTCATGCATATATAGTACCATTTAAAAGTTAGTTTTTTGGTTTGTTTTTTTTAATGAAGGTAACTTTAAACAAATCAGAAATACACCATATATTTCTAATGTGATAAATGAATAATCTAGCTGCAAATGCCTGGTTTTTGGTGCAATATCTACATGGGTGTATACAGACCCATTTTCAGCAACTATCACTCCAATGTTCTAATGGTACAATGTGTCAGAAATATTCTGTTCATATTTTACAACTCAATTGTGACTTTTCATGGAAACCCCAAATTCTCTGGGTGACCCCAAACTTACAGTAGTGTACTTCTTTCAAAGTAGGATCTAAGTCTCTTGTTAATTATAATATAAACACATTTATTTTAACCATGGTGGTGGAGAACAGGCACAGTTGGAACTACCTTGTTAATTAAAATTACCCAGACTTGTGCTCACTCTTTTATTCCCCTTTGCTCAGATTCGTGGAGTTCTGGCAGCAGCCGAGAAGGAAGCCTCCCTCAGGGGGACCCGGTCAGGTGGGTGAAGGAAGAACTCGACGAGGAGACAAACAGCAGGAGCCCAGATGTCTGCGAGGACGTGTCCGCCCCCCTCGCGGAGGAGCCGCATCATACCTTCGCCGTCATAGGGAACGAGAGAGGCAACAACCCCACCCCTCTACACGCACCCTTCCATGCCCCAAAGAAGCCAAGCACTGTGACCAGTACTGTAAATAACCCTAAAGGAAAAGCCCGAACCGCCTTCTCGGAGAGCCAGATGAATGCTCTTGTTCAGCGCTTCAGTGTGCAGAGGTACCTCACCCCGGCTGAAATGAAGAACCTAGCAGACCTCACGGGGCTGACCTATAAACAGGTGAGGCATTGAAGAGAGTTGTGAAGGAGACTGGCTCAAAAAGCCACGGAGTTCTAATCCGCCGGGATCTTATTTTTGATTCGTCTGCAGGTGAAGACTTGGTTTCAGAATCGGAGGATGAAGCTACGGAGGCACCAGAAAGACACCAGCTGGGTGTCTGAGCGATACACCAACAAGGACAGCAGCCCTGTTCGTGGATCAATCTTCAGCAACATTCCAGCACATATCCCACCTGTAAGTACTGGATTTGCACAATTAACACAATTTATTGTAAAGTATGTATGCATATTTTTTATTTATAATCAATCTTATCACTCATCAGTTAAAAACTGATTCAAGAATCAGGTTTAGAACTTACGCACCATAGAAGCTGCCATCATGAAAGATTCAAGTCATAGCATTTTATAAGAATAAAAAACCTTTACTTGCATAAAAAAAGTAATTGTTCTATAGGGCATAAAGGGTATGATCCTTTCACCTGTGGTTAAGGTGATTTTAAAATACTTGGTCAATTATTTAATTTATTAAATAAAACAAATTACCATCAACGCAGTAGTCAGATTAGCTGTCCAGCTCAGTTTTCCTGTTCGTTAATAACAGAGAAGCAGCGGCATGGACATATAATAATTCGTCCATAAAGGAGGCCCAACCGAAGTCTGATTAAGGCCTTAAAGGCGAGACGAAACACTGTCATGGATATGCTTTAATATAGGATATGTGATTTATTTTTTTTCCCTATATTAAAGCAACCTTCTTTTTTCTGTCCTTCAGTATCAGGGGGAGCCCAGGCCGCAGCTCAGGGAGCATTACAACCAGCACATGATGGAGGCCGCCTTTAAGAAGAATCCCCAGAACCTGGCCTTCTATCTGGCCGCTATGGGCAGCACTGCCGGGTCTGCCGGCTACCCCCCCTCCTGGTCCTCCAGCACATCCCAGACGGCGGCCATGCCCCCCAGACCCCAAGCCGCCGGCTGGTCCATGCCCCCGAGCGTCAGCCATTATGAATTCAACCCCAACGCGTTCAACTCGGCCGGCAACGACGAACACGACCAGAGCTTCGAAAAAGACGGGGAGCCTGCCAACAGCCGTAGTTCCTTAAACCACGCAGCCACTGCACATAACTCCAGCCAATAGAACGCTTTTCTGTAAATGTTACCCAACAGCCTTGTTTATATTCTTCTCTTTTCCAGACTGTAACCAGGGGCTTTTTTTTTTTGCCTGGCTGGGTGTGTACATATGCATTGTTCATACTCCTGTTCAAAAGAATTTTACCTTTTTTACATGAAGTTTTATTTTTATATGCAACTATTTAATGTATGTTGGTGTGTTCTTTGCGCTTGTTGATTTGAGACGGGGCCACGTTGGATGAAGACTCTGTATTAAGTTGTTTTTGAAGGCAAATGTGCACACATTTAAATGCATTTTTTCTATAAATACAGGTTCACTTGTCAACTTTGGCAAAATAGTCTGTTTTTTGATTGTTAAATAGACAAATTCTATTCTTCTTAAAATAGATTGTGGCCTTAAAGGTCCCATATTGTACACTATTTCTGGGTGTTGTGAATTTGATATCCCTAACAGGAAGTGTTAAGAACCCAACATCAATTGGTTATAAATAAAGTTGTATAGTAGATCTACACAAATTTAAAACCTTGCAATCTTCTATTAAAAAGCATTTATTGAAAAGACTATATTTACATCAGAGCCAAAATCAGTCAATGGTGACCACAGAATACAATGACAATATTGCTCCCATCACCAACATTATGCAACATCATTCAATCTACAAGGCATCATTCCTTTTATTCACTGCAGGACTATGTGGGGCTTGACAGGGCCAGTGCAAAAAATTACTTTTGCCTATTTAAATATGTGAGAAGAGTATAATTGCAATAAACCCTTGCACTGCTAATCAATTAAAGGTCATCAACTGATTCACGGGTACCAGTGTAATGCAGGGGATCAGGACTGGATCCTGCCAAGCGTTTATAGACCATGAAGTATCGTACGCGGAGTAATCTCACTCACTCTCACTATTCAGCATACATTTTATCCATTTACACCTGATGGGACAATCTTCCCTTTATACTGTAAAATCCCATGTTTTTTTTCCCTTAAATATACCATCTGCCTCCACACCTGCAGGCTTTCAATCAATGATCCCTTATTCCAGCAACGACAGCTCTTCAAGTTCAATTGTTAGCTCCTTTCGAACCAAGGTAAAGGCCCCTGTTTCTCCCATTATTTCTATAGGAGGTGTGTGCATGTGTGTGTTTGACTGAAAGAACAAGGAGAATGAAGATTGTCCATGTGTGCTACGAGGATGTCTGTATGTGTGTGTGTTCATGCTTAGTCCATCTTGAGGCTACGGTAGATGTAGCGGATAAACGCCAGCGAGGCCCAGAACGAAACGCTGCCCAGCATCAGCGAGAACACCAGCGCCGTGAGCAGGGAGTAGCCAAAGAACTCGGTGCTCTGCACCAGGCCACTCATGGAGGACCGGTTCCGGTAGTAAAAGACGGAGTAGACGAAGATGAAGAGGCCGGTGGAGCCGGTGCTCACCACGCTCCGCCACCACCACCGGTAATCCTCGCCGGACAGCAGGAAGTAGGTGAGCGCCACGGAGATGCAGGCGCCCACCGAGAGGAGGATGGCGTAGACGCACAGCAGGATGCCGTACAGGGTGTAGTGCTCTCTGCCCCAGACTGTGGCGAAGATGTAGTACAACTCCACCGAGATGGCGCTGAAGGACAGAAGTGATGGAAAAATAAGAAAGGCATCTGCATACTGCTTACTGCAAGGCTAATTAATAAATAATTTAAAATTCTGAAAATATGTCTTCATTTCCTATGTTAACTTTATCCTTTACTTCTCCCTGTCCTATGACTGTATGGAGACATTTAATTAACTCCACCAAGGAAGTTATGCTTTCGCCAGCGTTGGTAGCAAAATATCTCCAAAAGTTTTGGCTGGATTTTCATCAAATTTTTAGCAAACATTGGGAGTGGTACCATGAACAGATAACTAAAATTTGGTAATGACCTGAAAAAAATCCTGGGTTCTGGATCACTTTGAAATTTCTGTCATTTGGTGACATTGCGGTAAATGGACCTTCAAGCACCACCTGGTGGTCATATCTTGCACCTGCATCGTATAAGACAATGCTGGGTGTGTATCACAATATGCTTAGCAGAGGCCTGTGCTTTAATTTTCTCGTTCATTGTATTTTCCTGTGATTAAAGCACCTTGTTTCCAGACCTGAAGAAGCTCACCTGAATGGCAGGAAGCCGCCGATGGCCATGTGCACGGCTGTGTGTTTGTACCACGGCTGCGTCGGGATCTGCCGGGCGATGTTGCGGGTGCGGCAGGGAGCCTGGAAGCTGCCGGCTCGGTTCTTTCCCACGATGCCGCCGATGACGGTGAGGGGGAAACCCACCAGGACCCAGGCACCCAGCAGGAGGAGCACAGTGGTGGCCGGCAGGGCCTGGGTGGAGCCGCTCCACCAGTGGATGGAGTTCACTACACTCCACGTCAGGAACAGAGGAGCTGTGGAAACAAATGTAGATTTGATTTTCATCATTCCAGGTATGAGAATATGAATGCAGTGTATAGAATAAAGAATAAGATGAATATGATAAGATGAAAAGATGGAAATGAAATCGGTATAAAAATTCAGTGTTTTTTAATGGACATTAAAAGCTCTGTGAAATGATGGTTATTGGACGTGTCCCAGAGTGTTTTCCTGCAGCTTTTCTGAAGTGGACTAACCGGAGAAGAGGGATGAGGTAAGGATGATGTTCCACACCCAGCGCTGGCCGTTGATCTGAGTGTAGAAGCTGCAGGAGACGTAGCCCGACACACAGCTGGTCAGAGCATAGAGGACGATAGCTGCCGAGTTGATGGCGCCGTGGCGGTGCACGTTGAACATTCCCAGCAACGCCATGACGATGATCCCTAGGGCAATGAGAAGACATCAGCACGATCAGAGCTCTGTACATATAACCTGCATGTGCACACTATTGTTACTGTATTTAAGAATGAATACTTCACCTGTGGCAAGCGTAAGGAACTGAGCCCCCACTCCCAGCACGGCACACAGCAGGCTTTTGTAAGGAGGAAACCTGAAGACGTCGGTGTGTATGATCTTCCAGCCATTGTCTCCCTGGTCCAGATCATCACAGCCGCCCTCCTCCTCCACGTTGTACCTGCAGGTGATGGAAAAGTGTTTTCATTTGGATGTTAGATATACAGTCTATGTTTGGAACCTGACACTACTACAGGATAACTGCAGTGCTGTACATAGCATCAAACAATAGATTTAAAAAAGCAATACTATACTACTGTCATTCTTAAAGGTCCCATACTGTTTTATTTTAGGTAACTCTGGCAGTTTCAGTCCTCCATACAAATGCTCTTACATTCTGTTATAGTGTAGTTATAGAAGGAATTATAGTGAAAATATATGATGCCCCTTTGAGAACTACTATTAATTGAATAATTAAACATTTGCACAAAAATTGCAAACTAAATTAACCATTAAAAACTCTATAAAGTGAGGCAGACAGGTACCTATTGCACTCCAGCCTCTAGAATGAAACATAAAGATCACCGCACATTGAAAAAGAGAAATAACCATTCGAGCTGCTCGACCTCTGACCTGGCGAAGTCGTTCTTGAGAACCCGCATGAGGATGATGATGACGAAGCCCAGCAGCAGCACCACCAGCACCAGTGAGTTGATGATGGACAGCCAGTGGATCTCCAGCGTTTTGGGGAAGAACGAGTAGTCCCGGAGGCGCTCGCCTCTGCGCGAGTGCGGCAGCGGGGACTCGAACCAGTGCACGCTGTAGGTGTGGGTGACTTTCAGGCTGCTGCCACCCACCCCGACTCCGCCCACCGCCGCCCCCGCCCCCTCCTCCAGCGGCACGGGCTTCACGTCCTTCACGGAAACGTTGGCGAAGATCACCGAGTCGCCGTTGTACTCGATGTTGAAGTCGAGATGAGTCCACAAACCCACCTGTCGGGAGGAGAAAGAGGAGGAAGTGAGCGACGGTTTGTGCGGTTCAAGCAAAATCGGGAAGTTTTCAAGAAGAGAAAACCCTTAATGCAGTTCTCCAAGTGCATTAAATCCCTCAGGGGGAGGCGGTGTACCTTGTGACTGTGAGGCAGGAATCCGCTCTCCTCTATGTAGCCCACAAACCCCCAGATGGGAATGTCGTCCAGGACAAATTCAAAGTAGTACAGCTCCTCGATGGCCTCACGAAGCTGGTCCACCTAGCACAAAAGAAAATAGAATCACCAGCCTTGTAAAAATCAGATATCAGATCGACTTTTGAAGGCCTGTGCAATTAATTGAATTTTAATCAAATTTAATTTAAAACTGCAATGATTAGTCGATTACTTGATTAGTTACCATATTACTATTTTGCTAATTTATTTGAGTGATTTTTAAGAAGAAAATATCCAAATTCTCTGGTTCCACCTTCTCAAATCTGATTATTTTCTGGTTTCTTTCATATTCTATAATAGTAAAACTGGTGATCTTTGGGTTGTGAGCTTATGAACTAAATAACTAATTGTTGCAATAAATGGCCATTTAAAACAAGTGTTTACTAAGTATTAAGTTCCATCTAATTTGCATTTGTGTGAATAAATACCTGTTTCTCTGACAGAGTGAGCTGGCAGAGCGTTTTCTTCTCGACTTTCACTTTAAACTGGATATGATATAAAGATTCTGCCATTCTGTCCCCATCCAAGACTTCTCCCAGGCTCAGGGACTTGTGATGCACCTGGAGAAGAAGAGGAAAGAGAAGAAGAGGAAATACTCAAGTACAGTACTACTACAGTACTTGAGTAAATAAGTGCATAAAACCAGGAATTAAAAACTAATCCACATGCTTATCGTTAACCATATAGCATTATTGCCCAAATCGAGATATTTGCATAACTTCACTCTCCTACCACTGCTGCATCATCCTGTCTTTTTGTCTTTTGCTAATTACAACACTTCCAAAATCATCCAAAACCACTATCTAAGTCATTTATTTGACTTTTCGGCAGTTTTTCGACAGAAGATGCTGCGTTTCTTCAGTTTTTAGACACTAAATCTAATTTCAATCAATTACAGAGATTATGAACTGTGTATTTGTCCTTAAAATGACCTTTTTGCTTTAAGTTATGATATATATAATTCATATTTATGTAAGACAAAAATGCCTAAGTCAAGGCACAATTCTGCTTTTTATGTAAAGAAATACAGTGCCATTTCAACAACATGATGAATATCTTGTATTTAGTACAATTAGTTCAATAATGAGTAGATTTATCTTATTCCATTGGCAGACAATTTTACTTATTTCAGGTTTTTAAAAAAAAATTTATAAAGAAACAGAATTACGAGATAAAAAAACTCCCAAAAATGAGATGAAAAGACAATAATAAGACTAAATTTACCAAAATCAAGAAAGACATGTTAAAATAATTCTACTTAATATTGAATTATTAGATTTATTTTTTTGCATTGGACCAGATTGGACCCTTTAGCGGGCCAGGTCTGGCCCCTGGGCCACATGTTTGTCAGTCATTTAGACAAGTGATTTCTAAAGTATTGTCTTTTTTCTTGTTTTCCAAAAACATGAAACATGACTCATATGCTATGAAGCTTCCTATTGTGACTTTTGTGAGTCATGAGCAAAAATGAATGAAAACGTCATGTCTCGTCTTTTTACTTCACAGATTCTATTTCTATAATCCGACCACTGGAACTTGCTCAGATAAAAGCATCTTTAGAAGAAATCCTTCAGCTTCCATCCTTACATTAGTCCACATTGTCTGCATTGTCCGATGCCTACATTCAGCCTGACAAAACACCCCTCTGTGCATTTCAGCGGCCCATTAATACACGGCGAACTGGAACAAAGACTGACCTTCTCCGGCCTGCAAACGGGCAGGGTGTAGTAGTGATATGTCTCCTGGGGATTATGATAAGGACCCACTTTGTTGACATAGAGAGTTACGTTGTCCCCCTGCTTGTAGCCGGCCGCCCGGCCTGAGAAAAAGAAGAACAGGAGCAAGAAGCAGGGAAGCAGCATCGTCCTCCAGCAGCCACCTGGCAGGAGTCCTGTTCCACACGGCATGACTCCTGCAGCAAAGACACAGGACGGGTTCATCAGAGCTTTATTTCACACAGGCTCCGACGTTTTCATGTCAAAATGAGGAATAATATCATGTCCACTTTATGATTCGTTGTCACGTCACTGTTCTAAAATCAGGGCTCATAACTTTTCTGATTGCTGCTGCCTATTGCTGATGTCATTTCTTAATTATTCTTCACTGTACTGTTTTTTTGTTTTTTTTTTCCCCTTTCAATAAACTGTTTTAAAAATGTTCTTGTTTTAATTTTTTTTTAATCTTACTTTGATTTTAATCAATTATTCTTGTTTTTTTATTATTTTAAGTTTGGATTTTTCTAATTTTAATCAATTGTTCTTAAAACATATAACCGTTTTTGATTTTAATTTCAATTTTTTTTCATCTTATTTAATTTTAGTAAATTTGTCTTGTTTTTTGTTTGAATTTTTAGATTTTAATAAACTGTTTTTAAATTGTTTAACTTTGTTCTTGTTTTGTTTTTAATTTCAATTTTTGTGATTAATATTTTTAATTTTTATTTACATTTTTAGGCTTTTCCTTTAACTTTAATTTCATTTAATTTTTCTTTTTTTAATTTAGAATTTTAGATTTTTCCCCCCTTTCAATCAACTGATTTCAAATTGTTTTCCTCTGTTCTTGTTTTTATTTCATTTTTGTGATTTTTATTTTTATATATATATTTTGTAACTGTTTACATTGTTTTTAATTTACCCATTTACATTTAATTTTAATATTTTTTCTTGTTTATTTTATTTTAAATATTTGATTTTTCCTCTATCGACTATTTTCAAATAGTATTTTAATTCTTACATTTTTTTTTATTTAAATTACATTGTTATTGAAATGTGCTTTACCAACAGAGGATTTTTATTTGTTTTAAGTATTTTATTCACTGGTTTTTTAAACCCAGAATGAGACCCCAGTCTGTTTTATTGGTTTATGCATTTCATTTGTTTTTATTATTGAATTATTTTGTTTTCTTGCTATTGGTTTATGACCATGTAGGTACACTTTGCTTCAAATGTGACTGTTTTAATGCGCTTTATACATAAAGTTGAGTTCAAAATCAGACAGACACCTGTGAATATATCAATAATCAGTTATTTATCAGACCAGTGAGGCCTTTAACTTTTAATTAAATGAGATGAGTCCATTTTTAATTACTCTGTTATGAATTAGTGAGTAGAAATTAAGGAAGGTAGAATTTAATACACTACATTGTCTCCTCCTCAGAAGTTCTAGGTATGATGGTGCATTAAAAACCACAAGTGCAAACTACACATGCTTCATCATGTAAATGAAACACAGTGACTCAATAATGACAATGCAGTCGCATTGTTCCCCTTTTCTTTATGCAACGTGTAGGCAAACTCTGATAAAAGCCAACGTCTTATTCTACTGTGACATTTTCAAAAGCTTTATAAATAGCCCTTCCATACAGAAATTGTGTAACATGTCTTATAACCAACCTCACCATGCTCTGTCCTGTCCCTGTGATCATGCATTTATGAGAACAACTAATCTACAAATCTAAAATTCATGCTTCCATCAGGTAATTAGAATCAGGAAAGATATATTTCAAATGACAGGATGTTACACGTAACAACGCCTGTCCATTATCTATTTTATTGCTTTTTATTTGACTTTATTTATCTTGCTGTCCTTCCCCAACCTCTATTTGGGATCAATAAAGTTATTTGAATCTTAATCTAAACGTAAATCTTGAACAAAGAGGGCATCATCATTTGTATTATTAGTCGCCAGATGATATGTTCTATTCTGCGTTGTGCATTATCATCCTCGTTAAATATCTGAAATGTTCTGGTGACAGCAGATTTCATTCTGAATATGTCGGGATGCTTTTTTTAAAATAGTTAAATAGTGATTCAGACCAGAGCTGCTGATGAAACAGCTGCAAACCAGCAGCATCCTGCATATAGAAGCTGATCACTTGTCAATGATTTCCTGGTATGCCTCCTCATCACAGCAGCTTATCTCAACCTCCTGATCTGTTCTCATGTGATGAGACTCCCCATAGTTTTGGGGATTAAAATGAACACTGAACCAAACCAGCTAATTATTCTAAATCTATTTTATTTTATTACAAGTCCATGTTCTACACTTGTTCTGTCTTATTATGGGCTTGTCAGTCATCTATCTTGTATGAAAGGTGATATAAATAAAGTTTGCATAATAGATTCTGCTGCATTTGCAGATAAAAGTCACAATTTGCGTGTTTTACCGCCTCTAAAGAGACGTGACTGTAACGAGGGGCCTCATTGATTCGCGTTAAACAATTAATCGATCCAGCGAATCCATAGGCGAACAAACGCGTAATAAAGACGATAAGTTCGGCTCTTACCGGAATCACTGCGGTGTCAATTCAGTTCCCCGATGCCGCAGATCCTACAAAACCGGTCTGACCGCCGGATTTCTCGGACTTCAGGCCCCGACAGTCTCCTCTCCGCTCCCCGGGGTTCGATTCCGGAGCTCAGTCGAAAGATTCGCGGCGAAACATCTTCGGCTATGCGACGTCCCGGCGGATTATTCACACGCGCTCTTCCCCGTGGTACATCGAGTACTTTTTTATTGACACGCGAGCCAGCGTAGTAGAACGTTTCCGACTCCACGTCACCTTAAAAAATAAAAAATAACGACGGCTCGGTGTTTTCCGGAGTGGGCGGAGAGATAAAACACACACCTCCGTCGTTACCGGTTGATACCCCCCCACCCCTCCCCGGTAATGTCTATCCTCCCTCGCGGTGGATTTTAAATTAACGGTAGTTTATTTTCTGCCGTTAACGCCGACCGAAAAGTTCCGTTAAAACGGCTGGAACGTCTACTTGTGTTATTCTGCCGTTAACCGGATTTCCTCAACCGTCAGCAAACCAATGGGACGCTTGATTTCTAGTGTTCAGGCCAGTGTAATAGAACCTGCGCGGTCGATACGCAGCTCTTCGGCCTCTCTTACGGCGCTGCGCTCTACAGATCGATAGATAATGCCTGCCGTTTGATTTCCCGCGAAACAGGCGCATTACGCGCGCTGGAGGCTTCACTACGGGTACAGACAAGACCGCAGCTTTAGCGGATAACTGGTGAGTCCGCAAAAACAATAGCGGTTTAACATTATTCGAAGCTGCAATCTGAATATGTCAGTAGTTGTTCTGCGCTATATTAACACTGTGAATGGATTGTTTATGGCTTATTTATCCAGCTAACTACACTCCTAGCTTAAGTTACAGGGCACTCTTCCACCAGAGGCCACATTTCATTCAGAAAAATGATAATTTTAGCGTAACATCGCTTCACTGTAAGTCTAAACACTTAAAAACATGGCTTGCACCATGCACAACCCACAACTAGTATATAATCTCTAAATCGGCCTCCTTATCACCACGCAACGTAATGTAAATGTGATGTTTCATTGTTGTGTATTGTTCCAACACGTCAGCGTGAGGCTTTAACTCGAAATGTTCCATATTGTTCACATTCTCTATGTTTTATTTGAAGTTGTTAGATTCTTAACAAGATATATCTGTGGTTTTAAATAACAAAAAATCCCCCCCCCCCCCCATGTAATTTTACATCTTCTCATACTTTAGTGACTGCAGTTTGCCACGATGGGAATACACGGACTTGCCAAGCTGATTGCTGATCAGGCACCTGGAGCCATAAAAGAGCAAGATATCAAGAACTACTTTGGTAACTAGCTCAGGGTTCCTCTTCTTACCTATTGATTATATGACCTGCATAGAATGAGTGTGAGATCAAGTGTAAAGTTAATTTACCCCCTTACGATAAACTTGTTGCACTAGAAGGTAACAAATAATAGACATAAATGATGATTTATGCATTTTACACAATGCAGGGCTGCGGAATGCAGTTGTTGAAATACCCTAGCATTTAATATAATGGAAGAATTTCACACACTTTACTTTACAGTACTGAAACGTATATTCCTGATTGTTATTTGTTAATTTTTCAGGAAGGAAGATTGCTGTAGATGCTTCTATGTGCATCTACCAGTTCCTGATTGCAGTGCGACAGGACGGCAATGTGCTGCAGAACGAGGATGGAGAAACAACAAGGTGCAGCAACAGCACATCCCCTACGATGCATCATAGGGGACACAGCAGTTATTTGATTGAGCCTCAACCAGTTATTGTGGCTGAATTGTGAGCAGGAACGCCTGAAATATTAAAGCTGTTATCTCTTATCTCTTCCTCAGCCACCTGATGGGAATGTTCTACCGTACGATCCGCATGCTGGAGCACGGCATCAAACCTGTGTACGTGTTTGATGGCAAACCCCCGCAGCTGAAGTCAGGAGAGGTTAGTGTGTTCTCTGATTTCAGGTTTTCTCTCTGTGTGTTGCTTTTAGATAACTCATGTTTACTTCTTGCTCCTTGCACATTGTGAATCAAACAAACTTTGACATTCATGTCCCTCTTTGTCGTGTTTAACCTCTGTAATCGCTTGTTTCTTTGATAAATCAGATGTTTTAAATGTCTATGTATATTGAATTTGCTCTTCTGTTTGTTTTAGCTGGAGAAGAGAGTGGAGAGACGGGCAGAAGCTGAGAAGTTGCTCGCACAAGCTCAAGAACAGGGTACAGTTATTAATTATGTTGGTGTTATGGATGCATAGACTTTGCTGCAGAGCTCAAAATCAAATTGTTTTAAGTTGTGAGGGGTGTAAACCAATCAGAACTCAAGATGACAAATAGATCAAAATTTGGATTTATTATAATATGCATTTATGTTGTAGGGATTGTAACTATTTGTACTTTAAATACTCCCCTTTAAACACCAGGTGCAGGTGTATATTTTGGTAAAAAAAAAAAAAAACTGCATCGTTTTCATGCTCAAATTATGTTAAAGAACACCCTCTCTGATAATTTTACTTAATTGTCGATCACCACGGCTCTGGTGCAGTGAAAAAATAAAAACTATAACATGAAATTCAAACTTTCTGTGGTAAAATGGCAACAACTGCAAGACGTTCAACTACAGTACTGTAATCTGACTTTTAAATGTAAGTTATACTGTAGTCATACTGGTTTAATAAAGGAATTTGAGTAAATTACCATATTTCTTTTCTATACATTAATCTCCTGTCCCAAATTGCAAATGAACACCTGATCTCTTTAGTGTTTGAAACAAATAAAAGCCCTGGTTATTATCTGGTAATTTACCTTATATATTAAAATGTCTGTAAAACCATATTGTCGTCCTAGGTGAACAAGAGAACATCGACAAATTCTCCAAGCGTCTGGTAAAAGTCACCAAGCAGCACAACGATGAGTGTAAGAAGCTGCTGAACCTGATGGGAGTTCCTTATGTGGAGGTTAGATCTTTACTACAACAGTACTCTCCTGTTATAGATTAGTGACATACAGTATTTCATTATGTATTCAATACATCTGGAGAAACGCTTCAGTAGATTTAATGCACAGTTAAAATTCTTTAGTGTGTAGAAGGTTGACTGATGCTTATTTTCCACATGGTTCTGGTGAAATTGATTGGATCTGATGTGTTTTGCAGGCTCCATGTGAGGCTGAGGCCAGCTGTGCTGCTCTGGTTAAAGCAGGAAAAGTGTTTGCTACAGCAACAGAGGACATGGACGGACTGACCTTCGGGACAAATGTGCTGCTCAGACACCTCACTGCCAGTGAAGCAAAGTAAAGTTACACCTGAAAGTCTCTGTTACTACACCGTGTTTATTTTAATGACAAAAATCCGAATCATTACGTTTGATGTGTTTTTTTAGGAAACTTCCTATCCAAGAGTTCCACTTCAGTCGCATCCTGCAGGACATTGGTCTCACGAACGATCAGGTGTAGTTTTTTTTTTTTTTCCTCACTCACATTTTTCTAAATCTGTGGTTTTCAAAGTCCTCAAAGGGGTCCATTATTTATTTTCACTCTAATTTTATCCATAAATAAAAATAGGGTTAGGGTTAGACTGCTAAAGTTAAAATATTTAATTTAATAGTATTTAATTCCTGTTATTTCTCTATTATTTTCCTTTTGCACATGAATTTCAAATTTTCCATATTGATGTATTGATTATATTCCATATTGAGATGAAAATGAATGGATTGGGAATGAATACATAAATTAAAAGATAATAATAAATAGAAAATCAAATAAATGGGAAAATAATAGAAACATACACTTATTTGAAATAACTAAAATGAGTAAATATGGACATTTACTGTTCATTTATGTATTTATTTTTGATTATTGTATTTTCAGTTCTCCATATTTTGTCCTGTGGTTTCCTACACTTTCTGTTCTAAAACATCCTAAAGCACAAATCTTATGATTTGGGGTCTGTGCTTTAGTATTTGACTTTAAGGGCCCTTGATGTAAATGATTTTGTGAACCACTGTTCTAAACCACTGTTCTCTGTGGTTCCTCCCAGTTCATAGACCTGTGTATTCTGCTGGGCTGTGACTACTGCGGCACCATCAAGGGCATCGGCCCTAAGAGAGCCATCGACCTGATCAGGCAGCACAGCTGCATCGAGGAAATCCTAGAAAACATCGACTCTAGCGTAAGTGGATATTTTACTGCAGCCCTCAAGCCAGCTAAACCAGTGGATTTGGTGTTTTAAACACATTCTTTCCTGCAGAAACACCCGGCTCCAGAGGACTGGTTGTATAAAGAGGCCAGGGGCTTGTTTCTAAAGCCGGAAGTGGTGGATTGTTCCACAGTGGAGCTGAAGTGGAATGAGCCGGATGAGGAGGGACTGGTCCAGTTCATGTGTAACGAGAAACAATTCAGGTAAAATATCAGCACGCTCGCTATAATGCTGTTTCTTGCATTAATTAATGAACGCTTGTAGACAGGCATGGATTAAAGTTTTCGACGCTGCTAAACCTGAATTTGTCAGGTTTTTGTGACATTTTAGACATTACCTTTGTATGAAACTTATTATTGCACTGTTTTTGTTCATTAGACCAGGTCCAAAAACCACTGTCCTTAGATGTAGAATCTGGACTAGATTATCCAACAGACCCTGAAGATTCATAAAAACACAGTCTCTGACTAGTGGGCAAACAGTTAAGTTAATTCTCCTTAACTATCAAATCAGAACTAACTTCAGAGTCTGTCAATGAAAGGTGTTCAAGGTCAATCATGAGAAAAAAAATGGGGTTAGACCACTAAAATTAGCTCAAAACGTCAGAACATACACTAAGATATATAGACACATAGACTAACAGCATTTTTCGGAGTCTCTTTTCTTGACATTAACAGAGAATTGGTATCAGGACCAGTTTTAAAGTTTGATGATCTAGGAAAAATATTTAATTTTATTTAATATTTATATATTTTTCTCCTTTGAAAAACGGTTTAATTTCTTAATGAAATATTAATGACATTTGTTTCTGGGTGGTTTTGGATCTTTTGGATAATTAAACATGGTTCATGAGAAATTAATCAATGGACATGAGTTTGTTTTTTTCAGTGTTATACAGTTTTTGGCCACAAGGTGGCACTGATGGCCACGTAGAAGCTGAGTTTATGATTCTTGCATCACTTGAGAACACAACCTCTTTAGATGAGACAAGCTTGAACGTGCAACATTCCATTCATTGATTTGTGTGTCTGTGTGCAGTGAGGACAGGATCCGTAACGGTTGTAAGAAGATCGTAAAGAGTCGTCAGGGCAGCACACAGGGACGACTGGACTCGTTCTTCAGTGTCACGGGGTCACTTTCCTCCAAACGGAAGGTACATTCAAGAAAACTATGATTCCAGAATAATTGAGTGATTGCTAGAATTTAGCTTTTCTTATTTTATCTACATTTTTTGTCCTATTTAGGAGCCTGAAGTTAAAGGATCAGCTAAAAAGAAGCAGAAGACTGGAGTGACACCAGGCAAATTCCGAAAAGGCAAATAGACTGAACATCCTTTTGATTCCTTTTGGGAAGTGATGATGTGTAAATATATATTAAAAAAGAACTTGGTGCTTCATTTAGGACACAAGGAAGTTGGAACGCAATAAATGGATGACATGACTTTGATGTAAAAGAAAGGAATTGGAATAGTTTTAGGATTTTCAGTGTGTTTTCTGTTATGGAATAAAAGAATTAAATTCTGTTATTTTCCTGATTGAGTCTTTAATTAACCATTTAGTTGCACACAGATATTTTTATGTGTCAGTGTAGGCAAAAGAAGCCTGTAATCCTTTTCTGTTTTCTCTATATACATATAGAACATACAGTTAAATAAAATAGATGTGTTGCATTTGGAACAACAAACACAATATATAAAATCAAAGCTACAGATCTCATCACAACCTTTCCCTACATAGGAACCAGTGTATTCTAAAAATAATTGTAATGTTGGAATGAAGGTGGTTTAAAAGTGCAATTTAAGGTGATAATTTATCCTTTAATATTTTAAGGTGCACTGACATTAGCAGACAATACAAACAAGCACATAGAACATTTGAATTTCTATATTTAAACATTAACACATATACCTGCAAACTTCTTTGTTCCATTAATTGATTTCAGTATTTAAATGATTAACAATTATATATATTTACATTTTAATGTGAATAAGGGCAAAATACAAGTTTTGTGTGTTATAAAATTATCTGAATGCAGAGTCATCTGCGGACACAACATATTTTTATGAGGTTATTTAAGATAAAATGCTGTGACTTGGGTGATTTAACACGTTTTCATGATGATGAAGAAGCTCTAAACATGATTTTTCAATCAATTTCTACTGGTGAGTGATACGGTTTATTATCATAAAGGCTATAAATAAATTCAATAAATATGTAGTCAAATATAAAGTTGCCACTGTCAAGTCCTTTTTCATTGGAATGATTAATAAATATAACATTATCTGCATTTGATAATGTTTTTTGAGTAAAATGACTTCAGGATCGGGACAAAATTCCAATTTAACAAGCTTTAATAACGGCAGCTGCTTCAACAAGCAAGAGAACATATCAGTTTCTACTTGTGACTGATAAAGGCTTAATGTTTTAAAGTTATTTAGTCTAAATTCCACAAGTTATGCTTTAATAATAATTTAATATAAAGTGTTGTGCTGTGTTGTGGGGTTTGATAATGATCTGCAGAGGAAATGAATGAAGTTCTCTGTACTGGAATAATTATCAGTTTATTTTAAGACACTTATCTTTGACACTACTTATCTGGTTGCAAACAATAGGAATCCTATAGGATCCTATAGAATAATGGACAAGACATTTAATTTTTAGCTAAACTTGATTCTTGAATCCATTTCTACAGGTTAGTGATAAAGGCTATAGGCTATATTTATAGTAATTTGGTAACTAAGTTGCACTTTAATAATAATAATTGAATATAAAATGCTGTGTATATCAATGAATTCACTAAATCTGTACCCAAATATAAAGAAAGAAAATAAGAGATGATTTTCCGTCCATTAAAAATGTGTCGTCATTGAAAATTTGCACAACTCAGGTTTCAAAAAGTCAAAACTAGACGTTGGAGATGAGTTACGTTCAATAAAAAACAGACAAATAAGAGCTGGGAAACTCCAGGTAAGTTTAGAGTTTCACTATCAAATGAAAGGACAGTTTATTCTCTGCATTTGAGTAAAATGACTTAGTCCATTGTTTTAATCGGGTAACAATATGGAAAATGGGTGTAAATTAATTTCAAGAACTTTAAAATATTGTGTTATAGTGGCTCTGAGGGGCAAAAGATTCATTTAAAACATCATTTCACATTACAACATTTCTCAAAACACATTTTATTAAACATATAAATATATATATACTCTGCATAGTTAACTTAAGATGTTGCAACAACCAACTTCCTTCCTCAAATAGTCCATTGCATGTAAACTATTTATATGCAGTGTTCTATTCCCTGAGGTCACATGATATCTAGCAGCTTTGTAAAGTGAACTTAGTGAAGTTTAGTTGAACGGGGAAGTTTCTCAAATTGCCTCATTTCAGACTTTTCCTCACTATGGGCTCATTTGGTAAGGAACATTTCACCGTTTGGCTGCTTAAACAGGAGCATTATTTAATACTCCTTGAATATATCACTGTAAAATACCTTATCTATTGTATTTGTACTTGAAATAACATGAACTCAATGTTGCATCATCTATATTTTATGTAAAATACAATGAATGCTTTGTTTATTATGTTTGCAAATGCAGGAATCTCATTTCTTATATGCAGCAACTTGTTACTGGGTGTCTTCTTTCTCACAGGTAATCACTTTTATTACTCAAATCATTTACAATTTAAGCTTAATTTAGAAAAACAAGCAGGAATACCAGTGCAGATAGAGCTACTTTCCAAGTGAAATGTTATATAAAAGAGACTAAAATGCAACATGAAGTAGTTTTGGTCAATAAACTCTGTCTTCATGTGTTATTTTTCGCATTTTTTCCATCAAGACCTGGATCTCACAGGTGCTTTGGCTCCTTGTAGTGAACGTTCAAATCTCTTCATCACTGCACCGAAGAAGATGAAAGCGCTGAGTGGATCCTGTCTGCAAATCCCATGTCGCTTCAACGATCGGAGGGAACAAACATTTGACAGCAGAACAACCTTCGGCGTGTGGATTAAAAACGGCATCAGTTTCCACAACTCTCCAGAGAACGTGATTTTCAACAGCAGTCAGCCAGATAAGAAATATCCAATGAAGATCACTGGAAACTTGAGTCAGAAGAACTGCACCACTGTATTTTCCAATTTGATCCAAACATATTCAGATAAATACTACTTCAGAATTGAGAGCGGGGACTTTGCTGCAACAGCTTCTTGTGATCCTGTTCAAATAACAGTCAAAGGTGAGAGAATTTCCATTTAAATCTGTTAATAATGTTTTAGTTTTAGACTCTGAACTCGTGTTGAATGTTTTACACTGGGGTATTTTTGCAATAAGCAACATTTCCTTATCTTGTGGTTTCTGCATAAAATGTGTCTGTTCATATGAGCTGAGACATGAAAAAGGGAAGTGTCATATCTGCCTTCTGTCACACAGTGTTTTGAAGACAAAATCTTCATAAACGCATGCACATCTATAGGAATGTGGGACTTTTATAAGAATAAAAAGCCTCAAAAAGCCAAATTGAGATGTTTTCTGTTCGCTTTAGTGGCTGTAAAATAAGAATGTCAGAGTTGGCCTTTAACCACTAAAGCCCCAGGTTTGTTTTATCAGTTTTCCTGCTATAAATGATAATAAATATGGAATATCTCTACAACCACAAAGGTTATTGTACTTAAACCTGATATTAAAATAAATCTACAACATGTGAGGTGACTACAGAAGAGTCAGAATCTATTTATGTTGCTGTTATAGAGCAAATATAGTTAGAATATTGCAAAAAAAAAATCTAAAATTGTGTTTTATCACAGATAAAATTACTTTATTTAAAACCTAAAACAAAACCAAACTGACCCAAATAAGGAAAAAAAAAATTTGCAATGCAAATTAATAGAGTAAGAGTTCAAAGGTCAATTATTTGTCGATAAAATCAGGATCATTCCAGAACATGAAGAATATATTCTGCAAGATGTTTAAAAAGCCAAGCCAATTAAATAATTACACAAATTAAATATCTAAATAGTGGTTAGTTGCAGCCCTACTACTGATATTATATTCAGCTATTGTCTTATTGTATTGATAATGTGGATATTGATGATATATATTGATGCTGTAACAGTAACATTGTGCTTTACTCTAGATAATGTTGTTTCTCAGGTGATATATGAATAAAACCTAATGTTGCCCCTGTTTTTAGGGGTTTTATACTTAAACAGGTTTTTAAAAAAGGACTTCTGACCTATATCTTTCTGTATTCCTTAGTGTAAAGCCTGAATTTGATTTTCAACCACAGATATTCCTCCGAAACTCAACATAAAAATCCAAGGTAAGAAGAAGGAGAAGCAGTCAGTCACTATAACCTGCTCAGCTGTCACTCCCTGTCCACACTCCCCTCCTACACTCACCTGGAACCAACAAGATGCTCAAAACCACATGGAGGAAAACTCAGATGGAACCTTTACAACTAAGATCCAGAAGATCATCAGTCTGACAGATGAACATGATGGAGACATCATCACCTGTTCTGCCAGATATCCTGTGAATGAAGGAGAAGACGTCAAGACAGCAGAGGAGAAAGTGACTCTTAATGTTTCATGTAAGATTTATGGTTTGTGAGAATGTCAGTGCATGATGATTAATGGGATTTCAGCTGATTTTTGCCTCATTTTCCTCAGATGCTCCTAAAGACACCTCAGCCAGGATCAGTCCATCAGATCCAGTGTCTCCAGGTTCCTGGGTGAACCTGACCTGCTCCAGCAGAGCCAAGCCTGATGTCAGCTTCACCTGGTTCCAGATCAGCAAAGATGGAGCCAGGAAAGTATCTGAAGGAGACTTTTACAGCGTCAACGTGACAGATGGAGGAGTTTATTACTGTGTGGCCGCAAATTATCTTGGCAAACAGAAATCATCAGAGATCCATCTTCCAAAAAAAGGTAAATGCACTTAATCAAGCATATTCACTACCATGCAAATAGTGTAATAGCTTAAAATGTGCTTTGATTTAATGAGTAGAGAAATTAATTGGTTTTGTGTCTGCAATAGGACTATTTTATAATCCTGCACATTGGGGACCAGTTGTTGGAGGGATCATTGGAATTCTTGTAGTCATTGGTGTTGTCATAGTTTGGTAAGTATCTCAAAACATCATAAACTGATGATGACTGATGTTTTTGTATATTTTACTTACTAAAACTAAACTAAAACACTCTGGGAATCGCTGTTTTAAATGAATATCTTCTATATTTACTGTTACTGGAAATTAATTTATGGAGTTCCCCAAGGTTCTATACTCGGGCCACAGTTCTTCTACATGCCGCCACATACGGTAGTCACATTTCGCACAGGCAGAAAACAGAACTTGGTTTGACACCATTCTGTTTTTCTTGAGTTTCTCAATACCACACAGCATGATTCCACCATTGAGAAATGACGGAAATCGTTGTCATCTAATAGAGAGACGTGCACAAGAAAACGTACACACCAGTTCAAGAACTTTAACTTGCTATATATTTATAGTTATTATATTATTGTGTTATATGTCTTCCAGGCGGGTCACACATGCAACTTCACAACAGACACAGGTGAGAAAATATAAAAGTTTACAGAACAGAATCTTGTTGTGAACATATTTCTATTTATGACTAAACAAATACGACTAGACTGGGCTGAGCAGCTTCCTCGTTAGTGGTAAATGTGAAAGCAGCGTGAAATATTGTGAAACATCCTGTGAGCAAACCACATGAAATGGTAAATGGTAAATGCACTGTATTTAAATACCAGAAAGTGCTTTAAAGTATTCATTCATTCACTTGCATTTATGCATATTCACACACTGACATTTAAAAGTCAGTCTGGATATGTGTTGCATGTATCTGTAATTCAGTTTTCCTATAATCAAAAAGAACATTTCAGGTATCCACAGCTAAAATATTAATAGGAAATATAATAGAGGTTTGTCATTACAGATATATATATAATTCACTTCCACTATATAAATTATGGATATCTTTAATTCACCGATATACAGATATCTGTATCAAGATTTTAGCAGAAAATTACACAAATCTTTATTTAAAAAAAGCAAAATGTTAAAAGTGCATTGAAATAACAACGGAATGTGAAGTATTTTGGATGCAGATATGAAATTAATGACTATATTTACAGTTGTATTGGGACACAATGACATTTATCTGAAGCTTTAGTTATTTTTATCATGAAATGAAACAATATTTTATTATTCTTATTGTTAAAATTGTATAACATATGATAACATGTGATATACTGTATAATATATATCCAAAAGTATCTAAAATTGGCTCCAATACAAGAAAATATAATATAATAGCAGCAAATTATGCACATTTTTGTTAAGAAAATGTAATTTATTAAAGGTGCATTGAAATTACAACTGAATGTGCAATATGAGAAGCATTTTGGATGCAAATGTGTTGACTGAAGAGTCAGAAAATTCACTATATTTACAAGTTTTATTACTAAGATGAATGTTTCTGATCAACAGTATTTTATATGTATGTTAGCTGCAAAAACTGAAACATTATCGGGTGAAAATATCTCGTTTTTGACGATTATTTTATTATTTTGAGGAGAATTATCTTATTCAATTAGCTTATTTCTAGTCTAGTAGAGAAAATGTCTAGTTTTCTAAAAACAAAAACAAATTGACCCAAATCAGGAAAGAAAAACATGAAATATTATAAATTATCTGCCAGTGGAATAAAATGATTCTACTGAATATTCAGTTTTAATGATGTTGTTTGTTTTTTTTCCACAGAGCTCCACAAAATCAAGGAGAGCAACAACAGAAGAAATTCATTATGGAGAGATAGATTTTTCCAAAATGGGGCCTAGATCATCATCTAACTCAGCCCTGGACAGCAGAATGCAGCCGGATACAGTTTATGCACAGGTCAAAGTGTCCCAACCAGCAAAATCACCCAATTATGCTTAATTATATGCATTTATGGTTTAATTCATGAGCCAAATTCCAGTAAGAACCAGTAATTTACATACTATTAGAAATGTATCTCCTCCTTTTTTATAGAGAAATACATATTAATACTTTTTATGAACCTTTAATTTACAAAAAAAAGGACAAATGACATAAGAAAAAAGTGCAATGACAACAAAATCAGGTCTGTTATTGTGAAAATGAGTGAAATTATGTTGTTTTTGAAACAATTAGTCCGATATTGAGTAGAATTATCTTGAAATATCTTATTCCATTGGCAGATAATTTAGATTATTTCAATTTTTGTCTTGAATTTTATCAATTCAGTCTAACTTGTTGTTAATTTTTTATCTCTTATTTTGTAAAAACTTAAAATAAGCTAAATTGAGTAGATGATTCTACTCAATATTGGACTAATTGTATTAAATAGAAGATATTTTCTCACACCCCTGGTTTAATTGCTGCTAAAGTGAAAATGAAGCTTTGTTTCTGCAATTTCATTATTTATTCATTGCATATTGGACAGCAGATGAAAACTTTTCGGTCTCTGTTCTGCTACTGAAGTCATACAAATAAAAACAATTAAACTCCTTGAAAGAATAAACTCTTTATTCTATGTGTTTCTAATGTAAATTTACCTATTTTCATTCACATTTCCCTCACTTGAATCTCTTTCTTGCGGCTTAGTTCCACCATCGAGGAGAGAGAAATGAGAATTAATGAACTTTCCAACACTCTCTGAAAACATGTTTGCTCTACAGACTTTTATTTTGAAAATTACTGTTCAATAAACAGATGTTTAAGCTGGAAAACCAGGCTGATATTAATTTATTGTGTTTTAGTCATAAATCACAGTAGAAAACCTCAGCTAAAACACTAAAAGTATTTTTATCTGTAGTAAAGATGATTTAATTGGGTCCTTTATAATCTCCTTCTTAAACATCTTACATAATATATTTATCATGTTCTGGAATGATCCTCAGTGTGATTTCTAGGATTTTATGGACAAATAAAAGATCTTTGAACTCTTATCTTATTAATCATTGAACTTTGCATTGCAGATAATTTAGCTTATTACAATTCTTTCCTGATTTGGGTCAGTTTGGTCTTATTTTAAGTTATAAATAAAGTATATTTGTCTGTAGTAAAACATTCTTTTGCAATATTCTAACTATATTTGCTCTGTAACAGAAAATGCATCCTGACTCTTCTGTAGTCACCTCACATGTTGTAGATTTCTTTTAATAATAATATTAATAATTTATATCAGGAAAACAGAAAAATCGTGGGTATTTAATCAACAATTATTAATGCTCATAACTGTTTGATAAGTGTATTTGCTACACTTTATGGTGCGCGTGGCTATAGGTGAGAGACGGCACGTGCACTGCGGTTTGAGCCGTGTTTTCGGTTTCAGTTGGACGCTCGTAGCCTCGTCTACGCAGAAGTATAAACTAGTCTTGAGCGCAATGGGGGAAGGGGTCTTGTCTTGTATGTCTGGGGCCAGATGCGCCGTGTTTCTGCGGGTTTTCTCCATTCTGTGGACGCTGACTTTTGCCCAAAGAGGTGAGCTGAGGTCAGGGGTCGTGGGGGGACCTTTAAGAACCTGAGATCAGCCGGGGAATGGCGGCGATTGTCCGGTTAGCGTTAACGAGACGCTCTGCTCCGAGAGTCTCCGCGTTACCGCTTTAAAATGACTTATGTGATTCGTTGATATCGCTCCTACTTTTTTCTCCATTTATAAAACATGAGAAAATAGTGCTTATCTTAAAGCTAAAGATACTGTCCATCGTGTCGGGATGTTTGTTTTCTTCAATATTGCCGATTTATTTCAATAAATGTCCAAACTCGCTTGTGCTTCCTGATTCGGCTGTGAAATTGCTGTTTTGCAGGTTGTCGAAAGTTCACTCTTTGAACTTCCTCATACGTTTCAACGACATTTTATGACGTCACACATCCATAAAAATGCAATTGTCTCTGTTGCCACCTTAATCAGCAAGGACAGACACGTCCTGAAAACAGCCTGCAACCTCAGAACTTATTATGCAATTGTGTTTTAATATCAAACAAGCCAAAGCCTGCATTTTGCATGAGGGCAATAATTTATTTTAAATTATATTCTGTTATTCACATTTGCTATTTGCCATTTTTGTCTGGTTTCCCTTAAAGGGCCAATTGTAAAGATCTCTATGTTTTATTTTTATATATGGTATTATATTAGATAATTGCCTCTCCACTCATAATAGTGCTGGTGATAATTTGCCAAGTTTAGAATTTAAAAATATGCTAATGCAGAAATAATATTATATTATTATTAGCGTCTAATTATTATAAAATCATAAAGAATATGATGATAACCACTATTAACAATTTTATTTATTTAATGGATTTTTCAAAGATTGGAATCAATGGTTTTTTGTTGCTGTGCTAAATATTAAAGGATAGAAAGTACACGTAAGTAATGAGAGATGTTCTTCAACAAAGGAAAATAAGGAAATTACTGAAACTTTCAACCGATTGAGAAAAGATTCCCATCTCTCAATAAATCACACAGGTCTGTGCAAGCTCTTGAAGGGCCACAGAAAATGAGGTGGCGGCCCAGATTTGGTCCCCAGGCCTTAGGTTTGACACATGTTATAGAGCATTTTGAAGGGTGATTTATAAATAAAGTAGTAGTTGTTGTATATCATTAATATATGGACAGAAAATACACAAATTAACATTGTTATTTCAGTGAGTATAATTATAATGATGTGTTTTTCTTAGCAAGATATCTCAAAAAGTCTTGGCCAGATTTTCATCAGATTTTCAACAAATGTTGGTAATGGTCCCACGAACAGATGATTAAATTTTGGTAATTATCTGGTAGAAATCCTGGTTTCTGGATCTCTTTGAATTTTTTGTTGTTCAGTACCATTGCAGTAAATGGACCTTTAATCAGGCACCATTGTTTGGCTCCACCTGGTGGTGATATATTGCACCTGCATAGCTTGTTTTCTTTGCACAGAGACACTAAAAGAGGACTAAAAGACTTTCCATGCTTGGGGTAGGTATGAACTGTTGAGACTGTAACGTCTATAGAATTATCACATCACTATGCAGTCACTTGACTTTTCTATTTCTATTTTTTTAACCAAATCTTGTTGGATGTCTCTTTACCAGATGTTGCAGATACTGAGGTGTCCTGTATTTTTATGGAGGATTGCATCTTGCCGTGCAGCTTTCAGGGCAGCACTGATGCAGAAATCCAATGGACGACCATGATGGCGACACACGCCATTCTTGTCCATTCTTACCGAGGCGACCGAGACCTTCTCGAAAACCAGGACCAGCGCTTCAGAGGCAGGACGTCGCTGTTGAAGAATCAGATCTCCAGAGGAAACGCCTCGCTCCAGCTGACAGGGGTGGAGGTTCCTGATCAGGGCCGATACAGGTGCTACACCAGCACCATCAGTGGAAACAAGGAGTCATTTATAAACCTCCAAGTGGACGGTATGAGAAACACTTTTATATATAAAAAAATGGTACAAATGGACTTTCAAATGACATGAAAACCAACATGAACACTGTTTTGAAAAGACATTTTCATCTTGCCAGCCATTGACCCACTATAATTAATTAATAACTAAGCAAGTGAAGTTCTACACAATTGGTGTTATGATATCCTCTTTTCTTCCAAACATGTTAAAAAAATGTTTTTAAAAATCTTGGGGGAAGTTGCAGCATTTACCAGTTCCTCTATTAACTTTGTGTGTTGCATCGTGAGTCAACAATATAAATTACATTGACAGTACATTCAGAAAACAGCTGCTTTTTTCTATTTTGTACAGTAGTTTGCCAATTCCAGTGAGTTAAACATGCAATTTATGTCATTTGTTGTCTTTTTTGCAGCTCCAGTCCATACAGTTGACATTCAGCAGGTGGAACACAGCATCATCTGCAGTTCAGAGGGGATCTACCCTGCACCTGAGCTCACCTGGTCCACAGATCCTCCATCCGATGTTCCCCTCCAGAGCAAAACTGAAGTCCAGCAGACCGAGCAGAGACTCTATAACATCAGAAGTTCTCTGAAACTCTCAGACCTGGTCACAGATGTGGTTTACATCTGCACCGTCAGCACTCGCAGAAACAGGGAGGAAGGCATGTTTGAGATGCCCTGTAAGTATTAAGTCTAATCTGTCAACTAAACTACAGGTGCTGGTCATATAATTAGATTATTATGCAAAACTTGATTTATCGATTATCTAAACACTTGGTAATTAATTTAATAAATTGGACAATGTAACCCTAAAAACGTGCTACTGTCTTAAAAAGGTTTTTTTTGTGGTTATCCCTATTGCTTGTACACTTTTTTCTACCACAGAGCTCTTTAGCAATGGCCTTTTGTGTCTTTTCCTCCTTGTGCAAGGTGTTAATGGTCGTCTTTTAGACCTTCCCTATGATTGTGTAGCCTACAGAACGAGACTAAGAGACCATTTAAAGGCCTTTGCAGGTGTTTTGAGTTAATTTGCAGATTAGAGGGTGGCATTGCAATACAGTCAGCAAACTGTTGTAGACACATCTATTAATTATCTCTGTTTTAGTTCCATATAGCTGGTATTCCGATGCCGTGAGAAGCGGGGAGCTTGGATTAATTCTGGTAATAGCAGTAGCATGGGCAGTGGCAACAATGGCAGCAATAGCAGCAGCAGTAGTAAAAGCAGCAGCAGCAGCAGTAGTGGCAGCAGCAGTGGCAGCAGCAGCGGCAGTGGTAGCAGCAGTAGCAACAGCAGCACCAGCAGTGGCAGCAGCAGCCGTAGCAGCAGCACTAGCATCAATAGCAGCAGCAGTAGCAGCAGCAGCACCATCAGCAGTAGCAGTAGTGGTGGCATTAGCAACACCGGTAGCGGTAGCGGCAGCAGTAGCAGTAGCAGTAGCACCAGCAGTAGCACCACCAGCGGCACCAGCGGTAGTATTAAAAGTGGGCCTAACAGCAGTAGCTCCGGTAGCACCAGCGGTAGCAGCAGCAGTGGCACCAGTAGCAACAGCAGCTGTAGCACCAGCAGTAGTAGCAGCAGCAACAGCAGCTGTAGCACCAGCAGTAGCACCAGCAGTAGCAGCAGCAGCGGCGGCGGCAGCAGCAGTAGCAGCAGCGCCAGCAGCAGTAGCAGCAGAAGTCATCATCCTGACACTGTGCTACATGATGATAAAGCCCAAAGGTAAGATGGCATTCTGCACTAGTCTATTTTGTTTGTATAATAATGTTGCTTGCATTGATTCTATTTCTTGGATAAATGTCCTCAGATCAACAGGAAAGCAGCCAGAGAGAAACAGTAACATGCAAAGATCGAGAAAAGTAAGTAAAGCTTTTTATATTACAAAGCAAGTACCCACATCACACTTGTTTAAGTTCCATACATACATCTAATTCACTTGATAAAGTGTGTATATATATATATATATATATATATGGAAATCTGATAACATAGCATTTAATGCCATGTTTCCTGCTGTTAGACCCCGTTGTGTAAATCCGTCAAACTTTCATGCAGATTCCACCTTGCGTAAAGATGAGTCCGGCGTTGTCGTCAACCCAATCCGGTATTTTCCTACCAGAAGTAGGAGCCAACAGTTGCACCATTCTAATGCTTCCTTAAGCAATCATAGCCCATATAAAAGGTTTTCAGTCCATCCAGCAACTCATGTCTCTTTCGGGGTGCTTTGTAAAATAAATGCATATGAGTAGAGCTAATATTGGACGTTTTATTGTCCATATTTTATAAATTATAAAACATATATAGCTAGCATTGTCGCTAATAGGCATATGTGTTTCCCATAATGTGTTTTGGTATCACTCCTTATCACGTTGCCATGTGGATGCAAATACTTCTGGCAATGTTCTAACCCTAACCCATCCCCAAAGAAAATCGAATGTGCCGTTGTCATGCGGACAAGGCCTTAGTCTTGCTCTGCAACAGGAAATTGTTTTGAGTTTGCACTGAATTATATTCACTTTTGTTTGCAGAAAAATTGAGCCTTGTAACACTGAAATGGAAGAAGAGGTGACTGAAACAGCGATTCAGTACTCTCACCTCCAAACCGCCTCCTCAGATCCTGGTTTGAGGAGACGAGACTCCAGCTGTTTGCCTCGTTTTCACAGTGAACCCTCACTCAGTCAAAAGCCTTCTCCAAACACCAAGAACTCTACAAGAGCTCAGAGTTTACCCGATGTGTCTTTAGAGGACAGCTTCGAGGAGTTCTCACCTTATTTTACCATTGACGAAAACGAGGAAACCTACAGATTCTGCTGCTCCCGTCCAGGCCTGTACCAGTGCAGGGTGACAGGTCTGGTGTTCCACATGGACGGGGAAGGGGACGTGGTTTACAGGGTTGTCCCTTGGAACTGCAGGTTACTGGCCCGACTTCACAAGAAACCCGCAGGACCCCTGTTTGACATCAAGTGTCCCCAACAGTGTTTGAGTCAGCTTCAACTCCCGCACTGCGAGATCCGCTCCACGGGTGGATGTGAATACCTGTCAGTTGCTCACTTGAATGACGAGGGCATTGAGTTCGTTCCTCCTCATGCGATAACAGAGACTCACGTCATTATAAACATCACTGCGTTATCTGATTTTGGTATTGTCAAGAATCAAGACTCGCCTCCCGATCCGGTCCGAGCACTGGTGCTGCTGTTCTACAGGCCCCCGACCGATCTTGACCCACAATCTCTCCTAAATGTGCTGTTGCTACCAAAGAATACCGTGCTGCACGATGTCCAGCGCACCAGGAAGAAGTTGGTTGGAAACGAGAGGTACATCGAGGCGTCCCCGAACTGTAAACTGCAACCAGACCAGGAGTACACGCTGTCCACTAGTCCTGGAGACAACTCGGTCCGAGTTCAACCAAAAGAAGCAGAGTTTTACTACGAAAACTACAAAGACTACTACCCCTCATTCCAGGTGATTTTAAGGACAGTCATGAAAAACATTGAACTGGTTTTGAAAGTTAAAAACAGCTCCAGCAGCGTCTGGGAAAGCGAGGTTTGTCTTTTCTCCAGTGGAGAGAGAAATCCCTGTGGTCCAGGACCGCTGACCCCCCCTTCCACTGAGAGTTTGAGGGATATACGAACCAACTTCATCGATGGCATATCAGGACCTGTTCTCAAGAGTCTGCTGGACAAGCTGCTGGGGAAAAAGGTGATAATTGACTCCGAGAGGGAGTCGGCCGACGAGATCCGAAACCAGAGAGACAAAGCTCGGTTTGTCATCGACACAGTGAGGAAGAAAGGTGAAGCCGCGAGTTCTGAGATGATCGAGTTTCTCCGTGAGGACGACCCCTTCCTCTGTGAACATCTTGGGTTGATCTGAAGCTAATTTAAAGGGATAGTTCACCGTTTTTTTTTTAAATTTGCCCCTAGCAATAGGTCCTTTACCTTTATTTTGTCGATAAAAGCTATTTCCAGACCAGTGGATCAGAGCTGCAGCGGCTCAGCTACTACTACGCGGCTAGGTTTGCAAAATTCCATGGGAATTAATGGAAATATATTGGAATAAACATGAATAGAACAAAAATGTATCAAATTGAAAGTTAACAGGGAACTTAAATATAGTTGGGAGAATATATTGTAGCATATATTGGCTAAAACAACTAGATTTAAAGGGACAGTTCAACATTTTTGAAATTCGCCCATTGTCATGATCTATGTATTTATTGAATTTATTGATATGCACATCAATTTATATATTCGATTATTAATAAAGTATAACTTGTGAAATTTAGACTAAATTACTATAAAAAATATAGCCTAAATCCTTTATCACACACCAGTAGAAATTGGTTTAATAGTCATGTTCAGAGCTTCTTCTGCACCATAAAACCTTGTTTGTTGTTTGATGAACTAATTTTCATCAAAAATGTTATGCTACGTACTACATAAGCATGAAAAAGCAGTTTTTAGCACTAGGAAAAGATCAAGGTTTGGGTTAAAATTATCACTTCAAATAATGTTACACATGAAAAATGTGAATATATGGGAATAAATGTGAATAAATCCCAAATTTACAACATTGAAGGTTAACAGGGAACTTAAATATAGTTGGGAGAATATATTGTAGCATATATTGGCTAAAACAACTAGATTTAAAGGGACAGTTCAACATTTTTTTGAAAATTCGCCCATCGTCATGGTTGTAACAATAGGTGCTTTGGCTTTTTTGGACCATACAAGCTGTTTCCAGACCAGCGGAGCAGAACTGTGAGTTGCTCAGCTACTACTAAGCAGCTAATGGTATTTTTTGGTCTCCCTTATCAAACTCAATCGCTGTGGTGGACGATTCGTGACCTGCATATTCGCTAAATTAAGGTGATAAATGTTGAATATTTCCAAAATTACCCAACTTAACCTTCCCATGAAAAGATTCTTGAAATTTACTGTGAATTTTCCAGCCCTGTGCAACACTATATGTGGCTAATGGTATTTTTTGGTTGCTATAACAACCACCACACTTGTTATAGAGGATGTGGTCAGTCTATCTGTATATGTGTAGTTAATGTGCCAATATGTGTTATTTGATAAGGAGATTGTGGGAGAATCTTAATCTTGAGATAAAGAATTGTTTTAAAGGGTTTTTTTTATTTTTATTATTATTATTTTAACTCTAGATAAGTCTAGTAATTATATAACAGCTTCTGTTTTTTGTTATTACTTGTTGTTCTTAGTGTTTGTGTCATTTTTTATGATGCAGAAGGTTTAAATTAAATTAAAATTAAATCACCTTACTGTTTAGTTGTATTTTTTCATGACTTATTGACTGATTTAGTTTAGGTTTCAGCTATTTCCAACATCAGAAAACAGCATCAATATATATATTTTTCTCAGTGTTTTATAAGAAGCTTCTAACAAATGAAGGGAAGTTGCAGTTGCGCTATTGTCTGATTTAACTACACTGAAAAAAAGATTTTGTCGAAATGACTATAATAACTAATTAATTTTAATATGTCAAGTGGTTTGCATGAAATTAACTTATTATAATTAACTTAAGTTAATAATTGTATTTCTATTTTTCAATAATTAGTAGAATTTACTTTGATTTTGCAAGAGATTTCTACCTAAATAGATTAGGATGGAATTCCTATAATAAGCAGTAGTACAGTGGCAGAACATATTATGAAAGAATTATACACAATAAAAGAATGTGCAAACAAGGTAAAGTCTATTAATTAGATGTTCAATTAAATAAAAATGTGAAATATTCCACTTTTCACACATCTTTGTCCATAAAAATAAACTGGACAATAGATTAATTGTTCAAAGACCCACATCTGATAGTGATAACTTTATATGTTGTCCAGAAATTTAATTTTAAACAATTAATTATAAATTTGATTAGTAATCCCAAATCTGACTCTTGGAATGATCCGAGGTCTTCGTTTATTATGATGTCAGTACAATATTCTGCTGTTTCACCCCAATTTTCCAGCTGCTGCGTTGGATATACAGTAATTTCTGTTTTTCAATCATCTGTTACTATGAGTAAATATGAAAAGGTGGGCGAAGAAGAAGCAGAAGACAAATTTAGGAAGTGCAAACATAACATAGGAATAACAGGCGGGCAGAAGGAAGCTGAAACAAAGGGAGATTGTGTGGTATTCATTTAAATAAACTGTATTCTATGACTAGATGAATCTAATAAGGAAAGTGTTTTCTGTGTTAAAATAAGAGCGATAAAGGCCTTATCTGCCTTCAGGTTACCACATTTTTAATTGGTTTAATTGACGACTGGAATGTTGATGTGTAGCCTGCACCATCTGCACCAGGTGAACCAGATTTAAAACAGGAAGTTGACTTGAATTCATATCACTTTCACAAGGGAAGTTGCATCGCTACCAACTTTATTGCTGCATTTTTTCTCACGGCTTGATTGGTAAGGCAACTTTCTCGCTTATAAGATATGATATTGTATTTATTCTAATTTTATTAAGCTGTCAAATAAAATCTAGCTGCTTTATTGTTTGTAAATCCAGGTGATGAGAGTCATGTCTACAAATATGTTGACAGCCAACATGTTACTGAGTGTCTTCTTTCTCACAGGTGAGCTGTTTGTTCATCACTTTTATTTGGAGTCGTTACTCAAATCATTTACAGTGTGAAACGAAGCAGAAAAACACAGCTCTGGAAAAAAAACTAGAGAATACTGCATTATCTTCCTCCTGAAATCAGCATTTCTACACGTTTTCCAGCCATTTCTGTTGAATTCCAACATAAAGTCACTCAGCTGTGATCAAAAATGATGGTTATTGCACCAAATATTGATTTCTGAACTCTTCTTAAGTGTAAATATTAATATTATGTTGTTTAAAATGAATCTGATTTTGTATCAGGTTTGCATCTTTTTGTCCATTTGTCATTTTCTACAAATAAATGCTCTAAATGATAATATGTTTATTTGGAATTTAGGGGGGAAGGTTATCAGTTCATCATGGAGATTTTTAATGTTATATTAATCATGATCTTGATCTCACAGGTGCTTTGGCTGATTGTCCTGATGAGTCAGATCTCTTCATTATTACACCAAAGGAGATGGAAGCACTGAGTGGATCCTGTTTGCAAATCCCATGTAGCTTTAATACAAGAAATGATCCAAGTGGTTCAATGTTTGACAGCGGATCAAATGTTGGAGTGTGGATTAAAGATAACTATCATTCTGGCAGACTTTCAAAGAATGTGATTTTCAGGAGTGATCAGACAGAAAACAAATATCCAATGAATATCACTGGAGATCTAAGTCAGAAAAACTGCACCACTGTATTTTCTAGTTTAAATACAACATATACAAAAACATACTACTTCAGAATTGAGTCTCCACAATTCAGGGCAACAGCTTCCTGTGATCCTCTTTATATAACAGTCAAAGGTAAGTGAGTCTTTTTAATCAATTACAGCTTTGGTCTGATCAAACACCACGATGTAAAACCACGATGTAAAAAAAGTTTTGACAGGGAGGAAGGATTTAAATTCATTTAAATACAGTTTTGGATATGTTTCCATGAATATTTATCTACTTAACATACTTCTATGATTATTTAAGCTTTTCTATGACTGTATTTCTATTTTTCTCTGACATTTTTATATCCACTGCTGATTGATAAGACATGGATAGTTATCTTGCTTCTATCCAACTTTTTAAGACTGACTGACTTCTAGCATTACTCTAAAAAATAATTGTTCTATGGGATTTGGCTGTTTGGGCTACAATTTATCCTAGTGACTGATGATTTCCTTTTATTATACTTGTATTATAGATTTGATTAGATTAGATTTCATTGATTTTTTGGTCAGATACTGTTAGAAAGCTCACACAAACAGAAGAACAATATATATAAATACCAATAACAACATAGAGAAAATAAAATAAATGAGAAATAAAACAATAAAAGTAAATGTCTATACACACCTTGTTATTGCCACATGGTTACACATGGAATTAAAAGTTGAAATGAATAAATGAAACATGGTTACCTATTCTATATACATTATTATGAATTATATAAATATGTGAAGCGCAGCAATAACATCCAATACATTTCTAATCTAATCTTTATCTCTTTTTCTGGTATTTTCCCCCTTTTCTTGTCTTTTTCATATTTAAATTGTACTCTTCTTCCTCCCTGTCAAAACTACGCAATGAAGCTCTGGGAACTGAAATGTCATATAATTAAATAATAATAATTTACTTAAAATATACAACTTATTTTATTACACACATAAACGTTTAGTGTTAAATATTCTATTTGCTTATATGTTCTTGTATGTTACAGGTTTCTAATTCATGTGTATTTATAAAATATATATTATAATGACTGCAAATTGGTTAATTTGGTTAGTTTATTTTCATTTTTTAGTGTAATCTGTTTGATTTTCAACCACAGATTCTCCTCCAAAGCCCAGAATAGAAATCTCAGGTGAGCAGAAGGAGAAGGAGTCAGTCACTATAACCTGCTCAGCTGTCACTCCCTGTCCACACTCCCCTCCTACACTCACCTGGAACCTACAAGATGCTCAGAACCACATGGAGGAAACAAATGGAACCTTTACAACTAAGATCCAGAAGATCATCAGTCTGACAGATGAACATGATGGAGACATCATCACCTGTTCTGCCAGATATCCTGTGAATGAAGGAGAAGACGTCAAGACAGAAGAGGAGAAAGTGACTCTCAGTGTTTCATGTAAGAAACACTGAAGTAGATGAATGATTGGATGTCAGCTGATTTTAATAAATACTAATAACTTGTCTCATTTTCCTCAGATGCTCCTAAAGACACCTCAGCCAGGATCAGTCCATCAGATCCAGTGTCTCCAGGTTCCTGGGTGAACCTGACCTGCTCCAGCAGAGCCAAGCCTGATGTCAGCTTCACCTGGTTCCAGATCAGCAAAGATGGACCCAGGAAAGTATCTGAAGGAGACTTTTACAGCTTCATTGTGACAGATGGAGGAGTTTATTACTGTGTGGCTGCAAATGATCTTGGAAATCAGACGTCGTCAGAGATTACTGTGACTCCTAAAGGTAAAGGGAGGCCTGTACTAGAGTTGAAAAATGGATGCATCGGTTATAACGAGTCCATATTCGATCTTAAATTGCCTTTTTTCTATTAGTAGAACCAGAAACTCCTCACGGATCAGCTAAATGTGTTTCTATGTGGGTGTTTCTTGGAGGAATCATTGGTGTCTGCGGACTCATCCTCCTGGTTTCCTGTGTGTGGTGAGCATCATGAATTAAAGCAGCTAAATGTGATCTGTTAATTGGCTGCAATTGGCAAAATGATGCAAACACAGAAATGATGCAAAACCAGAAACACACAAACACATGAAACAAATGCAAAATAAAGTTTTCCTCTGCTTTGTTTCTGTGATCGCAGCTTTTTTATCCTGCAGCGATTTTGGTTTGGTGTTTTGGGTTTTGCATCATTTTTGTATTTTCACCTTTTGCCTCTGTCGGCTACTATTCTTTTAAACTTAGCAAATAAAACTTGATGATAAAGTACTGCAGCATACACTAAGATACACTGGCTCTCATTATGCAGACAGTCGAAAGAGGAAGCAAGAAGATTTGAAGCTTAACTGGATACAATAAGAATTAGCTTTATAGCATCTCGAGGAAAATGAAAAATGATTTTAGAGCCACAGGAGGAATTTCTGCCATTTTGGCTGCAATAGGATGAATGGCTAATGGAAGAATTTGATGTGCAGCATCATGGGCTTCACACCGGCTCCATTTCAAACTGTCCAGTGGCGTGCAAAGACTTTTGAAGGGCTGGGGCAAAAAGGGAAAAAAAGAGACACATATAGTGTGTCTTCACCAATGAAGAAGGCACTTTAGCATGTGTTTTGGCTCCAAAGAGGGCACTCTAGGACACACTTTGGCTCCTAGAAGGCACTTTAGCACATGTTTTGGCTTCTATGGGGCACATTAGCATGTATTTCGGCTTCCAAGAGAGTATATTAGCACAAGTTTTGGCTCCTAGAGGGCTCTTTAGCATGCTATTTGGCTACCAAGAGGGAGCTTTAGTCTGCGTTTGGCTCCTAGAGGACACTTAAGCATGGGTTTTGGCTCCTAGAGGACACTTAAGCAATTGTTTTGGGTCCCCTTTGAAGGAAAGGGGTGAAAAAGGAAAAAAAAGGGGCACATATAATGTGTCTTTGCCTATGAAGAAGGCACTTTATCATGCGTTTTGGCTCCCAAGAGGGCACTTCAGCACACCTTTTGCCTCCTAGAGGGCACTTTAGCATGTTATTTTGTTCCTAAGAGGGAGCTTTACCCTGTGTTTGCCTCCTAGAAGACACTTTAACACCTGTTTTGGCTCCCAAGAGGGCCCTATAGCACTATTTCTGTTAAAGCATCTAAAAAAAATAGTGTGAGCATGCACTTCTTCTGTGACTAAACCCTTAAACTACCCTTAACTATTCTGTCCTTTACTTTCATCACTAATCGCAACATCATAAACCTGACATTTCCTTTATTTTACAGCATTCTCCTGTTTTTGAGGTGGCTCCAGTTGAAAAAAACACCACAACAAGTTCAGGTGAGAAAATTCTGAACTTGAAAACTTTGAAACATCATATCAGCGACCTGCAGTAGCAGAACATTCAAAGTATTCACTTTCGCTTTTGCAGAGTCAAACTGGTGAGGAGCCGTCCGTTGAAGAGCCAGCCAGTAAAACGGAAAACAAAAAAAAAGAGAAAGAAGACCAAGACCTCTATTATGGAGAGATCAACTTTGCCCTTGATGAAGTGAGACCTGAAAAGACCTCTGACTCTGTGCAGGACTGCAGACGGCAGGAGAATACGCTGTATGCACAGCTCAAAGTACCTGAGCCAATAAAAGGCTTAAAATGAAGATGGCCCAGGGGAGCTTTATGCTCAGGTGAACAAAAACTGAGTATAGAATCAAGTTAAATACAGCTTTTTACAAGATTTAATATCATTTTCACTCCTCACAATTCAAAGGAAGATCAAAACTTCCACATTCTGCAGTTTTTTAAATGCCTGTATGTTCAGATTGACAGATAATTAATTAAACGTGTGATAGATGCAAATAAAAATCCCTCTAAAAGCTCTAAATGGAGAAGTTCTGCAAATACACTGTGTGCAGAATCATTAGGAAAGGTGTATTTTTGAAGATTCGATTACTCTCAATCAATCCAAAAGTATGAGTGGGGCTTCTTAGGAGGATATCTGTGTGTGCAGGCAACTATCACTGTGCAGAATAGTTTATTATAAATATATATATGTTTCTTGCAACCCTGTAGGTTTTTTGCCATGAAACACTTAATTGTTCTGTGATGTGTGCAGTTTCAAGGCTGCTGCATCCCTCTGCAAGACATCTCACAATTCTGACCCATTTTGCCAAAAGAAAGGAAGTTGCCTAATCATTATGCACAGCTGATATAGGGTGTTGATGCCATTAGACCACACCCCTTCTCATTACACAGATGCACATCAGCTGATATACTTAATTGGTAGCAGGCTTTCAGGCCTATACAGCTTGGAATAGGACAACATGCATAAAAAGGATGATGTGGTCAACATAATAATTCTGCACACAGTGTATATTAACAGTGCCATACATGATAATAGTTAAATTTGAAAGTTTTGTGTGTATGTCTCTGTATATGCATATATCGCTTGCTTCTGTCTTTAAATGAGGAATAAATTCACAGTTTCATATTCAGCTGCAGAGATCTGCTGGTGCATTTTAAGGGGGAAGTGTGATTTTTTTTTCGTTTGAAGTTCAAGACTAATCAAGTGTTGGCTGGATGAGAAAATAGATTTAGAAAAAGCAGCAGTATTTAGCAATAAATACTACAGGAAGCAGGAGAAACGGACACAGAGGGAAGGACATGAGAGAAAGAGAAGTGCAAAGGGGTGGAAAGTTCAGGTAAATTTCCAGAAAATGTCCTCTGGGAAGTTAAGATGGGGAATTTGGGAATTATTTCTATCTATATTTATCTGACTCTGATACAGCAGATTCTTTTTGCTGAATGTTTTGAGCTTTTTGGGGGGCTTTTTGCAGCATTATTCACATACATTTTTCAACAATATTCAATTTTGTGAGAAATTAATGTATTGATGAATTGAAAAACAGCCTAATTAGCACCTAAATTACCAGCTAATGCTAGCTAAAGCTAGTGCTTCTATTGCATAATGGACACTTATGACCTGAAAAACAACCTATATCTAAACTGGAGGATAATAATGTCCTCCAGCAACTGGGTCACAGTGCAATAAATACTGTAACTATGGTTTTTGACTTTTATAGATCTGTGCAAGGTCTAGATTTTAATGAGCTGCAGGGATGGGAGGATACATCTAGTGTAGCACCAACCGTATTGATGCTGCTGTTCACAACATGTAGTTAAATAATCTGCGTTTTGTGGGTTTTTTATTATGATCTGCAGAGGAAGTGAATGAGGAAGTTCTCTGCATGTTCTCGTACAATTCACAGTTTATATTAAGACACTCATTATTAAAATGCCCCTACTCGCCCTGTTATTTTTTGACAAAAGTGAGTTTTTGGCCTAAATCATTTGGTAAAATCACCTTAATCCTGAGTTAAAAGGATCAGACTCTTTATGCTTCTGTGGAGCAGAAAAAGCTCAGAACATGATTCTTCACTTCATTCACTGGTGAGTGATAAAGGCTTTAGAAAAAGGAAGTTCCAGGATCTTCAGTGCCACATCTCAGGTTTCAAAAAGTCATCAAAACTGGATGTTGGAGATGAATTACGTTCAATAAAAAACAACAACAGGTAATAAATGTTTAGAGTTTCACTATGGAATGAAAAAACAGTTTAATCCAGGTTTAAAGTTGACTAAAGTCACACTAGAATGCTCATAAATTGGCCTAAAGTCACTTTATTCTTTAATGTTACATGTTTAATGTTACACACAATGTTCTATGTATGTCTACAGTCGTCCACTGCCAATGACTTTTTGATGGAAATGATTAATAAATATAATATTCTATACATTTGATAAGGTTTTTTGTGCTTTTGGTCTGTTACTTCTAAAGATGTCTGACACCACCAACATCTGGAAATAAACTTTTTTGATATTTCCTCAAATTACACATGAAAATACATCATTTCAGACAAGTCTTCAATGTGGGGAACTCTTTTATTATCAGAAAATGGATTTTTCAATATTAACTTCTCTTTACTAACAGCATTTTGTCTAAATGTGGAGCATCTCTATGGTTCCCTCTAGTGGTGGCTCTGTGTTACTGCAACTGTCAGATGAAATCATTAAGATAATAATAGTAATAAAGGAATATTATCTAATAATTATTGTTGTTTAATTCATTATAGAGTCCCATAATCATACAATACAAAAAATAGGTCATTGCAATTGACATTTAATGGCGTTTTACACATTATTTTGCAGAATGAGTCACACTTAAGTTTTTCTAAAAAGGAAAAAAAAATACTGTAAATGTAAAATTATTTTTTCCAGATGATAGAGCCCAAAGCATATATACATGAAGTTTTTAAATCTTTACAACATTAATACAAGGGTACAGTAACAGCATCATAGCATTTGCAATGTTTAGAACATATATATTATACATGTACAGTATATTACTGGGAAGCTTGAATATGCAAAACTGTACGTTGTTCAAATATTCAGTAAAAATAATCAGTTTGGTTTGTATTTAGGAAGAATTTCAATAAAGAATTGGCAGAATTTGAGTCTTGAGGCTTATGGCAGACTTCAGTTCAAGGTTTTGATTCTGCCAACTTGTTTTACTGCAACAGTACAACAAATATACTGTACTGTTAATACATTAAGGAAAATATTACAAGTACATTTAAATAAGATTATTATGTTTTCATCTGAGGCTTTGCACAAGTTAAAATACAAATGAACGTATCTGTGGTGTTAAAGGAATGTACATTTAATGATATTATAAACATTTTCTTTTAGAAAATCAAGGCACATGTTAAATTATGTTTGTAAAAAAATAATGTATGGAAACAAAAGCAAGTTTGTCTGTTACACTTAAAATAGGATATAACATCAACTAGTGGCTGCATTTACAGTGTATTAATGAGAAGAAAGAACATGAACATGCTAAACTTTAACTAATAGGATTCATTTGTTTTCATCTAAGAATTGGCACAAATTAAATGACAAATAAATGTATGTATGGTCCAATGACATAACTCTAAATTCAGGATATGAAACATATTGGTACAGATGAGGAAAACACTTTTCTTTCAAAAACAAGGAAATTTCTAAGTGACTCCAAACTTTTGAATGATAATGTATGAGATTATTTACCAAAATGACATAAAAACCTCTTTATTTTATGATTTTCTGCTTCACTGCTGCTTCTGGTGTCACATTTACACCTGTTTAAATTAGCTCCATGTTTAGAACTGTTATTCTCCCACATCTGAACCATTCTACTCAGCTGTGATCTGTCTTTAAACAACAAAAAGCAGAGTTTTTTATTTCCTGACTTGAGCGTACAGCTCCTCTGAGCCGTCAGCTGTGAATCTGTTGTTGGGCTGGGACACTCTGACCTGTGCATACGTCGTATCCTGCTGCTGTCTGCTGTCCTGCATGGAGTCAGAGGACGGTCCAGGTCTCTGCCTGGAGAACTGGATCTCTCCATAATGGATCTGATGAATGAAACATGCTGTGAGAAGCAGGAGGTGGAGTTCCAGCCTCTAAATGTCACCTCCTCCTCTCACTGGTGTAGTATAGATCAGTGGTGTCAAACTCTGTTTAGTTCATGGGCCACGTTCAATGCAATTTGATCTCAATTTACAAAACAGGAAGAAATAAAGGTTCAATTTCAACACTGTAATATCCAGTTATTCCACATTGAAATGAATTAAATCTTAACAAGTGAAAATATTTAGTCTTTGGCACAATTAGTTCAATATTGAGTAGAATTATCCTGAAATATCTTCTTCTTATTATTATCTTATTATTCTTATTAGCTGATAATTTTTCTTGAGTCATTATCTTAATGTTGTATTTTTTAATCACATTTTGAACTTTTTGTTCTTTTAACTCTGACTTTTTTATCTTTTGGGGAAAAAAAAGTACAAGATAATTAAACTCAATATTCAACTGTTTTAAATTCAAGATATTTCCTCTGATAAGATCTAATTTTTTATAGATCAGTGGTGGGCAATCCTGTTTTTACAGTTAGGTGTGGAAATGGGGCTTTTATTTTGAAGGACATACAATTTATGAGGTCACATGACCAGGATATCCCTATTGCTTGTGGATATTTGACATATGAGCATCACTGTCTCACAACTGAAGGTTGTCTTTTATTCAGAATTTTAGAGAATTATATAAATAGGTGTGGGTGCAGGATATGATCAGTAAAGTTTAGTGTTTCCTCACCTCATCCTGTTGTGGAGTTGGACGTTTCATCTTAAATACCAGAACGCTGCAGAAAGAGAACAGAGAGAAATGTGGTTGGTGTGTTCAGACGTCTTTTCAGACTTTAGAGTGAAGCACTTTCATCAGTAAATAGAGGAAATATCAGAATAGTTGATGTAAGGAAGCAACAGACCACAATCTAATCTGTTTCTCATCATCAGTTTGAGTCACGTCTGCTGCTTTAATTTGTGATTCTCACCTCACACAGATCAACAGACAGATGAGTACGATGCCTCCAATGATTCCTCCAAGAATCAGCTTCAACTGATCAGATCCACCAACATTTGATCCTATTAATGGACATAATAGTAAAATAAGAGATTAAAGACTAAGGTTGATACATGAGAACTGATGCATCCATTAATGGACTCTAATACAGTTCTGCATTTACCTTTAAGATTCACATTAATCGTTGATGACGTCTGATTTCCAAGATCATTTGCAGCCACACAGTAATAAACTCCTCCATCTGTCACGTTGACGCTGTAAAAGTCTCCTTCAGATACTTTCCTGGGTCCATCTTTGCTGATCTGGAACCAGGTGAAGCTGACATCAGGCTTGGCTCTGCTGGAGCAGGTCAGGGTCACCCAGGAACCTGGAGACACTGGATCTGATGGACTGATCCTGGCTGAGGTGTCTTTAGGAGCATCTGAGGAAAATGAGGCAAAAATCAGCTGAAATCCCATTAATCATCATGTGTTGACAGGATCCAATAACAAACTCATGTTTGTCTTACATGAAACACTGAGAGTCACTTTCTCCTCTTCTGTCTTGACGTCTTCTCCTTCATTCACAGGATATCTGGCAGAACAGGTGATGATGTCTCCATCATGTTCATCTGTCAGACTGATGAGCTTCTGGATCTTAGTTGTAAAGGTTCCATCTGAGTTTTCCTCCATGTGGTTTTGAGCATCTTGTTGGTTCCAGGTGAGTGTAGGAGGGGAGTGTGGACAGGGAGTGACAGCTGAGCAGGTTATAGTGACTGACTCCTTCTCCTTCTGCTCACCTGAGATTTCTATTCTGGGCTTTGGAGGAGAATCTACACAGAAAATATATTAGAGTCAGTAAACAGTAGATGTAGATCATCACTTTACTTCAAACATAAACTCTCAAACACATTATGAAGTGATCTCTTAATGGTCAGTTTGAACAGGAGGAATAATTAGAGCAAGAAAAACACGTCAATGTTCATCTGTTTTAATACAAACTTGAAGTTGACTTGTTTAGAGTAAAGCTGCAACATGTTTTAATTTAAAAATAATGATGTTATATACTGATGAAAAACAAAACTGACTTACCACTGACTGTTATATGAAGAGGATCACAGACAGCTGTTGCCATGAATGGCCAATTCTCAATTCTGAAGTAGTATGTGTTTGTATATGTTGTGATTAAACTAGAAAATACAGTGGTGCAGTTTTTCTGACTCAGTTTTCCAGTGATCTTCATTGGATATTTGTTTTTTGTCTGACTGCTGTTGAAAATCACATTCTCTGGATGTTTGTGAAAATGAGGGTAATCTTTAATCCACACTCCAGCGGTTGTTCTGCTGCTGTCAAACGTTGGGTTTAGACCATCTTTTGCCCTAAAGCTACATGGGATTTGCAAACAGGATCCACTCAGTGCTTCCATCTTCTTTGGTGCAGTAATGTAGAGACCTGGATCATAAGAACAAGCAGCCAAAGCACCTGTGAGATCAAGATCATGATTAATATAACATTAAAAATCTCCATGATGAGATGATTCATGATACAATAAACACACTTCAGCAGCTGTTTTTCTTGCATGTTTTTCTCGTTATGTTAACAATTTAACAAATCAAACAGTGACTTTTCAGTCAGGATGTGAACAGTTGTGAGAAGTAGCTGGTCTTTCTGCTTCGTTTCACACTGTAAATGATTTGAGTAACGACTCCAAATAAAAGTGATGAACAAACAGCTCACCTGTGAGAAAGAAGACACTCAGTAACATGTTGGCTGTCAACATATTTGTAGACATGACTCTCATCACCTGGATGTAGAAACACAACAATCTGTTAATCTTACATTAGCGGCCCCCATTTTAATGCACTTAGAAGCAAAGTGCATTTTCTCCAAATGCGCAAACGATGCGCACAGAGCGCACGGCTGCAAGAGGCACGAGTAGAGAATCAAGTCAGTTCAAGGCAGGAGAGAGAAAAAAAAAGAGAAGTGTGATCTGACACGATGCTACAATGATTGACAGCACTCAGCATCTGACCAATCAGAGGCCAGATGCACCACGTGGTTGTTGGATGAGGCGTCTAAGTGATAATGAGTCTGGAGCAAAAGAAGAAAAGAAAAAAGAGGAGGCTCGTGCTGCATTTACATTTGATTATGAGACAGAAGAGAAGAGAATTCTGTCTAGATGTGGATGGAGATTCCATTTACCAGTGGCCCTGATTAGCATTTAATCAACGTCTTGTTTCCTCCAAACCTGCATTTCCTCTCACTCTCAGACAACAAGACAGAGATCAGAGTAGTTCATTGACCAGTTGGTGTCATATGTTGGTTCAGGTTTATTCTGCACCATCAATATTCATCTATAATTTCACATGTTCAAACTAGAAATGTAAAACAAAAAGTAAATAGTGAAGTTATGTGTCTGTTAATGGTAAAATATTGCAGAGCTTTCTCTTTTATTAGGCAACATCACTAAACCACCACATGAAAGATATTCTATCAATTATATTACGTTTCTGTTCCTGAGGAGAAACAGTCATATAACATAGAAGATAGAAGCTAAAAAGACAAAATAAACCTTACCCAACAAGTCCACATCAAACACAGAACAGCAATAAGATCCTTTAAGTGATGATTTCAAGTGGAAATGGATCCGTTCAGCTGTCGAGCAACAAACCAAATGAACAACTTCTCTTTTTAGCTTTGCATCTAAACCTGAGTCGACTTCCTGTGTTTGAAGACGTACAGAACACATCTATTTGGTTTGTGGTCAAACTTTAGATCAGCTGACCAAACATATCCTGTGAATATTTTAAAATACATGACTCGTTGCAGGTATAAGATAAAATAAACCGGTATTTGTCCCACAATTGCATTTGCAAGAGGCACTGCAAGTGGCGTGCAAGAAAAAAAAAGACTGCAGTTTATGTAAAAATAAATACAATATAATACAGTATAATATAAGATAGATGCACTATAATGCAACATGTTACTCAACGCCTAAGGTCTTGAGATATTCAGCCAAATTTAAACATAAATCATCAACGGCTCATCATGTAGTTTATCTTTTCAGGCCCGGAAATACCATTTAATATTTAATAGCTGAATACTGTGATCCACCACATTATAATCATCACTGACAAGTAGAATGAAAGAACATGGCTGGAGAATTCTCAGAAATCGTGATTATGATCTCCTGAGGATGTGAACGAGGAAGTTTGCATGTTCTCAGAGTTTGTGCATAGACATTCAGTGGTTCATATCCCACCACTTCTCTTTGAGACATCTTATCTTGCTTAAAAGACACATACAAACGTCTTTCGCAATGTATAATTGCATCAGAACAGCCTCAGATAAACAAGAGTGATGGTGTAGGTTTAGTAGAACAGTGGGGGACACATTAAGTGGGGGTCTGGGTGTCCTTCCCCCTGAAAGTTTGAGTATAAAAAACATAATTTCTTACATTCTGGTGAATTTATATGCACCTGTTTGTGTCTTATTTCAAAATAAAATACCCATGTGTTCAGTGTTAATTACTGTAAACTAACCAAATTAACTGATTTGCATTATAATATAGCCTATATTTGGGTAACAACATGCATAACAACAGCATACAATAAAGTGGGAGGGATTAGACTATTAAACACGTTGGTGCAGGGGTTAGCGCTGTTGCCTCACAGCAAGAAGGTCGCAGGTTCAAGACCTCCTTGGTCCTGGGTCTGGGACCTTTCTGTGTGGAGTTTGCATGTTCTCCCCGTGTCTGCGTGGGTTTTCACCGGATACTCCAGCTTCCTCCCACAGTCCAAAAACATGCTGAGGTTAATTGGCAACTCTAAATTGCCCATAGCAAAAACAGCTGACCTGAATGACATGAACATCACAACATGCTACACACAGACCAGCCAGCAGGGGGCGACAGAGAGAGTCCAAGGCTGTCATAGGATGTTACAGAGACCAACCTGTGATCAGAGTCATTCTGAATATCAGGGTTATGTTGAACTTTGAAATATTTGTGTGTGTTTGCATGATCATAGTGAAGTTGCTGCATTTTTACTGCAAAATACAGTTAACTGAAATATAAATAAAGCTGTTATAAAGTTGTACTATGTATAAAACATAGAAGAATGAAAGGACTTTTATTTTGAAATAAGACACAAACCAGTGCATATAAATTCACCAGAATGTAAGAAATTATGTTTTTTATGCTCAAACTTTCAGGGAGAAGGACACCCAGACGCCCACTTAATGTGTCCCCCACTGTTCTACTAAACCTACACCATCACTCTAGTTCATCAGTATTTGAGGCTGTTTTGATGCAATGATACATGAGTTTTAATGTGGAAGTTTGTATGAGCCAGATAAGACATCTCAAAGAGAAGTGGTGGGATATAAAGTGTTAATTGTACATGCAATACTCTGAGAACATGCAAACTTCCTCATTCACATCATCTGCAGTTCATAAACACTATTTTTAAGAATTCTTTATAAATGTTCTTTAATTCTACTTGTTGGTTTGATACTAACAAACACCACTGATTAAATGTGTTTATTACATGAAGTTAATGTAATATATTACATATAATCCTGGATATATATGATTTTTTACATGCAATATTCTACTCTACTCACTATACAGTATCTATCTGTATTGTAGTGTATTATACTGCATTTATCTTATATTATATTTATTTTTACAACTGTGTGCAATCTTTTTTTTTCTTGCATGTCACTTGTAGTGCCTCTACTGCTGTTGCAAATGCAATTGTGGGACAAATGTTTATCTTATCTTATACCTGCAGTGAGTCATGTGTTTTAAAATATTCAGAGGATATGTATTTATTGTATTTATCATATATTAATGTGTCACAGGTCAGCTGATCTAAAGTTTGACCACAAACCAAATAGATGTGTTCTGTACGTCTTCAAACACAGGAAGTTGACTCAGGTTTAGATGCAAAGCTAAAAAGAGAAGTTGTTCATTTGGTTTGTTGCTCGACAGCTGAACGGATCCATTTCCACTTGAAATCATCACTTAAAGGATCTTATTGCTGTTCTGTGTTTGATGTGGACTTGTTGGGTAAGGTTTATTTTGTCTTTTTAGCTTCTATCTTCTATGTTATAGGACTGTTTCTCCTCAGGAACAGAAACGTAATATAATTGATAGAATATCTTACATGTTGTGGTTTAGTGATGTCGCCTAATTGTTGTCTGAGAGTGAGAGGAAATGCAGGTTTGGAGTAAACAAGACGTTGATTAAATGCTAATCAGGGCCACTGGTAAATGGAATCTCCATCCACATCTAGACAGAATTCTCTTCTCTTCTGTCTCATAATCAAATGTAAATGCAGCACGAGCCTCCTCTTTTTTCTTTTCTTCTTTTGCTCCAGACTCATTATCACTTAGACGCCTCATCCAACAACCACGTGGTGCATCTGGCCTCTGATTGGTCAGATGCTGAGTGCTGTCAATCATTGTAGCATCGTGTCAGATCACACTTCTCTTTTTTTCTCTCTCCTGCCTTGAACTGACTTGATTCTCTACTCGTGCCTCTTGCAGCCGTGCGCTCTGTGTGCATCGTTTGTGCATTTGGAGAAAATGCACTTTGCTTCTAAGTGCATTAAAATGGGGGCCGCTAATGTAAGATTAACAGATTGTTGTGTTTCTACATCCAGGTGATGAGAGTCATGTCTACAAATATGTTGACAGCCAACATGTTACTGAGTGTCTTCTTTCTCACAGGTGAGCTGTTTGTTCATCACTTTTATTTGGAGTCGTTACTCAAATCATTTACAGTGTGAAACGAAGCAGAAAGACCAGCTACTTCTCACAACTGTTCACATCCTGACTGAAAAGTCACTGTTTTATTTGTTAAATTGTTAACATGACAAGAAGAAACATGCAAGAAAAACAGCTGCTGAAGTGTGTTTATTGTATCATGAATCATCTCATCAGGGAGATTTTTAATGTTATATTAATCATGATCTTGATCTCACAGGTGCTTTGGCTGATTGTTCTTATCATTCAGGTCTCTACATTACTGCACCAAAGAAGATGGAAGCACTGAGTGGATCCTGTTTGCAAATCCCATGTAGCTTTAATACAAGAAATGATCCAATGAAACCAACGTTTAACAGCAGCAGAACAATCTTTGGAGTGTGGATTAAATATACACGTCCACAGGATGTGATTTTCAACAGCAGTCAGACAGAAAACAAATATCCAATGAATATCACTGGAAAACTGAGTCAGAAAAACTGCACCACTGTATTTTCTAGTTTAATCACAACATATACAGGCGGATACTACTTCAGAATTGAGAATTGGCCATTCATGGCAACAGCTTTCTGTGATCCTCTTCATATAACAGTCAGAGGTAAGTCAGTTTTGTTTTTCATCAGTATATAACATCATTATTTTTAAATTAAAACATGTTGCAGCTTTACTCTAAACAAGTCAACTTCAAGTTTTATTAAAACAGATGAACATTGACGTGTTTTTCTCGGTCTAATTATTCCTCCTGTTCAAACTGACCATTAAGAGATCACTTCATAATGTGTTTGAGAGTTTATGTTTGAAGTAAAGTGATGATCTACATCTACTGTTTACTGACTCTAATATATTTTCTGTGTAGATTCTCCTCCAAAGCCCAGAATAGAAATCTCAGGTGAGCAGAAGGAGAAGGAGTCAGTCACTATAACCTGCTCAGCTGTCACTCCCTGTCCACACTCCCCTCCTACACTCACCTGGAACCTACAAGATGCTCAAAACCACATGGAGGAAAACTCAGATGGAACCTTTACAACTAAGATCCAGAAGATCATCAGTCTGACAGATGAACATGATGGAGACATCATCACCTGTTCTGCCAGATATCCTGTGAATGAAGGAGAAGACGTCAAGACAGCAGAGGAGAAAGTGACTCTCAGTGTTTCATGTAAGACAAACATGAGTTTGTTATTGGATCCTGTCAACACATGATGATTAATGGGATTTCAGCTGATTTTTGTCTCATTTTCCTCAGATGCTCCTAAAGACACCTCAGCCAGGATCAGTCCATCAGATCCAGTGTCTCCAGGTTCCTGGGTGAACCTGACCTGCTCCAGCAGAGCCAAGCCTGATGTCAGCTTCACCTGGTTCCAGATCAGCAAAGATGGACCCAGGAAAGTATCTGAAGGAGACTTTTACAGATTCAACGTGACAGATGGAGGAGTTTATTACTGTGTGGCTGCAAATGATCTTGGAAATCAGACGTCATCAATGTTTGACTTGAATCTTGAAGGTAAATGCAGAACTTTATATGTGATCAAACATTTCATATTGATTAGAAAGTGACCATGGTGTTGTGTTGCAGGTGATGAACGGTTTAGGATTTTCATCGTTGAAGTTACAGTGAGGACCCTGGCAATCGTCATGCTCATCAGTGTAATGGTCATTTTTCAGTGGTGAGACAAACATTTTGATGATTTGCAATTAAAGTGTGGTTCTGATATATGATCATTGATATAGATCATTATTATAACAGCATATTCCTTTTATTCCAGTTGGTTAAGAACAAGACGCTCCACCAAACCAGTGAAGGTAACAAGTTCATTATCTGCTCAAGTTGATTAAAAATCCCCTCTGTGTGTCAGTGGCTCCTATTTCTAAGTGTTGTTTTAATAAACTATGACAGTAACTCTGCTGACATGATGAACTGACATTATCTGCAGTGAATTCACTACAAATCACTGACACTCCACTGTCTCTGTGTTTTATTTCTACAGGACTCAGCAGAAGCAGATTATGTCAACGCAGTGATTGAGTCGTCATTATGAACCATGAGGAGAGAACAACCACATCAAATCCCATAATATCCATTATTCTCTGGTCTGTATTACATGATCATTCCTGATCTGCTTTTGTTAGTTTGCCACTTACATGAAGGCAGAAAACTGCTTCCTCCAGAGCTGTAAATATTATCTGATGGAACTTTGTATGAGTTTGGAAAGATGAAGAAGATGAGTCCAGACTTCATCAGTTTGTATATGAGCATTGTAGAAGAAAAGTTGTCTATTTTACATTTATTGCTTTAATTTTAAAGATGGTTAAAGGAAGAAGTTTCATATTTCTGTCCTAGATGCAAATGTGACATTATTGTTATTCATGTGATTTATATAATGAAGAATATCAAGTATACAGGCTTCCAATAAGTTGTGTTAAATGTTTTTTTCTCCTTTTTTTTATAATTAACTTGTCATTTAAAGTCTTAAGTTGTCACAACATGTGACTTCCTTCCTCACAGGACATCAGCTGCATGTAAACTATTAATATGCAGTGTTTTAGTCTCTGAGCTCAGATGATATCTAGCAGCTTTGCACCTAAATAAAGAGAAATAAGAGAAGTTTATCTGAACAGGGAAGTTGATGCTTTGTACATCTGGAGCATCATCAATAAAATGAGTGTTGGGCTGATGTTACAGAGACCAACCTGTGATCAGAGTCATTCTGAATATCAGGGTTATGTTGAACTTTGAAATATTTGTGTGTGTTTGTATCATCATAGTAAAGTTGCTGCTTTTTTGTAAAATACAATGAACTGAAATATAAATAAAGCTGTTATAAAGTTGTACTGTTTGTTGTATTTGTCTCCAACTAATGAATATCAGTGAGGAGCTACTGTAGAAATGCTCCTGGATGGACACATCCTGTCCATACAGGAACTAGATAGATAGATATATAATAAACTGATATTAACATAAAGTCTGAGAATAAAGACTGAAGTAAAACTAAAATAAAATGAACCATTTGACTTGACTCTAGTTCATAGGAGTAGATTTTAAGGGGGATGGAGGAGATATGTCACCCTAAATATTTAGAAGACATGCAAGTGTCTGCATCAATAAAATATAGGAGGATGAAAGGACTTTTATTTTGAAATAACACACAAACCAGTGCATATAAATTCACCAGAATGTAAGAAATGATGTTTTTGATAGTAGTTCATCAGTATTTGAGGCTGTTTTGATGCAACGATACATGAGTGTTTTAATGAGGAAGTTTCTATGAGCCAGATAAGACGTCTCGAAGAGTAGTGGTGTGATATAAACAGCTAATTATATATGCAAAACTCTGAGAACATGCAAACTTCCTCATTCACATCCTCTGCAGTTCACAAACACTATTTCTGAGAATTCTTCGTACATGTTCTTTAATTCTACTTGTTGGTTTGATACTAAAACACCACTGATTAAATGTGTTTAATACATGAAGTTAATTCATGTAATATATTCCATATAATCTTAAATATATGCAATTCTTTGCGATTTTTTCACATGCAATATTCTACTCTACTCACTATACAGTATCTATCTGTATTGTAGTGTATTATAGTGCATTTATCTTATATTATATTGTATTATATTATATTTATTTTCATATAAGCTGTGTGCAATCTTATTTTTTTCTTGCATTTCCCCACTTTGGGACAAATACGTGTTTATCTTATCTTATACCTGCAGCAAATCATGTGTTTTAAAATATTCAGACTATATGTTTGTATTTATCATATATTGATGTGTCTCAGGTCAGCTGATCTAAAGTTTTACTACAAAACTAAATAGACGTGTTCTGTACGTCTTCAAACACAGGAAGTCGACTCACGTTTAGATGCAAAGATAAAAAGATAAGTTGTTCATTTGGTTTGTTGCTCGACAGCTGAACGGATCCATTTCCACTTGAAATCATCACTTAAAGGATCTTATTGCTGTTCTGTGTTTGATGTGGACTTGTTGGGTAAGGTTTATTTTGTCTTTTTAGCTTCTATCTTCTATGTTATATGACTGTTTCTCCTCAGGAACAGAAACGTAATATAATTGATATAATATCTTACATGTTGTGGTTTAGTGATGTCGCCTAATAAAAGAGAAAGCTCTGCAATATTTTACCATTAACAGACACATAACCTCACTATTTACTTTTTGTTTTACATTTCTAGTTGGAACATGTGAAATTATAGATGAATATTGATGGTGCAGAATAAACCTGAACCAACATATGACACCAACCGGTCAATGAACTCCTCTGATCTCTGTCTTGTTGTCTGAGAATCAGAATCCTCTGTCACATGTGGATGTGCATCCACAGTGAAATGCAAAACGACGCTCACTTAAACTGTGCAAAAAGTACAATACGATGCCAATACAAATACAAGACAGATAAAAATAAAAAGAATAGAATAAAATATATGAATGAAAATATAAAATGAAAATAACCTCTGTGAAAATATACATACTATACATATTGTATACACAGTATACAGGTATGCATGTGACAGTGCAAGAAGTTGTCACACAATCTGGTTAGTGGGGGTTGGTGTGCTGTGTGCATGTAGTGGGTGGGTGGGGGTTATGTGGGGGGTATAGAATTCAGTGTCCTGATGGCCTGGGGGAAGAAGCTCTTCCTCAGTCTCTCCGTATTGGTCCTGCAGGACCGGAGACGTCAGCCACTGAAAGAGTTTATTGTCCGGGTGGTTTGTGTCTTTTAAGATCCTCTGTGCTCTGGTGGTGCAGCGTCTGGCGTACACCTCTTGCATGGAGGGCAGTGCTGTTCCTGTAGTCCGTTCAGCACAGCGGATCACTCTGTGCAGAGCTGTCCTGTCCTGGGCTGAACAGCTGCCGTACCAGGCGGTGATGCTCCCAGTGAGCACAGACTGGATTGCTGCGGTGAAGAAGGTTCTCTGCAGCGCTGTGGAGACCCTGAATTTCCTCAGACGTCTCAGGCCGTACAGGCGCTGCCTCGCCTTCTTCACCAGGGTGGAGATGGGAATGGTCCATGTCAGGTCCTCGGAGATGTGGACGCCGAGGTACCTGTAGCTTCTGACTCTCTCCACCGGTGTCCCGTAGATCCTGAGAGGGGTGTGATGGCTCCTCTGCTTCTCCCTCCTGAAGTCCACAATCATCTCCTTTGTTTTGGAGACGTTCAGGTCCAGGTTGTTCATCCGGCACCATGATGCCAGACCATCCACCTCCTCCATGTAGGCTGTTATCCTGTTGGTGGAGATCAGGCCTACCACCACTGTATCATCTGCGAACTTTACAATGATGTTGGAGGGGTGAACGGCTTTGGGTGTAGAGGGAGTAGAGCAGAGGACTCAGGACGCAGCCTTGGGGGGCACCGATGTTGAGGGTGCGTGGGCTGGAGGTGTGTCTTCCAATCCTCACTACCTGTGGTCTGTCAGGCAGAAAGCTCTGGACCCAGGAGCAGAGTGAGGAGTTCATCCCCAGGTCCCTGAGCTTAGTGACCAGTCTGTGGGGAACTATGGTGTTGAATGCAGAGCTGTAGTCAATGAACAGCAGCCGCACATAGTTCCCTATTCCACGATCCAGGTGGGTGAGGGTGGAGTGGAGGACGTGGCTGATGGTGTCGTCGGTGCCCCAGGCGAACTGGAGGGGGTCGAAGGAGGTGGGCAATGAAGAGCAGATGAAATCCTTTATTAGTCTTTCAAAGCACTTCATTACCACCGAGGTGAAGGCTACTGGGCGGTAGTCATTGTAGGCAGGGTTGGGCTTTTTGGGGACGGGGATGATGGTTGAGCTTTTGAAGCAGGCGAGGACAACAGAGTGAGACAGAGACATGTTGAAGATAGAGGTGAACACGGGAGCCAGCTGATCTGTACATGCAGTGAGAGGAAATGCAGGTTTGGAGTAAACAAGACGTTGATTAAATGCTAATCAGGGCCACTGGTAAATGGAATCTCCATCCACATCTAGACAGAATTCTCTTCTCTTCTGTCTCATAATCAAATGTAAATGCAGCACGAGCCTCCTCTTTTTTCTTTTCTTCTTTTGCTCCAGACTCATTATCACTTAGACGCCTCATCCAACAACCACGTGGTGCATCTGGCCTCTGATTGGTCAGATGCTGAGTGCTGTCAATCATTGTAGCATCGTGTCAGATCACACTTCTCTTTTTTTCTCTCTCCTGCCTTGAACTGACTTGATTCTCTACTCGCGCCTCTCGCAGCCGTGCGCTCTGTGCGCATCGTTTGTGCATTTGGAGAAAATGCACTTTGCTTCTAAGTGCATTAAAATGGGGGCCGCTAATGTAAGATTAACAGATTGTTGTGTTTCTACATCCAGGTGATGAGAGTCATGTCTACAAATATGTTGACAGCCAACATGTTACTGAGTGTCTTCTTTCTCACAGGTGAGCTGTTTGTTCATCACTTTTATTTGGAGTCGTTACTCAAATCATTTACAGTGTGAAACGAAGCAGAAAGACCAGCTACTTCTCACAACTGTTCACATCCTGACTGAAAAGTCACTGTTTGATTTGTTAAATTGTTAACATGACAAGAAAAACATGCAAGAAAAACAGCTGCTGAAGTGTTTTTATTGTATCATGAATCATCTCATCATGGAGATTTTTAATGTTATATTAATCATGATCTTGATCTCACAGGTGCTTTGGCTGATTGTCCTGATGGTTCAGATCTCTACATTACTGCACCAAAGAAGATGGAAGCACTGAGTGGATCCTGTTTGCAAATCCCATGTAGCTTTAATACAAGAAATGATCCAATGAAACCAAAGTTTGACAGCAGGAGAAAAATCTTTGGATTCTGGTTTAAATATACACGTCCACAGAATGTTATTTTAAACAGCAGTCAGCCAAAAAACAAATATCCAATGAATATCACTGGAAAACTGAGTCAGAAAAACTGCACCACTGTATTTTCTAGTTTAATCACAACATATACAAACACATACTACTTCAGAATTGAGAATTGGCCATTCAGGTCAACAGCTGTCTGTGATCCTGTTAATATAACAGTCAGTGGTAAGTCAGTTTTGTTTTTCATCAGTATATAACATCATTATTTTTAAATTAAAACATGTTGCAGCTTTACTCTAAACAAGTCAACTTCAAGTTTGTATTAAAACAGATGAACATTGACGTGTTTTTCTTGCTCTAATTATTCCTCCTGTTCAAACTGACCATTAAGAGATCACTTCATAATGTGTTTGAGAGTTTATGTTTGAAGTAAAGTGATGATCTACATCTACTGTTTACTGACTCTAATATATTTTCTGTGTAGATTCTCCTCCAAAGCCCAGAATAGAAATCTCAGGTGAGCAGAAGGAGAAGGAGTCAGTCACTATAACCTGCTCAGCTGTCACTCCCTGTCCACACTCCCCTCCTACACTCACCTGGAACCTACAAGATGCTCAAAACCACATGGAGGAAAACTCAGATGGAACCTTTACAACTAAGATCCAGAAGATCATCAGTCTGACAGATGAACATGATGGAGACATCATCACCTGTTCTGCCAGATATCCTGTGAATGAAGGAGAAGACGTCAAGACAGAAGAGGAGAAAGTGACTCTCAGTGTTTCATGTAAGACAAACATGAGTTTGTTATTGGATCCTGTCAACACATGATGATTAATGGGATTTCAGCTGATTTTTGCCTCATTTTCCTCAGATGCTCCTAAAGACACCTCAGCCAGGATCAGTCCATCAGATCCAGTGTCTCCAGGTTCCTGGGTGAACCTGACCTGCTCCAGCAGAGCCAAGCCTGATGTCAGCTTCACCTGGTTCCAGATCAGCAAAGATGGACCCAGGAAAGTATCTGAAGGAGACTTTTACAGATTCAACGTGACAGATGGAGGAGTTTATTACTGTGTGGCTGCAAATGATCTTGGAAATCAGGTGTCATCAATGATTAATGTGATTCTTAAAGGTAAATGCAGAACTTTATAGGTGATCAAACATTTCATATTGATTAGAAAGTGACCACGGTGTTGTGTTGCAGGTGATGAACGGTTTAGGATTTTCATCGTTGAAGTTACAGTGAGGACCCTGGCAATCGTCATGCTCGTCAGTGTAATGGTCATTTTTCAGTGGTGAGAAAAATGTTTTGATAATTTGTAATTTCAGGCAATTAATTAAAGTGTGGTTCTGATATATGATCATTGATATAGATCATTATTATAACAGCATATTCCTTTTATTCCAGTTGGTTAAGAACAAGACGCTCCACCAAACCAGTGAAGGTAACAAGTTCATTATCTGCTCAAGTTGATTAAAAATCCCCTCTGTGTGTCAGTGGCTCCTATTTCTAAGTGTTGTTTTAATAAACTATGACAGTAACTCTGCTGACATGATGAACTGACATTATCTGCAGTGAATTCACTACAAATCACTGACACTCCACTGTCTCTGTGTTTTATTTCTACAGGACTCAGCAGAAGCAGATTATGTCAACGCAGTGATTGAGTCGTCATTATGAACCATGAGGAGAGAACAACCACATCAAATCCCATAATATCCATTATTCTCTGGTCTGTATTACATGATCATTCCTGATCTGCTTTTGTTAGTTTGCCACTTACATGAAGGCAGAAAACTGCTTCCTCCAGAGCTGTAAATATTATCTGATGGAACTTTGTATGAGTTTGGAAAGATGAAGAAGATGAGTCCAGACTTCATCAGTTTGTATATGAGCATTGTAGAAGAAAAGTTGTCTATTTTACATTTATTGCTTTAATTTTAAAGATGGTTAAAGTAAGAAGTTTCATATTTCTGTCCTAGATGCAAATGTGTCATTATTGTTATTCATGTGATTTATATAATGAAGAATATCAAGTATACAGGCTTCCAATAAGTTGTGTTAAATGTTTTTTTCTCCTTTTTTCATAATTAACTTGTCATTTAAAGTCTTAAGTTGTCACAACATGTGACTTCCTTCCTCACAGGACATCAGCTGCATGTAAACTATTAATATGCAGTGTTTTAGTCTCTGAGCTCAGATGATATCTAGCAGCTTTGCACCTAAATAAAGAGAAATAAGAGAAGTTTATCTGAACAGGGAAGTTGATGCTTTGTACATCTGGAGGATCATCAATAAAATGAGTGTTGGGCTGATGTTACAGAGACCAACCTGTGATCAGAGTCATTCTGAATATCAGGGTTATGTTGAACTTTGAAATATTTGTGTGTGTTTGCATCATCATAGTAAAGTTGCTGCTTTTTTGTAAAATACAATGAGCTGAAATATAAATAAAGCTGTTATAAAGTTGTACTGTTAGTTGTATTTGTCTCCAACTAATGAATATCAGTGAGGAGCTACTGTAGAAATGCTCCTGGATGGACACATCCTGTCCATACAGGAACTAGGTAGATAGATATATAATAAACTGATATTAACATAAAGTCTGAGAATAAAGACTGAAGTAAAACTAAAATAAAATGAACCATTTGACTTGACTCTAGTTCATAGGAGTAGATTTTAAGGGGGATGGAGGAGATATGTCACCCTAAATATTTAGAAGACATGCAAGTGTCTGCATCAATAAAATATAGGAGGATAAAAGGACTTTTATTTTGAAATAACACACACAAACCAGTGCATATAAATTCACCAGAATGTAAGAAATGATGTTTTTGATACTAGTTTATCAGTATTTGAGGCTGTTTTGATGCAATGATACATGAGTGTTTGAATAAGGAAGTTTCTATGAGCCAGATAAGACGTCTCAAAGAGTAGTGGTGTGATATAAACAGCTAATTATATATGCAAAACTCTGAGAACATGCAAACTTCCTCATTCACATCCTCTGCAGTTCACAAACACTATTTCTGAGAATTCTTCGTACATGTTCTTTAATTCTACTTGTTGCTTTGAGACTAAAACACCACTGATTAAATGTGTTTAATACATGAAGTTAATGTAATATATTACATATAATCCTGGATATATATGATATTTTACATGCAATATTCTACTCTACTCACTATACAGTATCTATCTGTATTATAGTGCATTTATCTTATATTATATTGTATTATATTATATTTATTTTCATATAAGCTGTGTGCAATCTTATTTTTTCTTGCATTTCCCCACTTTGGGACAAATACGTGTTTATCTTATCTTATACCTGCAGCAAATCATGTGTTTTAAAATATTCAGACTATATGTTTGTATTTATCATATATTGATGTGTCTCCGGTCAGCTGATCTAAAGTTTTACTACACAACTAAATAGACGTGTTCTGTACGTCTTCAAACACAGGAAGTCGACTCACGTTTAGATGCAAAGATAAAAAGATAAGTTGTTCATTTGGTTTGTTGCTCGACAGCTGAACGGATCCATTTCCACTTGAAATCATCACTTAAAGGATCTTATTGCTGTTCTGTGTTTGATGTGGACTTGTTGGGTAAGGTTTATTTTGTCTTTTTAGCTTCTATCTTCTATGTTATATGACTGTTTCTCCTCAGGAACAGAAACGTAAGATAATTGATAGAATATCTTACATGTTGTGGTTTAGTGATGTCGCCTAATAAAAGAGAGAGCTCTGCAATATTTTACCATTAACAGACACATAACCTCACTATTTACTTTTTGTTTTACATTTCTAGTTGGAACATGTGAAATTATAGATGAATATTGATGGTGCAGAATAAACCTGAACCAACATATGACACCAACTGGTCAATGAACTACTCTGATCTCTGTCTTGTTGTCTGAGAATCAGAATCCTCTGTCACATGTGGATGTGCATCCACAGTGAAATGCAAAACGACGCTCACTTAAACTGTGCAAAAAGTACAATACAATGCCAATACAAATACAAGACAGATAAAAATAAAAAGAATAGAATAAAATATATGAATGAAAATATAAAATGAAAATAACCTCTGTGAAAATATACATACTATACATATTGTATACACAGTATACAGGTATGCATGTGACAGTGCAAGAAGTTGTCACACAATCTGGTTGGTGGGGGTTGGTGTGCTGTGTGCATGTAGTGGGTGGGTGGGGGTTATGTGGGGGGTATAGAATTCAGTGTCCTGATGGCCTGGGGGAAGAAGCTCTTCCTCAGTCTCTCCGTATTGGTCCTGCAGGACCGGAGACGTCAGCCACTGAAAGAGTTTATTGTCCGGGTGGTTTGTGTCTTTTAAGATCCTCTGTGCTCTGGTGGTGCAGCGTCTGGCGTACACCTCTTGCATGGAGGGCAGTGCTGTTCCTGTAGTCCGTTCAGCACAGCGGATCACTCTGTGCAGAGCTGTCCTGTCCTGGGCTGAACAGCTGCCGTACCAGGCGGTGATACTCCCAGTGAGCACAGACTGGATTGCTGCGGTGAAGAAGGTTCTCTGCAGCGCTGTGGAGACCCTGAATTTCCTCAGACGTCTCAGGCAGTACAGGCGCTGCCTCGCCTTCTTCACCAGGGTGGAGATGGGAATGGTCCATGTCAGGTCCTCGGAGATGTGGACGCCGAGGTACCTGTAGCTTCTGACTCTCTCCACCGGTGTCCCGTAGATCCTGAGAGGGGTGTGATGGCTCCTCTGCTTCTCCCTCCTGAAGTCCACAATCATCTCCTTTGTTTTGGAGACGTTCAGGTCCAGGTTGTTCATCCGGCACCATGATGCCAGACCATCCACCTCCTCCATGTAGGCTGTTATCCTGTTGGTGGAGATCAGGCCTACCACCACTGTATCATCTGCGAACTTTACAATGATGTTGGAGGGGTGAACGGCTTTGCAGTCATGGGTGTAGAGGGAGTAGAGCAGAGGACTCAGGACGCAGCCTTGGGGGGCACCGATGTTGAGGGTGCGTGGGCTGGAGGTGTGTCTTCCAATCCTCACTACCTGTGGTCTGTCAGGCAGAAAGCTCTGGACCCAGGAGCAGAGTGAGGAGTTCATCCCCAGGTCCCTGAGCTTAGTGACCAGTCTGTGGGGAACTATGGTGTTGAATGCAGAGCTGTAGTCAATGAACAGCAGCCGCACATAGTTCCCTATTCCACGATCCAGGTGGGTGAGGGTGGAGTGGAGGACGTGGCTGATGGCGTTGTCGGTGCTCCAGGCGAACTGGAGGGGGTCGAAGGAGGTGGGCAATGAAGAGCAGATGAAATCCTTTATTAGTCTTTCAAAGCACTTCATTACCACCGAGGTGAAAGCTACTGGGCGGTAGTCATTGTAGGCAGGGTTGGGCTTTTTGGGGACGGGGATGATGGTTGAGCTTTTGAAGCAGGCGAGGACAACAGAGTGAGACAGAGACATGTTGAAGATAGAGGTGAACACGGGAGCCAGCTGATCTGCACTTGCAGTGAGAGGAAATGCAGGTTTGGAGGAAACAAGACGTTGATTAAATGCTAATCAGGGCCACTGGTAAATGGAATCTCCATCCACATCTAGACAGAATTCTCTTCTCTTCTGTCTCATAATCAAATGTAAATGCAGCACGAGCCTCCGCTTTTTTCTTTTCTTCTTTTGCTCCAGACTCATTATCACTTAGACGCCTCATCCAACAACCACGTGGTGCATCTGGCCTCTGATTGGTCAGATGCTGAGTGCTGTCAATCATTGTAGCATCGTGTCAGATCACACTTCTCTTTTTTTCTCTCTCCTGCCTTGAACTGACTTGATTCTCTACTCGCGCCTCTTGCAGCCGTGCGCTCTGTGCGCATCGTTTGCGCATTTGGAGAAAATGCACTTTGCTTCTAAGTGCATTAAAATGGGGGCCGCTAATGTAAGATTAACAGATTGTTGTGTTTCTACATCCAGGTGATGAGAGTCATGTCTACAAATATGTTGACAGCCAACATGTTACTGAGTGTCTTCTTTCTCACAGGTGAGCTGTTTGTTCATCACTTTTATTTGGAGTCGTTACTCAAATCATTTACAGTGTGAAACGAAGCAGAAAGACCAGCTACTTCTCACAACTGTTCACATCGTTTTATTTGTTAAATTGTGAACATAATGAGAAAAACATGCAAGAAACAGCTGCTGAAGTGTGTTTATTGTATCATGAATCATTTTATGGAGATTTTTAATGTTATATTAATCATGATCTTGATCTCACAGGTGCTTTGGCTGATTGTCCTGATGGTTCAGATCTCTACATTACTGCACCAAAGAAGATGGAAGCACTGAGTGGATCCTGTTTGCAAATCCCATGTAGCTTTAATACAAGAAATGATCCAAGGAAACCAAAGTTTGACAGCAGGAGAAAAATCTTTGGATTCTGGTTTAAATATACACGTCCACAGAATGTTATTTTAAACAGCAGTCAGCCAAAAAACAAATATCCAATGAAGATCACTGGAAAACTGAGTCAGAAAAACTGCACCACTGTATTTTCTAGTTTAATCACAACATATACAAACACATACTACTTCAGAATTGAGAATTGGCCATTCAGGTCAACAGCTGTCTGTGATCCTCTTTATATAAAAGTCAGACGTAAGTCAGTTTTGTTTTTCATCAGTATATAACATCATTATTTTTAAATTAAAACATGTTGCAGCTTTACTCTAAACAAGTCAACTTCAAGTTTGTATTAAAACAGATGAACATTGACGTGTTTTTCTTGCTCTAATTATTCCTCCTGTTCAAACTGACCATTAAGAGATCACTTCATAATGTGTTTGAGAGTTTATGTTTGAAGTAAAGTGATGATCTACATCTACTGTTTACTGACTCTAATATATTTTCTGTGTAGATTCTCCTCCAAAGCCCAGAATAGAAATCTCAGGTGAGCAGAAGGAGAAGGAGTCAGTCACTATAACCTGCTCAGCTGTCACTCCCTGTCCACACTCCCCTCCTACACTCACCTGGAACCAACAAGATGCTCAAAACCACATGGAGGAAAACTCAGATGGAACCTTTACAACTAAGATCCAGAAGATCATCAGTCTGACAGATGAACATGATGGAGACATCATCACCTGTTCTGCCAGATATCCTGTGAATGAAGGAGAAGACGTCAAGACAGAAGAGGAGAAAGTGACTCTCAGTGTTTCATGTAAGACAAACATGAGTTTGTTATTGGATCCTGTCAACACATGATGATTAATGGGATTTCAGCTGATTTTTGTCTCATTTTCCTCAGATGCTCCTAAAGACACCTCAGCCAGGATCAGTCCATCAGATCCAGTGTCTCCAGGTTCCTGGGTGAACCTGACCTGCTCCAGCAGAGCCAAGCCTGATGTCAGCTTCACCTGGTTCCAGATCAGCAAAGATGAACCCAGGAAAGTATCTGAAGGAGACTTTTACAGATTCAAAGTGACAGATGGAGGAGTTTATTACTGTGTGGCTGCAAATGATCTTGGAAATCAGACGTCATCAATGTTTGACTTGAATCTTGAAGGTAAATGCAGAACTTTATAGGTGATCAAACATTTTATTTTGATTAGAAAGTGACCATGGTGTTGTGTTGCAGGTGATGAACGGTTTAGGATTTTCATCGTTGAAGTTACAGTGAGGACCCTGGCAATCGTCATGCTCATCAGTGTAATGGTCATTTTTCAGTGGTGAGAAAAATGTTTTGATAATTTGCAATTAATTAAAGTGTGATTCTGATATATGATCATTGATATAGATCATTATTATAACAGCATATTCCTTTTATTCCAGTTGGTTAAGAACAAGACGCTCCACCAAACCAGTGAAGGTAACAAGTTCATTATCTGCTCAAGTTGATTAAAAATCCCCTCTGTGTGTCAGTGGCTCCTATTTCTAAGTGTTGTTTTAATAAACTATGACAGTAACTCTGCTGACATGATGAACTGACATTATCTGCAGTGAATTCACTACAAATCACTGACACTCCACTGTCTCTGTGTTTTATTTCTACAGGACTCAGCAGAAGCAGATTATGTCAATGCAGTGATTGAGTCGTCATTATGAACCATGAGGAGAGAACAACCACATCAAATCCCATAATATCCATTATTCTCTGGTCTGTATTACATGATCATTCCTGATCTGCTTTTGTTAGTTTGCCACTTACATGAAGGCAGAAAACTGCTTCCTCCAGAGCTGTAAATATTATCTGATGGAACTTTGTATGAGTTTGGAAAGATGAAGAAGATGAGTCCAGACTTCATCAGTTTGTATATGAGCATTGTAGAAGAAAAGTTGTCTATTTTACATTTATTGCTTTTATTTTAAAGATGGTTAAAGTAAGAAGTTTCATATTTCTGTCCTAGATGCAAATGTGACATTATTGTTATTCATATGATTCATATAATGTAGAATATCAAGTATACAGGCTTCCAATAAGTTGTGTTAAATGTTTTTTTCTCCTTTTTTATAATTAACTTGTCATTTAAAGTCTTAAGTTGTCACAACATGTGACTTCCTTCCTCACAGGACATCAGCTGCATGTAAACTATTAATATGCAGTGTTTTAGTCTCTGAGCTCAGATGATATCTAGCAGCTTTGCACCTAAATAAAGAGAAATAGGAGAAGTTTATCTGAACAGGGAAGTTGATGCTTTGTACATCTGGAGCATCATCAATAAAATGAGTGTTGGGCTGATGTTACAGAGACCAACCTGTGATCAGAGTCATTCTGAATATCAGGGTTATGTTGAACTTTGAAATATTTGTGTGTGTTTGCATCATCATAGTAAAGTTGCTGCTTTTTTGTAAAATACAATGAGCTGAAATATAAATAAAGCTGTTATAAAGTTGTACTGTTTGTTGTATTTGTCTCCAACTAATGAATATCAGTGAGGAGCTACTGTAGAAATGCTCCTGGATGGACACATCCTGTCCATACAGGAACTAGATAGATAGATATATAATAAACTGATATTAACATAAAGTCTGAGAATAAAGACTGAAGTAAAACTAAAATAAAATGCACCATTTGACTTGACTCTAGTTCATAGGAGTAGATTTTAAGGGGGATGGAGGAGATATGTCACCCTAAATATTTAGAAGACATGCAAGTGTCTGCATCAATAAAATATAGGAGGATGAAAGGACTTTTATTTTGAAATAACACACACAAACCAGTGCATATAAATTCACCAGAATGTAAGAAATGGTGTTTTTGATACTAGTTTATCAGTATTTGAGGCTGTTTTGATGCAATGATACATGAGTGTTTTAATGAGGAAGTTTCTATGAGCCAGATCAGACGTCTCAAAGAGTAGTGGTGTGATATAAACAGCTAATTATATATGCAAAACTCTGAGAACATGCAAACTTCCTCATTCACATCCTCTGCAGTTCACAAACACTATTTCTGAGAATTCTTTGTACATGTTCTTTAATTCTACTTGTTGGTTTGATACTAAAACACCACTGATTAAATGTGTTTAATACATGAAGTTAATGTAATATATTACATATAATCCTGGATATATATGATTTTTTACATGCAATATTCTACTCTACTCACTATACAGTATCTATCTGTATTGTAGTGTGTTATAGTGCATTTATATTATATTATATTGTATTATATTATATTTATTTTCATATAAGCTGTGTGCAATCTTAGTTTTTCTTGCATTTCCCCACTTTGGGACAAATACGTGTTTATCTTATCTTATACCTGCAGCAAATCATGTGTTTTAAAATATTCAGACTATATGTTTGTATTTATCATATATTAATGTGTCTCAGGTCAGCTGATCTAAAGTTTGACCACAAACCAAAGGGAGTTGTTCTGTACGTCTACAAACACAGGAAGTCGACTCACGTTTAGATGCAAAGATAAAAAGAGAAGTTGTTCATTTGGTTTGTTGCTCGACAGCTGAACGGATCCATTTCCACTTGAAATCATCACTTAAAGGATCTTATTGCTGTTCTGTGTTTGATGTGGACTTGTTGGGTAAGGTTTATTTTGTCTTTTTAGCTTCTATCTTCTATGTTATATGACTGTTTCTCCTCAGGAACAGAAACGTAATATAATTGATAGAATATCTTACATGTTGTGGTTTAGTGATGTCGCCTAATTGTTGTCTGAGAGTGAGAGGAAATGCAGGTTTGGAGTAAACAAGACGTTGATTAAATGCTAATCAGGGCCACTGGTAAATGGAATCTCCATCCACATCTAGACAGAATTCTCTTCTCTTCTGTCTCATAATCAAATGTAAATGCAGCACGAGCCTCCTCTTTTTTCTTTTCTTCTTTTGCTCCAGACTCATTATCACTTAGACGCCTCATCCAACAACCACGTGGTGCATCTGGCCTCTGATTGGTCAGATGCTGAGTGCTGTCAATCATTGTAGCATCGTGTCAGATCACACTTCTCTTTTTTTTTCTCTCTCCTGCCTTGAACTGACTTGATTCTCTACTCGTGCCTCTTGCAGCCGTGCGCTCTGTGCGCATCGTTTGCGCATTTGGAGAAAATGCACTTTGCTTCTAAGTGCATTAAAATGGGGGCCGCTAATGTAAGATTAACAGATTGTTGTGTTTCTACATCCAGGTGATGAGAGTCATGTCTACAAATATGTTGACAGCCAACATGTTACTGAGTGTCTTCTTTCTCACAGGTGAGCTGTTTGTTCATCACTTTTATTTGGAGTCGTTACTCAAATCATTTACAGTGTGAAACGAAGCAGAAAGACCAGCTACTTCTCACAACTGTTCACATCCTGACTGAAAAGTCACTGTTTGATTTGTTAAATTGTTAACATGACAAGAAGAAACATGCAAGAAAAACAGCTGCTGAAGTGTGTTTATTGTATCATGAATCATCTCATCATGGAGATTTTTAATGTTATATTAATCATGATCTTGATCTCACAGGTGCTTTGGCTGATTGTTCTTATCATTCAGATCTCTACATTACTGCACCAAAGAAGATGAAAGCACTGAGTGGATCCTGTTTGCAAATCCCATGTAGCTTTAGGGCAAAAGATGGTCTAAACCCAACGTTTGACAGCAGCAGAACAATCTTTGGAGTGTGGTATAAATATACACGTCCACAGGATGTGACTTTCAACAGCAGTCAGACAGAAAACAAATATCCAATGAAGATCACTGGAAAACTGAGTCAGAAAAACTGCACCACTGTATTTTCTAGTTTAATCACAACATATACAAACACATACTACTTCAGAATTGAGAATTGGCCATTCAGGTCAACAGCTTTCTGTGATCCTGTTAATATAACAGTCAGTGGTAAGTCAGTTTTGTTTTTCATCAGTATATAACATCATTATTTTTAAATTAAAACATGTTGCAGCTTTACTCTAAACAAGTCAACTTCAAGTTTGTATTAAAACAGATGAACATTGACGTGTTTTTTAATGATCTAATTATTCCTCCTGTTTATCTGAAGATAATTTGAGAGTTTATGTTTGAAGTAAAGTGATGATCTACATCTACTGTTTACTGACTCTAATATATTTTCTGTGTAGATTCTCCTCCAAAGCCCAGAATAGAAATCTCAGGTGAGCAGAAGGAGAAGGAGTCAGTCACTATAACCTGCTCAGCTGTCACTCCCTGTCCACACTCCCCTCCTACACTCACCTGGAACCTACAAGATGCTCAGAACTCCATCAATAAAAACTCAGATGGAACCTTTACAACTAAGATCCAGAAGATCATCAGTCTGACAGATGAACATGATGGAGACATCATCACCTGTTCTGCCAGATATCCTGTGAATGAAGGAGAAGACGTCAAGACAGCAGAGGAGAAAGTGACTCTCAGTGTTTCATGTAAGACAAACATGAGTTTGTTATTGGATCCTGTCAACACATGATGATTAATGGGATTTCAGCTGATTTTTGCCTCATTTTCCTCAGATGCTCCTAAAGACACCTCAGCCAGGATCAGTCCATCAGATCCAGTGTCTCCAGGTTCCTGGGTGAACCTGACCTGCTCCAGCAGAGCCAAGCCTGATGTCAGCTTCACCTGGTTCCAGATCAGCAAAGATGGAGCCAGGAAAGTATCTGAAGGAGACTTTTACAGATTCAACGTGACAGATGGAGGAGTTTATTACTGTGTGGCTGCAAATGATCTTGGAAATCAGACGTCATCAATGTTTGACTTGAATCTTGAAGGTAAATGCAGAACTTTATATGTGATCAAACATTTCATATTGATTAGAAAGTGACCACGGTGTTGTGTTGCAGGTGATGAACGGTTTAGGATTTTCATCGTTGAAGTTACAGTGAGGACCCTGGCAATCATCATGCTCATCAGTGTAATGGTCATTTTTCAGTGGTGAGAAAAATGTTTTGGTAATTTTTAATTTCAGGCAATTAATTAAAGTGTGGTTCTGATATATGATCATTGATATAGATCATTATTATAACAGCATATTCCTTTTATTCCAGTTGGTTAAGAACAAGACGCTCCACCAAACCAGTGAAGGTAACAAGTTCATTATCTGCTCAAGTTGATTAAAAATCCCCTCTGTGTGTCAGTGGCTCCTATTTCTAAGTGTTGTTTTAATAAACTATGACAGTAACTCTGCTGACATGATGAACTGACATTATCTGCAGTGAATTCACTACAAATCACTGACACTCCACTGTCTCTGTGTTTTATTTCTACAGGACTCAGCAGAAGCAGATTATGTCAACGCAGTGATTGAGTCGTCATTATGAACCATGAGGAGAGAACAACCACATCAAATCCCATAATATCCATTATTCTCTGGTCTGTATTACATGATCATTCCTGATCTGCTTTTGTTAGTTTGCCACTTACATGAAGGCAGAAAACTGCTTCCTCCAGAGCTGTAAATATTATCTGATGGAACTTTGTATGAGTTTGGAAAGATGAAGAAGATGAGTCCAGACTTCATCAGTTTGTATATGAGCATTGTAGAAGAAAAGTTGTCTATTTTACATTTATTGCTTTTATTTTAAAGATGGTTAAAGGAAGAAGTTTCATATTTCTGTCCTAGATGCAAATGTGTCATTATTGTTATTCATGTGATTTATATAATGAAGAATATCAAGTATACAGGCTTCCAATAAGTTGTGTTAAATGTTTTTTTTTCTCCTTTTTTTATAATTAACTTGTCATTTAAAGTCTTAAGTTGTCACAACATGTGACTTCCTTCCTCACAGGACATCAGCTGCATGTAAACTATTAATATGCAGTGTTTTAGTCTCTGAGCTCAGATGATATCTAGCAGCTTTGCACCTAAATAAAGAGAAATAAGAGAAGTTTATCTGAACAGGGAAGTTGATGCTTTGTACATCTGGAGCATCATCAATAAAATGAGTGTTGGGCTGATGTTACAGAGACCAACCTGTGATCAGAGTCATTCTGAATATCAGGGTTATGTTGAACTTTGAAATATTTGTGTGTGTTTGCATCATCATAGTAAAGTTGCTGCTTTTTTGTAAAATACAATGAGCTGAAATATAAATAAAGCTGTTATAAAGTTGTACTGTTTGTTGTATTTGTCTCCAACTAATGAATATCAGTGAGGAGCTACTGTAGAAATGCTCCTGGATGGACACATCCTGTCCATACAGGAACTAGATAGATAGATATATAATAAACTGATATTAACATAAAGTCTGAGAATAAAGACTGAAGTAAAACTAAAATAAAATGAACCATTTGACTTGACTCTAGTTCATAGGAGTAGATTTTAAGGGGGATGGAGGAGATATGTCACCCTAAATATTTAGAAGACATGCAAGTGTCTGCATCAATAAAATATAGAAGAATGAAAGGACTTTTATTTTGAAATTACACACACAAACCAGTGCATATAAATTCACCAGAATGTAAGAAATGATGTTTTTGATACTAGTTTATCAGTATTTGAGTCTGTTTTGATGCAACGATACATGAGTGTTTTAATGAGGAAGTTTCTATGAGCCAGATAAGACGTCTCAAAGAGTAGTGGTGTGATATAAACAGCTAATTATATATGCAAAACTCTGAGAACATGCAAACTTCCTCATTCACATCCTCTGCAGTTCACAAACACTATTTCTGAGAATTCTTTGTACATGTTCTTTAATTCTACTTGTTGGTTTGATACTAAAACACAACTGATTAAATGTGTTTAATACATGAAGTTAATTCATGTAATATATTCCATATAATCTTAAATATATGCAATTTTTTCGATTTTTTCACATGCAATATTCTACTCTACTCACTATACAGTATCTATCTGTATTGTAGTGTATTATACTGCATTTATCTTATATTATATTGTATTATATTATATTTATTTTCATATAAGCTGTGTGCCATCTTATTTTTTCTTGCATTTTCCCACTTTGGGACAAATACGTGTTTATCTTATCTTATACCTGCAGCAAATCATGTGTTTTAAAATATTCAGACTATATGTTTGTATTTATCATATATTAATGTGTCTCAGGTCAGCTGATCTAAAGTTTTACTACAAAACTAAATAGACGTGTTCTGTACGTCTTCAAACACAGGAAGTCGACTCACGTTTAGATGCAAAGATAAAAAGATAAGTTGTTCATTTGGTTTGTTGCTCGACAGCTGAACGGATCCATTTCCACTTGAAATCATCACTTAAAGGATCTTATTGCTGTTCTGTGTTTGATGTGGACTTGTTGGGTAAGGTTTATTTTGTCTTTTTAGCTTCTATCTTCTATGTTATATGACTGTTTCTCCTCAGGAACAGAAACGTAATATAATTGATAGAATATCTTACATGTTGTGGTTTAGTGATGTCGCCTAATAAAAGAGAGAGCTCTGCAATATTTTACCATTAACAGACACATAACCTCACTATTTACTTTTTGTTTTACATTTCTAGTTGGAACATGTGAAATTATAGATGAATATTGATGGTGCAGAATAAACCTGAACCAACATATGACACCAACTGGTCAATGAACTACTCTGATCTCTGTCTTGTTGTCTGAGAATCAGAATCCTCTGTCACATGTGGATGTGCATCCACAGTGAAATGCAAAACGACGCTCACTTAAACTGTGCAAAAAGTACAATACAATGCCAATACAAATACAAGACAGATAAAAATAAAAAGAATAGAATAAAATATATGAATGAAAATATAAAATGAAAATAACCTCTGTGAAAATATACATACTATACATATTGTATACACAGTATACAGGTATGCATGTGACAGTGCAAGAAGTTGTCACACAATCTGGTTGGTGGGGGTTGGTGTGCTGTGTGCATGTAGTGGGTGGGTGGGGGTTATGTGGGGGGTATAGAATTCAGTGTCCTGATGGCCTGGGGGAAGAAGCTCTTCCTCAGTCTCTCCGTATTGGTCCTGCAGGACCGGAGACGTCAGCCACTGAGAGCGTTTATTGTCCGGGTGGTTTGTGTCTTTTAAGATCCTCTGTGCTCTGGTGGTGCAGCGTCTGGCGTACACCTCTTGCATGGAGGGCAGTGCTGTTCCTGTAGTCCGTTCAGCACAGCGGATCACTCTGTGCAGAGCTGTCCTGTCCTGGGCTGAACAGCTGCCGTACCAGGCGGTGATGCTCCCAGTGAGCACAGACTGGATTGCTGCGGTGAAGAAGGTTCTCTGCAGCGCTGTGGAGACCCTGAATTTCCTCAGACGTCTCAGGCAGTACAGGCGCTGCCTCGCCTTCTTCACCAGGGTGGAGATGGGAATGGTCCATGTCAGGTCCTCGGAGATATGGACGCCGAGGTACCTGTAGCTTCTGACTCTCTCCACCGGTGTCCCGTAGATCCTGAGAGGGGTGTGATGGCTCCTCTGCTTCTCCCTCCTGAAGTCCACAATCATCTCCTTTGTTTTGGAGACGTTCAGGTCCAGGTTGTTCATCCGGCACCATGATGCCAGACCATCCACCTCCTCCATGTAGGCTGTTATCCTGTTGGTGGATATCAGGCCTGCCACCACTGTATCATCTGCGAACTTTACAATGATGTTGGAGGGGTGAACGGCTTTGCAGTCATGGGTGTAGAGGGAGTAGAGCAGAGGACTCAGGACGCAGCCTTGGGGGGCACCGATGTTGAGGGTGCGTGGGCTGGAGGTGTGTCTTCCAATCCTCACTACCTGTGGTCTGTCAGGCAGAAAGCTCTGGACCCAGGAGCAGAGTGAGGAGTTCATCCCCAGGTCCCTGAGCTTAGTGACCAGTCTGTGGGGAACTATGGTGTTGAATGCAGAGCTGTAGTCAATGAACAGCAGCCGCACATAGTTCCCTATTCCACGATCCAGGTGGGTGAGGGTGGAGTGGAGGACGTGGCTGATGGCGTCGTCGGTGCTCCAGGCGAACTGGAGGGGGTCGAAGGAGGTGGGCAATGAAGAGCAGATGAAATCCTTTATTAGTCTTTCAAAGCACTTCATTACCACCGAGGTGAAGGCTACTGGGCGGTAGTCATTGTAGGCAGGGTTGGGCTTTTTGGGGACGGGGATGATGGTTGAGCTTTTGAAGCAGGCGAGGACAACAGAGTGAGACAGAGACATGTTGAAGATAGAGGTGAACACGGGAGCCAGCTGATCTGCACATGTAGTGAGAGGAAATGCAGGTTTGGAGTAAACAAGACGTTGATTAAATGCTAATCAGGGCCACTGGTAAATGGAATCTCCATCCACATCTAGACAGAATTCTCTTCTCTTCTGTCTCATAATCAAATGTAAATGCAGCACGAGCCTCCTCTTTTTTCTTTTCTTCTTTTGCTCCAGACTCATTATCACTTAGACGCCTCATCCAACAACCACGTGGTGCATCTGGCCTCTGATTGGTCAGATGCTGAGTGCTGTCAATCATTGTAGCATCGTGTCAGATCACACTTCTCTTTTTTTCTCTCTCCTGCCTTGAACTGACTTGATTCTCTACTCGCGCCTCTCGCAGCCGTGCGCTCTGTGTGCATCGTTTGTGCATTTGGAGAAAATGCACTTTGCTTCTAAGTGCATTAAAATGGGGGCCGCTAATGTAAGATTAACAGATTGTTGTGTTTCTACATCCAGGTGATGAGTCATGTCTACAAATATGTTGACAGCCAACATGTTACTGAGTGTCTTCTTTCTCACAGGTGAGCTGTTTGTTCATCACTTTTATTTGGAGTCGTTACTCAAATCATTTACAGTGTGAAACGAAGCAGAAAGACCAGCTACTTCTCACAACTGTTCACATCGTTTTATTTGTTAAATTGTGAACATAACGAGAAAAACATGCAAGAAACAGCTGCTGAAGTGTGTTTATTGTATCATGAATCATTTTATGGAGATTTTTAATGTTATATTAATCATGATCTTGATCTCACAGGTGCTTTGGCTGATTGTCCTGATGGTTCAGATCTCTACATTACTGCACCAAAGAAGATGGAAGCACTGAGTGGATCCTGTTTGCAAATCCCATGTAGCTTTAATACAAGAAATGATCCAAGGAAACCAAAGTTTGACAGCAGGAGAAAAATCTTTGGATTCTGGTTTAAATATACACGTCCACAGAATGTTATTTTAAACAGCAGTCAGCCAAAAAACAAATATCCAATGAATATCACTGGAAAACTGAGTCAGAAAAACTGCACCACTGTATTTTCTAGTTTAATCACAACATATACAAACACATACTACTTCAGAATTGAGAATTGGCCATTCAGGTCAACAGCTGTCTGTGATCCTGTTAATATAACAGTCAGTGGTAAGTCAGTTTTGTTTTTCATCAGATTAAAACATGTTGCAGCTTTACTCTAAACAAGTCAACTTCAAGTTTTATTAAAACAGATGAACATTGACGTGTTTTTTAATGATCTAATTATTCCTCCTGTTCATAAAAGTTTATCTGAAGATAATTTAAGAGTTTATGTTTGAAGTAAAGTGATGATCTACATCTACTGTTTACTGACTCTAATATATTTTCTGTGTAGATTCTCCTCCAAAGCCCAGAATAGAAATCTCAGGTGAGCAGAAGGAGAAGGAGTCAGTCACTATAACCTGCTCAGCTGTCACTCCCTGTCCACACTCCCCTCCTACACTCACCTGGAACCAACAAGATGCTCAGAACCACATGGAGGAAAACTCAGATGGAACCTTTACAACTAAGATCCAGAAGATCATCAGTCTGACAGATGAACATGATGGAGACATCATCACCTGTTCTGCCAGATATCCTGTGAATGAAGGAGAAGACGTCAAGACAGCAGAGGAGAAAGTGACTCTCAGTGTTTCATGTAAGACAAACATGAGTTTGTTATTGGATCCTGTCAACACATGATGATTAATGGGATTTCAGCAGATTTTTGTCTCATTTTCCTCAGATGCTCCTAAAGACACCTCAGCCAGGATCAGTCCATCAGATCCAGTGTCTCCAGGTTCCTGGGTGAACCTGACCTGCTCCAGCAGAGCCAAGCCTGATGTCAGCTTCACCTGGTTCCAGATCAGCAAAGATGGACCCAGGAAAGTATCTGAAGGAGACTTTTACAGATTCAAAGTGACAGATGGAGGAGTTTATTACTGTGTGGCTGCAAATGATCTTGGAAATCAGACGTCATCAATGTTTGACTTGAATCTTGAAGGTAAATGCAGAACTTTATATGTGATCAAACATTTTATTTTGATTAGAAAGTGACCATGGTGTTGTGTTGCAGGTGATGAACGGTTTAGGATTTTCATCATTGAAGTTACAGTGAAGACCCTGGCAATCGTCATGCTCATCAGTACAATGGTCATTTTTCAGTGGTGAGACAAACATTTTGATGATTTGCAATTAATTAAAGTGTGGCTCTGATATATGATCATTGATATAGATCATTATTATAACAGCATATTCCTTTTATTCCAGTTGGTTAAGAACAAGACGCTCCACCAAACCAGTGAAGGTAACAAGTTAATTATCTGCTCAAGTTGATTAAAAATCCCCTCTGTGTGTCAGTGGCTCCTATTTCTAAGTGTTGTTTTAATAAACTATGACAGTAACTCTGCTGACATGATGAACTGACATTATCTGCAGTGAATTCACTACAAATCACTGACACTCCACTGTCTCTGTTTTATTTCTACAGGACTCAGCAGAAGCAGATTATGTCAATGCAGTGATTGAGTCGTCATTATGAACCATGAGGAGAGAACAACCACATCAAATCCCATAATATCCATTATTCTCTGGTCTGTATTACATGATCATTCCTGATCTGCTTTTGTTAGTTTGCCACTTACATGAAGGCAGAAAACTGCTTCCTCCAGAGCTGTAAATATTATCTGATGGAACTTTGTATGAGTTTGGAAAGATGAAGAAGATGAGTCCAGACTTCATTAGTTTGTATATGAGCATTGTAGAAGAAAAGTTGTCTATTTTACATTTATTGCTTTAATTTTAAAGATGGTTAAAGGAAGAAGTTTCATATTTCTGTCCTAGATGCAACTGTGACATTATTGTTATTCATGTGATTTATATAATGAAGAATATCAAGTATACAGGCTTCCAATAAGTTGTGTTAAATGTTTTTTCTCCTTTTTTTATAATTAACTTGTCATTTAAAGTCTTAAGTTGTCACAACATGTGACTTCCTTCCTCACAGGACATCAGCTGCATGTAAACTATTAATATGCAGTGTTTTAGTCTCTGAGCTCAGATGATATCTAGCAGCTTTGCACCTAAATAAAGAGAAATAAGAGAAGTTTATCTGAACAGGGAAGTTGATGCTTTGTACATCTGGAGGATCATCAATAAAATGAGTGTTGGGCTGATGTTACAGAGACCAACCTGTGATCAGAGTCATTCTGAATATCAGGGTTATGTTGAACTTTGAAATATTTGTGTGTGTTTGCATCATCATAGTAAAGTTGCTGCTTTTTTGTAAAATACAATGAGCTGAAATATAAATAAAGCTGTTATAAAGTTGTACTGTTTGTTGTATTTGTCTCCAACTAATGAATATCAGTGAAGAGCTACTGTAGAAATGCTCCTGGATGGACACATCCTGTCCATACAGGAACTAGATAGATAGATATATAATAAACTGATATTAACATAAAGTCTGAGAATAAAGACTGAAGTAAAACTAAAATAAAATGAACCACTTGACTTGACTCTAGTTCATAGGAGTAGATTTTAAGGGAGATGGAGGAGATATGTCACCCTAAATATTTAGAAGACATGCAAGTGTCTGCATCAATAAAATATAGGAGGATGAAAGGACTTTTATTTTGAAATAAGACACAAACCGGTGCATATAAATTCACCAGAATGTAAGAAATGGTGTTTTTGATACTAGTTTATCAGTATTTGAGGCTGTTTTGATGCAACGATACATGAGTGTTTTAATGAGGAAGTTTCTATGAGCCAGATCAGACGTCTCAAAGAGTAGTGGTGTGATATAAACAGCTAATTATATATGCAAAACTCTGAGAACATGCAAACTTCCTCATTCACATCCTCTGCAGTTCACAAACACTATTTCTGAGAATTCTTTGTACATGTTCTTTAATTCTACTTGTTGGTTTGATACTAACAAACACCACTGATTGAATGTGTTTAATACATGAAGTTAATGTAATATATTACATATAATCCTGGATATATATGATTTTTACATGCAATATTCTACTCTACTCACTATACAGTTTCTATCTGTATTGTAGTGTATTATAGTGCATTTATCTTATATTATATTGTATTATATTATATTTATTTTCATATAAGCTGTGTGCAATCTTATTTTTTATTGCATTTCCCCACTTTGGGACAAATACGTGTTTATCTTATCTTATACCTGCAGCAAATCATGTGTTTCAAATATTCAGAGTATCTGTTTGTATTTATCATATATTGATGTGTCTCAGGTCAGCTGATCTAAAGTTTGACCACAAACCAAAGGGAGTTGTTCTGCACGTCTTCAAACACAGGAAGTCGACTCACGTTTAGATGCAAAGATAAAAAGAGAAGTTGTTCATTTGGTTTGTTGCTCGACAGCTGAACGGATCCATTTCCACTTGAAATCATCACTTAAAGGATCTTATTGCTGTTCTGTGTTTGATGTGGACTTGTTGGGTAAGGTTTATTTTGTCTTTTTAGCTTCTATCTTCTATGTTATATGACTGTTTCTCCTCAGGAACAGAAACATAATATAATTGATAGAATATCTTACATGTTGTGGTTTAGTGATGTCGCCTAATTGTTGTCTGAGAGTGAGAGGAAATGCAGGTTTGGAGTAAACAAGACGTTGATTAAATGCTAATCAGGGCCACTGGTAAATGGAATCTCCATCCACATCTAGACAGAATTCTCTTCTCTTCTGTCTCATAATCAAATGTAAATGCAGCACGAGCCTCCTCTTTTTTCTTTTCTTCTTTTGCTCCAGACTCATTATCACTTAGACGCCTCATCCAACAACCACGTGGTGCATCTGGCCTCTGATTGGTCAGATGCTGAGTGCTGTCAATCATTGTAGCATCGTGTCAGATCACACTTCTCTTTTTTTTCTCTCTCCTGCCTTGAACTGACTTGATTCTCTACTCGCGCCTCTTGCAGCCGTGCGCTCTGTGCGCATCATTTGTGCATTTGGAGAAAATGCACTTTGCTTCTAAGTGCATTAAAATGGGGGCCGCTAATGTAAGATTAACAGATTGTTGTGTTTCTACATCCAGGTGATGAGAGTCATGTCTACAAATATGTTGACAGCCAACATGTTACTGAGTGTCTTCTTTCTCACAGGTGAGCTGTTTGTTCATCACTTTTATTTGGAGTCGTTACTCAAATCATTTACAGTGTGAAACGAAGCAGAAAGACCAGCTACTTCTCACAACTGTTCACATCCTGACTGAAAAGTCACTGTTTTATTTGTTAAATTGTTAACATGACAAGAAGAAACATGCAAGAAAAACAGCTGCTGAAGTGTGTTTATTGTATCATGAATCATTTTATGGAGATTTTTAATGTTATATTAATCATGATCTTGATCTCACAGGTGCTTTGGCTGATTGTCCTGATGGTTCAGATCTCTACATTACTGCACCAAAGAAGATGGAAGCACTGAGTGGATCCTGTTTGCAAATCCCATGTAGCTTTAATACAAGAAATGATCCAATGAAATCAAAGTTTAACAGCAGCAGAACAATCTTTGGAGTGTGGTATAAATATACACATCTACAGAATGTGATTTTCAACAGCAGTCAGCCAAAAAACAAATATCCAATGAAGATCACTGGAAAACTGAGTCAGAAAAACTGCACCACTGTATTTTCTATTATAAATACATCATATACAGGTAGATACTACTTCAGAATTGAGAATTGGCCATTCAGGGCAACAGCTGTCTGTGATCCTGTTAATATAACAGTCAGTGGTAAGTCAGTTTTGTTTTTCATCAGTATATAACATCATTATTTTTAAATTAAAACATGTTGCAGCTTTACTCTAAACAAGTCAACTTCAAGTTTGTATTAAAACAGATGAACGTTGACGTGTTTTTCTTGCTCTAATTATTCCTCCTGTTCAAACTGACCATTAAGAGATCACTTCATAATGTGTTTGAGAGTTTATGTTTGAAGTAAAGTGATGATCTACATCTACTGTTTACTGACTCTAATATATTTTCTGTGTAGATTCTCCTCCAAAGCCCAGAATAGAAATCTCAGGTGAGCAGAAGGAGAAGGAGTCAGTCACTATAACCTGCTCAGCTGTCACTCCCTGTCCACACTCCCCTCCTACACTCACCTGGAACCTACAAGATGCTCAAAACCACATGGAGGAAACAAATGGAACCTTTACAACTAAGATCCAGAAGATCATCAGTCTGACAGATGAACATGATGGAGACATCATCACCTGTTCTGCCAGATATCCTGTGAATGAAGGAGAAGACGTCAAGACAGAAGAGGAGAAAGTGACTCTCAGTGTTTCATGTAAGACAAACATGAGTTTGTTATTGGATCCTGTCAACACATGATGATTAATGGGATTTCAGCTGATTTTTGTCTCATTTTCCTCAGATGCTCCTAAAGACACCTCAGCCAGGATCAGTCCATCAGATCCAGTGTCTCCAGGTTCCTGGGTGACCCTGACCTGCTCCAGCAGAGCCAAGCCTGATGTCAGCTTCACCTGGTTCCAGATCAGCAAAGATGGACCCAGGAAAGTATCTGAAGGAGACTTTTACAGATTCAAAGTGACAGATGGAGGAGTTTATTACTGTGTGGCTGCAAATGATCTTGGAAATCAGACGTCATCAATGTTTAATGTGACTCTTAAAGGTAAATGCAGAACTGTATTAGAGTCCATTAATGGATGCATCAGTTCTCATGTATCAACCTTAGTCTTTAATCTCTTATTTTACTATTATGTCCATTAATAGAATCAAATGTTGGTGGATCTGATCAGTTGAAGCTGATTCTTGGAGGAGTCATTGGAGGCATCGTACTCATCTGTCTGTTGATCTGTGTGAGGTGAGAATCACAAATTAAAGCAGCAGACGTGACTCAAACTGATGATGAGAAACAGATTAGATTGTGGTCTGTTGCTTCCTTACATCAACTATTCTGATATTTCCTCTATTTACTGATGAAAGTGCTTCACTCTAAAGTCTGAAAAGACGTCTGAACACACCAACCACATTTCTCTCTGTTCTCTTTCTGCAGCGTTCTGGTATTTAAGATGAAACGTCCAACTCCACAACAGGATGAGGTGAGGAAACACTAAACTTTACTGATCATATCCTGCACCCACACCTATTTATATCATTTTCTAAAATTCTGAATAAAAGACAACCTTCAGTTGTGAGACAGTGATGCTCATATGTCAAATATCCACAAGCAATAGGGATATCCTGGTCATGTGACCTCATACAGTGTATGTCCTTCAAAATAAAAGCCCCATTTTCACACATAACTAAAAACATAGGTTTTATATCACAGCTTTTAGAAAAATTAATATAAAGTAATTGTAAAAAGATAAAAGGTCAAACAAGAGAAAACAAGACTAAATTGACCAAACTCAAGAAAATAAATTAATATAAGCAATTAGCAATTATCAGCTAATAAGAATAAGATATTTCAGGATAATTCTACTCAATATTGAACTAATTGTGCCAAAGACTAAATATTTTCACTTGTTAAGATTTAATTCATTTCAATGTGGAATAACTGGATATTACAGTGTTGAAATTGAACCTTTATTTCTTCCTGTTTTGTAAATTGAGATCAAATTGCATTGAACGTGGCTCATGAACTAAACAGAGTTTGACGCCACTGATCTATACTACACCAGTGAGAGGAGGAGGTGACATTTAGAGGCTGGAACTCCACCTCCTGCTTCTCACAGCATGTTTTCTTCATCAGATCCATTATGGAGAGATCCAGTTCTCCAGGCAGAGACCTGGACCGTCCTCTGACTCCATGCAGGACAGCAGACAGCAGCAGGATACGACGTATGCACAGGTCAGAGTGTCCCAGCCCAACAACAGATTCACAGCTGACGGCTCAGAGGAGCTGTACGCTCAAGTCAGGAAATAAAAAACTCTGCTTTTTGTTGTTTAAAGACAGATCACAGCTGAGTAGAATGGTTCAGATGTGGGAGAATAACAGTTCTAAACATGGAGCTAATTTAAACAGATGTAAATGTGACACCAGAAGCAGCAGTGAAGCAGAACATCATAAAATAAAGAGGTTTTTATGTCATTTTGGTAAATAATCTCATACATTATCATTCAAAAGTTTGGAGTCACTTAGAAATGTCCTTGTTTTTGAAAGAAAAGTGTTTTCCTCATTTGTACCAATATGTTTCATATCCTGAATTTAGAGTTATGTCATTGGACCATACATACATTTATTTGTCATTTAATTTGTGCCAATTCTTAGATAAAAACAAATGAATCCTATTAGTTAAAGTTTAGTATGTTCATGTTCTTTCTTCTCATTAATACACTGTAAATGCAGCCACTAGTTGATGTTATATCCTATTTTAAGTGTAACAGACAAACTTGCTTTTGTTTCCATACATTATTTTTTTACAAACATAACTTAACATGTGCCTTGATTTTCTAAAAGAAAATGTTTATAACATCATTAAATGTACATTCCTTTAACACCACAGATACGTTCATTTGTATTTTAACTTGTGCAAAGCCTCAGATGAAAACGTAATCATCTTATTATTTAAATGTACTTGTAATATTTTCCTTAATGTATTAACAGTACAGTATATTTGTTGTACTGTTGCAGTAAAACAAGTTGGCAGAATCAAAACCTTGAGCTGAAGTCTGCCATAAGCCTCAAGACTCCAAATCTGCCAATTCTTTATTGAAATTCTTACTAAATACAAACCGAACTGATTATTTTTACTGAATATTTGAACAACGTACAGTTTTGCATATTCAAGCTTCCCAGTAATATACTGTACATGTATAATATATATGTTCTAAACATTGCAAATGCTATGATGCTGTTACTGTACCCTTGTATTAATGTTGTAAAGATTTAAAAACTTCATGTATATATGCTTTGGGCTAAAAGTGTGACTTGTTCTGCCAAATAATGTGTAAAACGCCATTAAATGTCAATTACAATGACCTATTTTTTGTATTGTATGATTATGGGACTCTATTATAAATTAAACAACAATAATTATTAGATAATATTCCTTTATTACTATTATTATCTTAATGATTTCATCTGACAGTTGCAGTAGCACAGAGCCACCACTAGAGGGAACCATAGAGATGCTCCACATTTAGACAAAATGCTGTTAGTAAAGAGAAGTTAATATTGAAAAGTCTATTTCCAGATGTTGGTGGTGCAGACATCTAAAGAAGTAACAGACCATAAGCTCATTTTAATTATTCCATTAATTCCAGTGTTATTATAATTATCTTGTGATTGATTTAATTAGTTTAACAGTTGCAGTAACCCAGATTCACCACTAGAGGGAACTGTTTTTCTTTTTAATTGCATTTTTTTATTGTTAATCTCATTTAATTTGACTACTTTTCTTGTTTGTTTTTTTTGATTTAACATTTTTCCCTTGCAATCAACTGTTTTTAAATTGTATTATGATGCTTTTAACGTTTTATATAAAGCAATGTGAATTACCTTGCTGTTCAAATGTGCTATAAATATATATAAGTAAATGTTTTCATCTTGTATTTTATGCTGATTGTTTAATTTAATATTATTAATTCATATAGATAATTCAAGGCAATGAGACAGATGTTGACTCATGCTTTTCTTTAAGACTGTGCAGTAGAACTTTGAGCTAAATGCTAATTAATTATGCAGGAATTATAAAATCAAAGTATTGGACTGATGATTAGATGAAAAGTCAGCAGGACTTCTCCATGAATGTGTGTGTGAAGCTTTGATCCATGCAGCAGATGATGAGATATTTGAGTCTGAACCAGAGCTGCAGACTGAAATCACCTCCAGAGACTCAGAAACAGTTGAAATCACAACCTTTAGATCATGAGGAAGCAGAAAATGTCAAAGAAAAAACAGTTTACCCACTGATATGATCGTTGGTATTTGAGCCTGTGTAGCCGATTTAAAGCCAGCTCATTAGATTTTAAAACAATAATGTGTTTTAATTCATTGAGTTAACACCATTAACTCATAATACTGTAATATATACAGCATAATCATGAATATAAACCTGCAGTGACCCTGTGTTTCTTATTTTTAATGGTTCAAAAGCCCCTATCTCTGCAAGGATCCAGATGTTGTTCCTATTAATTCTTATTTCTAAGCGGCTTGTGTTCCAGTTTTCAGAAACATTTCAGAGGATGTCAGTTTTTGGTAAAACACAAAAAAACTTCATCGAATGCAGAGAATATTTATTAATCATTTCAAAATAAAAGGCCTTGACAGTGTGTCACGTGTGTAACATTAAAGAATAAAGTGACTTTAGGCCAATTTTAGAACATTGCGTGACTTTAAACCTGGTTTAAACTGGCCTTTCATTCCATAGTAAAACTCTAAACTTGCATTACCTGGAATTAAGTTAAACTAATGTCAGGTTCCTCTTTTTCATCCGTTACCCGGCTCTTATTTGCATTTCACTTCTCTGGAAATTTCTTTATATTTGGCTACAGATTTAGTGAATTCATTGATATGTCATTGTCCTATAGGACATAAAGAGTCTGATCCTTTTAATTCAGGATTAAAGTGATTTTACCAGATGTACCAGATTGTAAATTGACAATTATTCAAGTAAAACAAATTTCCTCATTCACTTCCTATGCAGATCATAATAAAAAACCACAAAACACAGATTATAAAGCTTGTTATAATAATGTTATAATTGTTTTTTTTATGATAGGGCCCCTTTAAGATAGTACAAGACCTTGTTTGCAGGTGATAGAGATGCACAGATGTTATGAAGTTCCTGAAGCGGTCGAGTAACTCAACTTATAAATAGATATTTTTTACGGAAATGGATTTTCATTGAATGATAGGCTGCTGCTGCACATGTAAATAACGTTTGCATGCAAATGTAGGGTTCTAGATGCACACTGTTTTACAACTATCAGCTTGAAAAGCATAATGTTGGTGTCATAAAGTCTGATACTATGAGTATCTCTAAGAGAGATTCTATGACAGCAGCTTAAGGAGGAGCTTAAAAAAAAGGGTGAGATCTGTGCTTTTATCAGCAGATACTGTCACTCAGGTCAGCTGATTTACAGCTTTAACCACAAAAAACAAATAGTCTCTGTACGTCTTCAGACACAGGAAGTCGACTCGGTTTTAAATACAAAAGGTAAAAAGAGAAGTTGGTCATTTGGTTGGTTGCTCAGAAACGGAACAAAGTCCACTTGAAATCATCACTCAAAGGATCTTTTTGCTGCTGGGTAAGGTTTATTTTTTTAATTTCAGCCGAAAAGGAACATATTTAATAGAATATATTATTTTTTGGGGGGTTTGGTTGAGCAGAAATGTCAATAAATAAGAATCCACTGCAACATTTCACCATATTTGATAGTGTAGCTGTGGAGGTTTACATCATACATGAAGTTAATATTAAAGTTTGACCACAACCCAAAGGAAGTTGTTCTGCACGTCTTCAAACACAGGAAGTCGACTCAGGTTTAGATGCAAAGCTAAAAAGAGAAGTTGTTCATTTGGTTTGTTGCTCGACAGCTGAACGGATCCATTTCCACTTGAAATCATCACTTAAAGGATCTTATTGCTGTTCTGTGTTTGATGTGGACTTGTTGGGTAAGGTTTATTTTGTCTTTTTAGCTTCTATCTTCTATGTTATATGACTGTTTCTCCTCAGGAACAGAAACGTAATATAATTAATATCTTTCATGTTGTGGTTTAGTGATGTCGCCTAATAAAAGAGAGAGATCTGCAATATTTTACTATTAACAGACACATCACTATTTACTTTTACATTTCTGGTTTGAACATGTGAATTTAAAGATGAAAGATTGTCACTAACATAATGAAGAACAAGCAGAGCTGTCCCTGGATAAATTGGGGATAAATCAGAGCAAAATTACAACTAATAACTACTTTTTTTCCCTTTTACATTATGCAGTTGTGTATTCAGACGTTGCTTTTTGCTCCTGTCATGCTTTACATTTATCCATTATCTGTCAATTCACTCATTATTTTTACAACATATTCCATATAACATCGTATTCGTTGGGGTTTGGTTGAGCAGAAATCAGACTATTTTGTTTCTATTCATAATTCCCATTTATTTTATTGTATTTCAAATAGGAGTTTATATAACGAACTAATTTCTACATCCAGGTGATGAGAGTCATGTCTACAAATATGTTGACAGCCAACATGTTACTGAGTGTCTTCTTTCTCACAGGTGAGCTGTTTGTTCATCACTTTTATTTGGAGTCGTTACTCAAATCATTTACAGTGTGAAACGAAGCAGAAAGACCAGCTACTTCTCACAACTGTTCACATCCTGACTGAAAAGTCACTGTTTTATTTGTTAAATTGTTAACATGACAAGAAGAAACATGCAAGAAAAACAGCTGCTGAAGTGTGTTTATTGTATCATGAATCATCTCATCATGGAGATTTTTAATGTTATATTAATCATGAGCTTGATCTCACAGGTGCTTTGGCTGCTTGTCCTGATAAGTCAGGTCTCTTCATTATTACACCAAAGAAGATGGAAGCACTGAGTGGATCCTGTTTGCAAATCTCATGTAGCTTTAGGGCAAAAGATGGTCTAAACCCAACGTTTGACAGCAGGACTATCGGAGTGTGGATTAAAGATAACACAGCTTTTGGCGACCATCCAGAGAATGTGATTTTCAGGAGTGATCAGACAGAAAACAAATATCCAATGAATATCACTGGAGAACTGAGTCAGAAAAACTGCACCACTGTATTTTCTAGTTTAATCACAACATATACAAACACATACTACTTCAGAATTGAGTCTCCACAATTCAGGGCAACAGCTTCCTGTGATCCTCTTTATATAACAGTCAAAGGTAAGTGAGTCTTTTTAATCAATTACAGCTTTGGTCTGATCAAACACCACGATGTAAAACCTTTATTGTGAAATTAAATATCTGATTAATGCAACAAAGAGAAGTCAGATCAATAATTTCTAAATATAAAATATGTTAAAATGATCTATGTTTTCTGGATAACTATACAGTCCTGTTTTTTCCCAGAAATAAAATAGGAAATCAGTCATGTATCAAATTATTTTCATTAATCATTGAGGTACAAACTCTACATGAATTCATTTTCTTTAGTTGCTGATCGTTACAATTACTGTCTTAAAAAAAAAATCACGATATATATATATATATATATATATATATATATATATATATATATATATATATGTTAAGCAGAAATGAGAAAGATATACTAAACCTTAAAATAAATAAAAAATAAAAACCTTAAAGAATTAAAAATAAAATAAAATAAATAAAAGATAATACTTAAAAATGTTTAAACTCATAATCTCCACCTAAAATTTACTACTTATTACACACAAACTTTTAGTCTTCATGTGTTTTATAAGATATATATCATAATGATGGCAAATCAGTTAATTTGGTTAGTTTATTTTCAGCTGTACAATAATTAACACTGACAATAACTGGTCCAAACTAAACTATTTAAGCAGGTGGACCAAACATCTGTGCTTCATTGTTTAGTGTGAAATCTGTTTGATTTTCAACCACAGATTCTCCTCCGAAGCCCAGAATAGAAATCTCAGGTGAGCAGAAGGAGAAGGAGTCAGTCACTATAACCTGCTCAGCTGTCACTCCCTGTCCACACTCCCCTCCTACACTCACCTGGAACCTACAAGATGCTCAGAACCACATGGAGGAAACAAATGGAACCTTTACAACTAAGATCCAGAAGATCATCAGTCTGACAGATGAACATGATGGAGACATCATCACCTGTTCTGCCAGATATCCTGTGAATGAAGGAGAAGACGTCAAGACAGAAGAAGATAACGTGACTCTCAACGTCACGTGTAAGATTAACAGAGTTTGTTATTGGATTCTATTGGTATATGATGATTAATGGGATTTCAGCTGATTTTTGTCTCATTTTCCTCAGATGCTCCTAAAGACACCTCAGCCAGGATCAGTCCATCAGATCCAGTGTCTCCAGGTTCCTGGGTGAACCTGACCTGCTCCAGCAGAGCCAAGCCTGATGTCAGCTTCACCTGGTTCCAGATCAGCAAAGATGGACCCAGGAACGTATCTGAAGGAGACTTTTACAGATTCAACGTGACAGATGGAGGAGTTTATTACTGTGTGGCTGCAAATGATCTTGGAAATCAGACGTCATCGAAGATAAATCTGATTCTTAAAGGTAAATGCAGAACTGTATTAGAGTCCATTAATGGATGCATCAGTTCTGATGTATCAACCTTAGTCTTTAATCTCTTATTTTACTATTCTGTCCATTAATAGGATCAAATGTTGGTGGATCTGATCAGTTGGAGCTGATTCTTGGAGGAATCATTGGAGGCATCGTACTCATCTGTCTGTTGATCTGTGTGAGGTGAGAATCACAAATTAAAGCAGCAGACGTGACTCAAACTGATGATGAGAAACACGTTAGATTGATAGATTCTGATATTTCCTCTAATTACCGATAGTCTGAAAATACATCTATATCCACCATTTACATTTCTGTCTCTTGTTTTTCTGCAGCATTCTTCTGTTTAAGTTGAGACGTCCAACTCCACAACAGGCTGAAGTGAGGAAATACTAAACTTTACTGTTCATTGCTGCATAAGAGTGACAAAACAAAAAAAAGTGACAAAATATCCTGCATGTAAATTGCGTTTAGAGGCCTGAACTCCACTTCCTGCTTTCTGAAATGTTTCTTTTTTTAACCCTTTGCTTCATTCTTTTGTAGAGTCAAGCCAATCTGGCTGTAGGAGCGGCTGCTGAAAACGAAGAGATCCATTACGGGGAGATCGACTTCTCCAAGCAGAAACTGGATCCGTCCTCCGACGTCAAACAGCAGCAGGACACGGTCTACGCACAGGTCAAAGTGTCCAAGCCGAAAAACAGCTTAACACCTGATGATGAACCAGAGGTGCTGTATGCAGAAGTGAAGAAAGACTGAGTCAAGTTAAGTAGAAACAGTCCGGGAATTTTCAAAGTTGGAATCTTTCCATGGGAATTACACTCCAGACCCGGTTTTCTTTAAGGATATTACTGTTTTCGCTTGGTCTCAGAGCCTAGTTTCTTTTTATCAACGTATATACTGATAACTAGGGTTGCAAAATTGAAGGTTGGCCCTAAACAGGGAACTTAAATCTAGTTGGGGGAAATGTATTGTTGCATAATCTTGGCTCAAACAACCAAATGTGATGCAAGTACACTCCTTAAATATTTCATTGACCTTTTTTCTGTAACTATACATGAATTTATACATGCAAGATATATTTTTATATCACCTACAGTTGCGTTCAAAGTTATTTTTTTTATTTTGATGCATTGGATCATGCATCACGGATCAGTTTGCCTATATCAAAATACCTGAAGAGGTCACGTTGCCTTATGCTGAAGAGGAAATGGCCTTGAAATGTAAGTTTTGATAAGACAGACCCCAAAAACACCAGCAAACCAGTAGATCTTTGGTTCCAGACTAACAAAAATAAAGTTCTGGGGTGGAAACTTGTCAAAAATGCTGTTTTCGGAGCCAAAACCAATAAATACAGAGGAATTGCCCATGCAACACACATGTGAAGCAGGTCTCAAAAACTAAATATTAGTTTAATGATTCACAGGGATGATAAAACCTGAAGATTTTACAGTATATACGTACAGTAAATATGTGAACTTGTAAAGAAAAGCAGTCAGAAACAGATACAGGAACCTGGACATGAAAATATCACTGTCCATGGTTTAATGAGAAGCTGGAAACTTCCTCATCCTTCAACTCATCTCACTTTAAGAGCATGCTGCATTTTCATTGTTTATATGTCAGATTAACGCAGGTAAAAGCTCGAAATCAGGAACTTATTGAGATAGATTCAATGAATTGTGACACCAGAATCTGAACTTCTTCTGGTGTAATGTTCTATTTTTAAACTTAATCTAGCAGGACAGATACACTTCCTCTGTTCTGCAGCAAAATTATAGAGAAATACAGAAGAAACGCAAGAAACTGAAGCTCAGATCAACATGTTTTCGGATCATGTTTCAGCATCAGAGCATCAAGCAGAACCGACTTACCAGCCAGTTTTTATAAAACACAATTACCACCACCTGTGAAGGGGGCGGGGCAATCAATCAAATGCACAAATCATCCACACCTGCACTCACTAGATCGGCATGGAAGTACTAATTAAAAGTCATATTTCATAAAATGTAGACTTGGTAGAGAATCATACTCCATATTAACACAGAAACATGAGAACAGTTTAAGTCCACAGGTTATATTTATTCATAAGAGGCAAAATATCTCTCTATAGGAAAGAGATACATCAATTTAATAGCGTGCAACCAAATGGATTTAATGATTTTTGATATAGATTCTTATGAATCAATATATCCTGTGGACTCATGTGGACAATTCTCAAACTGAATTACTGCTACTCTTATTGACCAGTGTCATGCAGGCGAAAATAAAAAAATAAAAATGCACATATAGCATGTCCTCGCCACTGAAAAGGGCACTTTAGAGGGCACATTATGCAGCCTTAAAACAGACTAATTAGACTCAAGTTTTTAATATATCATAGTATGTGGTAGTAGTAAAACTATGGAGTAAACTATTAGGAATTATGAAGCTCCTAGAGGGCACTTTAGTGTGCCCTTTGGCTCCTAGAGGGCACTTAAGCACACATTTTGGCCCCTAAAAGGACACTAGCAGTGTTTAGGCTCCTAGAGGACACTTTAGTGTGCCCTTTGGCTTTTAGAGGGCACTTAAGCACAGGTGTGGCTCCTAGAGGGCACTTAAGCACACATTTTGGCCCCTAAAAGGACACTTTAGCAGTGTTTAGCCTCCTAGAGGACACTTTAGTGTGTATTTTTGGATCTTTGTGGGCACTTAAGCACACATTTTGGCCCCTAAAAGGACACTTTAGCAGTGTTTTGGCTCCTAGAGGGCACTTTAGTGTGCCCTTTGGCTCTTAGATGGCACTTAAGCACAGGTGTGGCTCCTAGAGGGCACTTAAGCACACATTTTGGTTACTAGTGGGCACTTAGCACACATTTTGGCCCTTAAAAGGACACTTTAAGGGCACTTAAGCAGTGTTTAGCCTCCTAGAGGACACTTTAGTGTGTATTTTTGGATCCTTGTGGGCACTTAAGCACACATTTTGGCCCCTAAAAGGACACTTTAGCAGTGTTTAGCCTCCTAGAGGGCACTTTAGTGTGCCCTTTGGCTCTTAGAGGGCACTTAAGCACAGGTGTGGCTCCTAGAGGGCACCTAAGCACACATTTTGGTTACTAGTGGGCACTTAAGCACACATTTGGCTACTAGTGGGCACTTAAGCAGTGTTTAGCCTCCTAGAGGACACTTTAGCAGTGTTTAGCCTCCTAGAGGACACTTTAGTGTGTATTTTTGGATCCTAAAGGGCACTTAAGCACACATTTTGGCCCCTAAAAGGACACTTTAGCAGTGTTTAGCCTCCTAGAGGACACTTTAGTGTGCTATTTGGCTCATAGAGGACACTTAAGCACACATTTTGGCCCCTAAAAGGACACTTTAGCAGTGTTTAGCCTCCTAGAGGACACTTTAGTCTGTATTTTTGGATCCTTGTGGGCACTTAAGCACATATTGTTTCTCCTGGAGGGCTCTTAAGCATGTGTCTTGGTTCCTAGAAGGCACTTAAGCACGCATTTTGGTTACTAGAGGGCACTTTAACACATGTTTTGGCTCCTAGAGAGCATTTAAGCACATATTTTGGTTCCTACAAGGCATTTAAGCACACATTTTGGTTTCTATAGAGCACTTTAGCACACTTTTTCCAACAATTGGGTGACAATTGGGGTTACATTTTATGGAATATGCTTTTGCTTTAATTAGTACTTCCATGCAGGCCTAGTGATTTCCTCCCACCGAGCAGGTGTGGATGATTTGTGCCTTTGATTGATTGCACCTCCCCTTTCACAGATGATGGGGATTTACTTTATAAAAAGAGGCTGGTATCACTGTTCAGTTTGATGCTCGAAACACCACTGATCTGAGCATCTTTTCTCTTCATTTTAACCTCTTATGACGCAACTGTGTCCATTTACGTGATGCATATGAGGCCATATTTCGAAACTACCATGAAAAAAGCTACGACAGTATGAAAGTTAAAGAAAAAACAAGTTTGCAAGCTTAAAACCAAGTTTTGAAGGCTTGTGCGATGCTTTGATGCGCTGAGAAAAGTGTATAATCTCTGAAAAAGTGGTTTTATTCGCAGTTTTGTATCTTTACAACTGCAGCAAACGTGATCACTGAGATCTTGTAAATGGTTTAACTGAGCTGGGCACAACCAAACTTTTGAAAGGGAGTGTTTTGAAACATCTTTTCCTGTCTACAAGCGCTTTGCATATTATTTCAGAGAGTTTCCCTGTTTGCAAAAGCCACTTTCCAGAAATTTGCCAGACGCTCTTAACCACAAAACCAGTTTATATGCACTAATGTCTGTCACGAGTCATTATTGCAGGAGCTTGTCGGTGCCAATTTTATTTTCATGAGTAAATTATCTACGCGTGCATGTTTATTTTTAAATATGTTTATTATGAGGGATGTGGCTTATGCTGTGCATACATGAGCTGTATCAGAGTTCCTACAGGTTTCTTTAAATTAAAGACCTACCAAGGAAAATCAATACTTTTTCTTTTTTTTTTCACTAAACCCTCCCCTGTAGCGGTTAGGATCATCGTAAATATGATATATTACAACAATAGAATAGGGAAACGTCATTTTGTTTATTTATGGTGAAGATTTTTCATGCAACTTGCAGACGGTCCCTAAAAATGGAGAGATTCTACAACACAACCACTTTTTATTTAGGCAAAATGATTTAAAATAAATTATAGTGGTTGACAAATGAAATATAATATATCCAAATTCATAAATTCAACGCTTTTAAGACTTTTAAGAACCTGCAGGAACACTGTGTATGCATAGTTTCTTTTGCTTTAACATTTTTTTATATGCATGTTTATATGTATATATCTTAACATAATATTAATATATCTTAATATATGGTCATTTTATTATTTATATTATAAATTTATTATTAGTTTGTATCCTGTACCTGCTTTTTTATGGATGCATTTGCCTACACTGTTGAATTTTTGTGAAATTATAATTAGAATTGCTAAACTAAACACTGTTTTGCTGCAACATGTTGTATAATAATTTAAATATAAATAATCTAAAGTTCCTCAACCAAAAGAAATATATCCATGTGTATATATAAAATATATAATATGACTGCAAAATTCAACAAAACGCATTTGAAGATATTTATTCATTGCACTGTAATAAAAACCTTGGCATACAACTTCTAAAAATACCTAATAATCTCACTCGCATTTATTGGTCCAACATTTCACATATTTGTGTGTAAACATCACCTGAAATCATACAGTTTAATCACAGACATTACAAAAGTGGCAAATTATGCATAGTGATCCTGGGCCCCACTGGAAACCCCATGTACTGAGTAGTTAATGGATTTCTGGTGGATTTTTTTTTGTCTTTTCTTTGGATATAAAGCTCAATTTAAAAAATAAAGGCCATTTCATGAGACTCATTCATAGCTGACGCTCAAATTTGCGTTTTTTTAACGAGTAAAAATGTTGAATGTTTTTAGGGCCGATAAAAAAAGGATCTTTGGGCTTCAGCCTGTAAACATTGTAGTGTTAAATGTCTCAAAAGGCACTTTAGGCTCGATTGTACTACAGCGTCGTGTAGAGATGAGTGACAGTAGCGTCTCTATATGACACGAGAACTTCACAGAAATCCAACCTTCGCTTTGAGAGTCAAACCAGCACCAGGCCCTCAGTGTTGCAACATTAATGTGAAGTAGTGACAGAAAAGGTAGATGTTGTGTTGTAGATTATTAGCTTCCCCACCTCTGATATGCAGCTCTGAGGGAAAAGAGATAAGAGACCACTGCACTTATTTTTCCTACATGTATTCCAGCCATTTCTGTTGAATTCCAACACCTCATTCTGCTTAAAGAGGCACCAGGAGTGGAATAAAGTCACCCAAGAACAATGGTAAAGACTTGATTCATGATTAAAAATAAGGGCTATTGCCCCAAATATTGATTTCTGAACTCTTCTTAAGTGTAAACATTAGTTTGATCTTGTTTCCTTGCATTGTTTGAGGCCTGAAATATTGAAAATTGATATTTTCTTCGGAATTTAGGGGAAAATGTTAATAGTAGTTTGCATAAACACATACCTATAAGTAGTAAAATCAGCAAAAACTGATAATTTTGCAGTGGTCTCTTATTTTTTTTCCCCAGAGCTGTATTCATTCTGAACTGATTTCTCTTTGTAAAAGAGAAAAGGAGGCGTCACTGGTTGAGTTTTCATGCAAAGAGAATTTGATAAGAGGGAATTTAACATTTTTTTTTTAGCTTGACCCGTTCAGATCTAATCTCCGTGCATGTAAACCCAGCCGGTGGTTCCGTTTCGGGGTCATTTAGGGTTTTAATTGTGCACCCGGTCCTCCAGGGCCTTCAGCTCGGCCTCCACCTGGGTCGGCAGGTCGGCCCCGACCTGCTGGCTGAAGTAAGCCCTCAGCTCTTTGGTCTCCTTCTGCCAGAAAGCCTTGGGCACGTCGAACAGGGCGCCCATGTCGACCTTGCCGCCCAGACCCGTGGTGTCGATGGCGCCCTCTACGGGCAGCCAGCCCACGATGCTCTTCTTGGCCGCCTCGTCCTCCCGTTCCCGGCTGCAGCGCTTGAAGATCCACTCCAGGACGCGGGCGTTCTCGCCGAAACCCGGCCAGAGGAAGGCGCCGGACGCCGGGTCCTTCCTGAACCAGTTGACGTGGAAGATCTTGGGCAGCTGGGTGGGGGCCTTGCGGTTGGCCATGCTCAGCCAGTGAGCGAGGTAGTCTCCGAAGTTGTAGCCGAAGAACGGCCGCATGGCGAAGGGGTCGTGCATGATCACCTTGCCTGGAGGAAAATACACGAGATTAGAAAAATCTCTGCAAATACCTGCAGAGAGTGGAGACAACTAGAACTTAAAACTATAACATGTTCCCCTCTAGGCCTATTTATCAGCCTACCTCTCGAAAATGACATGCCCAGACTTAATCTAGTATATCTCCACAACTACAGGGGTTTTCTGAATGATCTTAGGTTTAAAATAAAGCTAACACCTGTGAGATAGTTGTAGAAGTCACAGAATCATAAATCCGCCCCAAAAAAAACATCAATTTAGGTTGAAAACCACCTGAAAATCATAGTTTAGTATCCCAATTCATCTATGAAGCAGTAAAGTAAAGTCTTATAAGTAAGTGCACAAAATATCAGCCTTATAAGGTGAACCAGACTAATTTTAAAGATGTTTTATTACAGGTGGACCTGATTTCCTTAATATTATCACAAAAATGCAGAAATCTTGTTTGCGCTATATGCTCATATTATTGCTTGGGGTTGAAATTGTTTTATTAAGCTAATGTTTGATATAAAGTTGTAGCTGAGTTTCTTCGACATTTTGGTGCTGCTACTAATTTTAACAAGGGTTAATTTATATATATATATAAAAATGACACTGTTCATATTTCTCATTCCGCTTTACACATTACTTGTAAACATCTGCAGATAATTATAGTTTATATTCTGTTATGAAAAGTCTCTGTGGGTCAGTGACAAATAGTGTGATATCAGCTAAATTACCAAATAGGCCTTTTTCCATATACATTTATAATTAATGACTGTTTCTGATCATTTTTGTGTTGGAATTATGTGATAGAATAGTCTAGAAATATGTTATGCCAAGCTATTTTGCATGGGCAGTTTCTGTGTGTGTGTGTGTGTGTGTGTGTGTGTGTGTGTGTGTGTGTGTGTGTGTGTGTGTGTGTGTACCTTTATGCTCAGCAGCTGCCGTGGCCTCAGACCTCATCGCGGCTCCAACAAACACTCCGTGCTGCCAGTTGAACGTCTCATAGACCAGAGGAACTCCTGATAATGTTATATATATATATATATATATTAATATAATACAAGGCATTTCTGAAATAACTCAAATGTGTAGATTCTAAAATAACAAGCCTCTCTCTTCTGGATTTACCGTAAATTACCAAATAAACCATGCAAATTTGGTCACATAGGCCTCTTTATAATTTTGGCCCAGAATTCACTGCAATAAAAAGGGCCATTAAGGTTCTATGTAAAAAGGAGTGAAAACTGTATTTCCTGCTGATATGATGTGATTATATAAATTATCATGTCATATAAGCGGGTAAATTATGAGCTGTCTATTCGGAGGAAAACCTTTTGACGTCTATAATCAGGTGAGAGCAGCACCGACCTTCCGGCCTCCTGCCGCCGAAGATGATGGCGTCGATGGGAACGCCTTCCTCGCTCTCCCACAGCGGATCCACGATGGGACACTGAGCCGCCGGAGCACAGAAGCGGGAGTTGGGGTGGGCACATGGAGTCGAACTTCCTGTTTATAAAAAAAATAAAACAACAAGTTGGAACCATCAACATCTAATGACTGATTGATCATTCTATCATTGTGATACTTAACCTGTTAAATTAAACCCCCTGATCCAGCAGCAGCATTGAGTTTTATTCATAAATCACATAGAAAACCTCAGCTCCAACATTAAATAAAGTATTTATATCTGTAGTAAAACTGTTCAATATATATCATCAATATCCACATCATCAATACAATAATAAAATAGTTAGATATAATATCAGTAGTAGGGACTATTTAGATATTTAATTTAGATTTGAGCTGTTTAATCTCCTTTTTAAACATCTTACAGTATATATTCATGTTCTGGAATGATCCTCAGTGGGATTTATATGGTTTTATGGACAAATAATTGAATATTAATAACTGAACTTTACATTGCAGATAATTTAGTTTCACTTTTACCTGATTTGGGTCATTTGGTCTTGTTTTAAATATATTTTTTTTGCAATATTCTAATTATATTTCCTCTATAACAGCAACATAAATTGATTCTGACTCTCCTGTATTCACTTAACATGTTGTAGATTTATTTCAATACCAGGTTTAAGTACAATAACCTTTGTGGTTGTAGAAATATTCCAGATTTATTATAATTTATAGCAGGAAAACTGAATAATAGACCTGGGGATTAAGTGATTAATGTAATAAAGCCTACGTTTAACAGTGTTCTGTTCTCACTATCACAGATTTAGACGGATTTGTGTATTTTGCGTATGTAGAAATGTATAAAATATGAGCAAAAACAAAAGTATTGCGTTTATATTTTTAGTTCAGTGGACGGTAACCAGGTAACCAGGTGGCCTACAAAATAAAAGCTCTGGAGGATGTTTGACCTGGTTTTAAATGTAATTGCTAAAAGACACCACTAGATGGCAGTGTATACCCCGAGCCCTTTAATAATGAGACATTAGGTCACTAAAAACTGCTGAATATCCATCAAATTAATTAATTAGTGCTTTGAAGGTGAAAATTAATTATCAGAACATGTTATAAAACATGTTAGATTTAGTGTCATTTAGCAGCATTCAGAACAGTTAGTGCCAGATCAGTAAAAAACAATATAAATATCAACACATGATTAATAATATAACATGAAAACATTAATTTCTCTCATGATTTTCATGTGAACAATACATTATTGAAGAGATAAAATAACTTAATTAACTTAATATAACATAATAACTATGAAAACCCAGATATTCCTTATTGAAATTCAATCTTAACTCAAAATATCTTGTACAATTAGTCAAATAATGAGTAGAATTACCTTGAAATATTATATTCTATTAGGGAATTTATCTTATTTCATGCTTTCTTTCTTTAGTTTGGTTAATTTAGTCTTGTTTTCTGCACATAAGATTAAATTGTTTGACTTTTTTATTTTAATTTGTATTTTTATCACATAATTCAGATTTTTATTATCGCATATATCAGGAAAAAAAAATAAATAACCATTTATCTCCAAATTCAATATAATTCTACTTAATATTGGACTAATTTTATTAAATAAGATTATTCTCTAATAATATTGAATTTAAAATGTCAGAATTAAGATGTAAAAAGTCCAAAATATGAGATATAAATACATTAAATTATTTTTAAAAAAAGCTAAAAAATAATCATTTTATTTTAAGAAAACACTGAACACAAACCAAAATGACCACACTCATGAAAAAAAATGTAAAATTATTAAAAAGCTAAATTATCTCCCAGTGGAATATGACATTTCAAGATAATTCTACTCATTATTGGACTAATTATACCAAAAAATAAGATATATTGACTTGATAAGATTTAATTAATTTCAATATGGAATAACTGAGTTATCATAGTATTAAAATATCATTTTAAATTGAAGGTTAATTATCAGTATAATTATTTATAATGCATTTAAAAAGCAGGAGATAAATTCATGGGTGTTATGTTAATTTTTACTGATCTGGCCCACTTGAGATGATGTGATTATTATCTAAAAACTGCGTACTGTCCCTTTAAGACCAGCATTATTAAGTCCAGTTGGACGTCACCTTGCTTCCAGGTCTTCCCGTGCCAGTCTGTGAGCGTGACCCCGGCGGCGGGGGGGTCGAGACCCTCCCACCACACGCCGCCATCGCTGGTCTCGCCGACGTTGGTGAACACGGTGTTTTTGGTGATGGTCGCCATGGCGTAGGGGTTGGTCTTGTCCGAAGTTCCCGGTGCCACGCCGAAGAATCCGTTCTCCGGGTTGATGGCCCTCAGTTTACCTGCAGAAAGAGTGTTTTAAACATGTTGCCCTCCATGTCCAGACTTAATCCAGTATATCTCCACAACTACAGGGGTTTTCTGAGTGATTTGGGGTTTAAAATAAAGCTAAAACATGTGGGATAGTTGTATAAGTGACAGAATCAATTTAAAATGTGCAGTGTTGAAGTAAATCCAGCTAAAATAAAGCAAAAAATTAGCTCCGCCCAAGAAAAAAAACATGCATTTAGGTTGAAAACCACCTGAAAATCATGGATTAGAAGCCCAATTCATCTATGAAGCAGTAAAGTCTTATAAGTAATTGCACAAAATATCAGAATTACAAGGTGAACCAGACTAATTTTAGATGTTTTATTACAGCTGGACCTGATTTTGGCACATTTCCTTAATATTATCACAAAAATGCAGAAATTTGTAGTTGAAATTATGTTTTATTAAGCTAATAATATTAAAAATAAACTTGTGGCTGAGTTTCTAGATGATAGAACAAGAAGGATTAATTATTGTGGGGACCTAAAATTGTAATTTTATAATTATACTAACAAAATTAAGCTTTTTGAACGAAAAACACTGTTTTTTTCAATGCAGATAACTTTAAACTAATCAGAAATACACTTTATACATCGCTAATGTGGTAAATGACTATTCTAGCTGCAAATGTCTGGTTTTTGGTGCATAAATATCTACATAGGAGAATTTTGTACATAGAATAGTTTTGATTTATGGGCAGATTTATGCAAACAGCAACTATATTAGCCATTAAAATGCTATTTTCCTGCAAGTAAAATGGAAAAATAGATGCATAACATGATTGTTATTGACTCAACTGATATAATTACATGCATTAAATGCAAAAACTATAAAATCTGTCTCCTCCCTCTCACCTTGGCTGTCGAACTTCATCCACGCGATGTCGTCTCCAACACATTCCACCTTCCAGCCCGGTAGAGCCGGCTTCATCATGGCCAGGTTGGTTTTACCGCAGGCACTGGGGAACGCCGCCGCCACGTAGCGCTTCACCCCCTGAGGGTTGGTGATGCCCAGGATCTGAGGAGGAAAACAGTTAAATTCTAGTATAATCATGTTTTAATGCAGTGGTTCTCTAAGGGGGGTCCCAGGAGAAAAGTCCACAATGACAGAATGTGCAGCCATTTGTATAGAGGACTGCCATAATTTATAATAAATGTATTTAATTTAGTAGTGTTTATTTCCTATTCCTGTTTGCACATTCATTTATTTAATTCCAAATTTTATTTTCTATTTTATATATTGAGGTGAAAATGAATGGGGTGAGTAAATAATTAAATTAATTAAAAAATGGATAAATAAAATGGAAAATGTTCAATTATAATACACAAATTAATTGTATTAATTATTTAAATGGAAAATTAAATATGGATTTTTTAAAAATGAATTAATAAAATGGAAAATCAAATAAAAAGGAAAAATAAAACAAATTTATGAATTAATGAATTGAAAGATTAAATAAATATAGACATTTACCAGTATATTTATTTATGTACTGACTCATTATTTAATTATTTATTTATTATTGATAATGACAGTCTCAGTCCTGAAATAATTATTAATACTTAATATTATTTTTTTTAATTAATTTAAAAATAAATTAATGGAAAATCAAATAAAAAGGGAAAATAAAACACAAATAAATTAATTCATGAATTAATTGAAAGTATATTTATTTATTATTATTATTAATAATTATTTTCGTTTTTATTTGATTTTCCATTCTATTAATTTTATTATCATTTTTAAATTAATAAAAAACTAATTATTGCAAAAATATCTAATTAATATAATTATTAATAATAATAATAATAATAATAATAAATATACTTTCAATTAATTCATGAATTAATTTATTTGTGTTTTATTTTCCCTTTTTATTTGATTTTCCATTTGTTTTTTTATTAATTTAAAAATTATATTAATAAAATTAATAGAATGAAAAATCAAATAAAAAGGAAAATAATTATTAATAAAATAAAAAATAATTATTCATAAATTAATTTTGACCTCTGGTTTCTGACATTTTATTTATACAAATACGTTTTTTAATTTTTAAAGTAAGAAAAAATATTATTGTTTAAATTTTTGTTGCAATAATTTGATTAAATTAATTTAAAAATGAATTAATAAAAAGGAAAATCAAATAGAAGAGAAAATAAAATTATTTGAAAGATTAAATAAATATGGACATTTACCAGTATATATATATATATATAGAGTCATTAATTTATTTATTCTTAATTGGGGCAAAGATGGGGTCCAACATCTAGTTTTTTTGAGTTTGAGGGTCCTTGACATTAAAAAGTTTGAGAACCACTGTTATAATGGATAATCATTAGCGTTGCTATGGCAACACTATACAAATCTTGTAGTATAGGCCTCTTTTTTAATTTCGTTCCAGAATGCACTGTGATATTTGGTTTCGCTGCAACAAAATGTTTTAGTCAGTCCATGTCCTTCAAAATAAAAGTCTATTTTTTATGACTAAGCAGTCACACATGGATTTTTTAGTAATATTGAGCCGGATTAATTGTTGCCACATGGCAACGCTATGCGATAGAGGGATAGAAGAACAGAAATGCAGGTTCTGCACGTGGGAAATGCGTTTTCAGCGTGTTAATTCTTACAAGCATGTGCTCGGCCAGCCATCCCTCGTCCTTGGCGATGCGGGAGGCGATGCGGAGGGCGAAACACTTCTTCCCCAACAGGGAATTCCCTCCATAGCCGCTGCCGAAGGACATGATCTTCCTGTCGTCGGGCAGGTGGGATATCAGCACTTTTTCGGGGTTACAGGGCCACGAGTTGACCAGCGGGGCTGCAGGAGGGGAAAAGGAGGAGGGAAAATGTGTCAAACAACACAAATCTGTAACTAGAATGCGTTTCTAGCTTGTGGAAACTGCACCTTTGAGCGGTAGAGGTCGTCCCAAGGAGTGCTGACAGCGGACGAACTCCTCTCCTTCAGCCAGTTTATTCAGGACAGGCGTGCCCATTCTCGTCATGATGCCCATGCTGGCAACCACGTACGGAGAGTCCGTCACCTTGAAGGGCGGAGAAATCTATTTATCACACTTCTGTCTGAACCTAAACCTCCCGGGGAATAATAACCATAAAGAGTTATAGTGATTTATTGATGTGTATCATAAATAATTTATAGTCAGATTTTATTGTTTTATAAAAACAACTATGACATAACAGTCATAAACAGGCAACGCAAACTCAGCAGTTTCTTCAGCCTGTTCCTACTCTGAAATATGTTGATTCCTTAAACAGCTTTTCAGAAAGTGTGTGAAGTGTTGAGTCGGTACCTGGACACCGTACTTAGACAGGGTGGAGCCCACTGGACCCATACTGAAGGGAATCACATACATGGTCCGACCTGCAGAGGAGGAAGAGATTCGCTTTTAAACTGGTCCTGAAAAAGGACATTTGACATGGAAAATGTGACTTTTGACATTGAAAAGGGAAATTTAACACTGGAAAAAGGGACATTTGGTAATGAAAAGAGACACAACATGGAAAAAAAGGACATTTTACACTGAAATTGGGACATTTGACATTGAAAATGTGACTTTTGACACTGAAAAGGGACATTTGGAAATGAAAAGGAACATTTTACACTGAAAACTGGCCATTTGTCACAAAGAACAATTAACATTGAAAAGGGGCATTTGAAACTGATAAAAGGGACATTTGACAGTAAAAATGGGTCTTTTGACACTGAAAAGGGACATTTGGAAATGAAAAGGAACATTTTACACTGAAAACTGGCCATTTGTCACTGGAAAAAAAGACATTAGGTACTGAAAATGTGACATTTGGTGCTGAAAAGGGACATTTGACATTGAAAATGTGACTTTTGACACTGAACAGGGACATTTGGTAATGAAAAGAGACACGACATGGAAAAAAAGGACATTTTACACTGAAATTGGGACATTTGACATTGAAAATGTGACTTTTGACACTGAAAAGAACAATTGACATTGAAAAGGGGCATTTGGCACTGAAAAGGGAATTTTGAAACTTAATATTGGATATTTTGCACTGAAAAATGTGACTTTTGACACTGAAAAGAGACATTTGGAAGTGAAAAGAGACACAACACTGAAATTGTGACATTTGACTTTGAAAATGTGACTTTCAACACTGAAAAGAGACATTTGGAAATGAAAGGGGACATTTTACACTTAAAAATGGGACATTTGGTGCTGAAAAGGGACATTTGACATTGAAAATGTGACTTTTGACACTGAAAAGAACAATCAACATTGAAAAGGGACATTTAAAACTGATAAAAGGGACATTTGGAAGTGAAAATGGGACATTTGACAGTAAAAAAATGGGTCTTTTAACACTGAAGAGACATTTGAAAATGGGAAAAGGGGAATTTGGCAATGAGACATGACACTGGAGGACATTTTACACTGAAAATGTGACTTTTGACACTGAAAAGGGACATTTGGAAATGAAAAGGAACATTTTACACTGAAAATTGGCCATTTGTCACTGAAAAAAAGACAATAGGTACTGAAAATGTGACATTTGGTGCTGAAAAGGGACATTTGACATTGAAAATGGGACATTGGACACTAAAAATGAACATTTAACACTGAAGAAACCACATTTGACACTGAAAAAGGACAATCTGTACTGGAAAAGGAACATTTGACATTGAAAAGGACATTTAACACTGAAGAGAGACATTTGGGGGAAAAAAGGGACATTTGACACTTAAATAGAATAATAGAAAGTGATATTTTAGCCAATCAGACGCCTTAATATGTGGAGAGAAGCTTGAGAGATGAGATTTAAACTATATTGAGATAAGTTTTGGTTCTTAAATTGTCTGAAGTCATTTACCTGCCATACAGCCAGGGAACCTCTCCTGTCTGGCTTTCTGCCAGTCGGCCTCGCTCATCCAGCTTCCTAACTGGCTCTTCACGCCTCCAGCAGGAATAGGGATGGTGTCTCTCTGGCTTTTGGTCACAATCACGGTTTTGCTCTCCACTCTGGCCACGTCCTTGGGGTCCGTACGTGCCAGCCAGCTGCAAAACAGAGCAAAAATCAGCCAAACGATGCCCATCAGGAAGGTGAAATCAGGCCATAAAGGGTTGAATTTTGCATTTTTTTTACCAGTTTTCGTATTTGGGAAGCTTCTTGACCATCCCCTCCTTCTCCAGACCGGCCAGGATGTTGGCCGTCTCCTGCGGCGTTCCCGTCACCACGTGCACGCCGCTGGGTTTGCATTCCTCCACCGCCCCTTTGACGAACTCCGCCACCGCCGGAGGCAACGAAGGGATGGAGGTCAGAGACCGGACCCCGACGCTTGTCCCAACACCGCCATGCCTGAAAGACAAGAGTGACCATGATTTTATAAGCTCCAGGCCATTTCACACTGAAAATGGGATATTTAGCACTGAAAATGGGATATTTAGCACTGAAAATGTCAAATTTGGCAATGAAAATGGAACATTTGGAACTGAAAATGGATATTTGGTACCAAAGATAGACATTTGACATTGAAAAAGGGACATTTGGAAATGAAAAGGGGACATTAGGTACTGAAAATGAGAAATTTGGTCCTGAAAATGAGAAATTTGGTCCTGAAAATGAGAAATTTGGTCCTGAAAATGGTAAATTTGGTCCTGAAAATGGTACATTTGGAACTGAAAATGGATATTTGGTACCAAAGATAGACATTTGACATTGAAAAGGGACATTTGGACATGAAAAGGGGACATTAGGTCCTGAAAATGGGACATTTGGTCCTGAAAATGGGACATTTGGTCCTGAAAAGGGATATTTGGTACCAAAAATAGACATTTGACATTGAAAAGGGGACAATTGGAAATGAAAAGGGGACATTAGGTACTGAAAATGAGAAATTTGGTCCTGAAAATGGGACATTTGGTCCTGAAAATGGGACATTTGGTCCTGAAAATAAGAAATTTGGTCCTGAAAATGGGACCTTTGGTACTGAAAATGGACTTTCTGGCATTGAAAGGGACATATGACACTGAAAATGGACATTTGGCATTGAAAATGGGACATTCAATACAACAGGCACTGAAAATGGGAAATTTGGCATGTGAGGCGACTACAGAAGAGTCAGAATCAATTTATGTTACTGTTACAGAGGAAATAAAGCAAGAAAATGGCAAAAAAATAACATTTAACAAAAAATCTGTTTTACAGTGAATTTTTAATTTTTAGTAACCAAATTTTGGACACCTAGTGTGACCTTTGACCTGTTTTCATGTTCCAGATTGAATTGTGCTCTACTACAAATATAAAATACTTTAATTATTGTTATAGGTGAGGCTTTTCTCATGCAATTTATGTATTAGATGTAATGATTTGATACAGGCACATGCACATTGGCAGGAAATCCAACAACACTGATTTGAAACTCCTCCAGAACACAGTTTGGATGATGTTATTCAGTGGCGGCGGATCAGTGAAACAATTTACATCACTTTGTGGGTTGGATGTTTTCCAGTTCATTGTGCAAAGATATTTTCCTGCAAGACCTGCCATACAAGGTTTTTTGTTTTCCACACCTGGGTATGTGACAGATGGATTTGACAGCCTGACAGTCGTGTGACAGTAGCCGGTTAGTACAACGTACAGAGTTCACCATAATTCACACAAACCACAGAACACACAGTCTTCTGTCAGATGTAATGCAATCATTTATGGCATTCATGGTTGGGAGATGCATGCAATTTAACTGAATGAATGTGGTGCAGAGAGAGAGTCAGTTAACATATATTAAGATTCTTAGAAGGTTTATTTCTCAGCTATCGATTCCACTATCGATCAATCGATTTGAGGTCATTTTTAAGGAAATGTCCAAATTCTCTGGTTCCAGCTTCTCAAATCTGATTATTTTCTGATTTCTTCAGTCTTCTATAATAGTAAAGTGATGATCTTTGGGTTGTGGACTGTTGGTCTGGACATTTTAGGTTGAATCTAAAGAGTGATCCACATTTTCCATCATTTTATGAACCAACGAATTAATCGATTAATCTTTTCAATAATCAGTTGAAGCCCTATTAGACACACTCACTACACACAACCTCAATTAAAGAGCTACTTGTATAACATGATGTTCCATGACTTGGAGCAATATATCAGCAATTATTTTCATTAATAATCAATTCAAGAGTCTATAAAATGTCAGAAAATATCTAAAAATCCCCTTTTGTCCAAAGTCCAAATGTTATTTATTAACCCGTGTCCGTTATCACTTCTGTAACCGTATCTCTGGCTGATTTAGGCTCTAATATTTGATGACTGTTTCCTATTATTATAATACATTATATAATATGATGTGTATCAATCCTCAGGTGTTTTACACCTGTGGATGCCACAGTTTTAAAGAGTTTTAAAAAGCCATAAACGAGCACGAAGCACCACAAACACCTCAAACAAAAGGCCAAACGCTGGAGTTGTGTGAATTTCATGTGACAGTCATGACAATGAGTTACCTTTGCTGCATTAATGTAACCTGAGAGCCTCAGAGGGGGTCGGCCTATTGTCTGTTAGCAGCATGATACTCACAAACAAGCCACTGACAAGCTATATGCAGCTATACAAGCTGTTAAAACACAGGATACTGTGTGTGTGTGTGTGTGTGTGTGTGTTGCTACGTTGGACAATGGACATTGGACAATGTGTGTATGCGCTTTGTTTCATGACCCCTGATGACCTCTAAAGAGAAATGAGATATTCTAAGTTCCTCAAATCAGAGATCCTACTGAGATCTACCTGCAAAAAAAAGCATTTTTGTTCATTTATATTTGTATTAAATCTGTTCTACGTCCATATAAAATATGGACGTATGGAATGTTACGTTCTGCGCAAATTTTAAGACCCAGATAGCAAAATCCAGGAACCCTGCAGTTGAAATGCATGAATAAAAAATGCTCTAAATGTGGTTTTAACTAGAAATTGACACATTCTGCGTCACGTCTAAAATCAGGTCGACGTGGAACATGAGTCACACTCTTCTACTTTGGACACTCAAACACAGAGACGCAGATTTTGCTCTTAACCGGCGGCACGCAGCTCCGAAATTGGCTGCACCGAGTGTTTTATTAATCCAACATCAAGCACATGCAGGTACGCATGAGGATCTGGCACAAAGGGCACGAGGAGCTGGCAGCGAGGGAATAGGATCCAGAGCCGAGAACAGGTCCGATGCCAGCTTCTGGGATCAAAAACTCAAAGGAACAGGTGCCGCATGCACCGTGCCAGCTGTTTAACCATTGATGCAGGAGCAATTAATCATGAACGTGGGTTTAGTTTTGCTGGAAAACACGAGCAAGAGACAGATTAACAGCTCAGAATGTCCTTGTTTTACTGTCCTGGGAGATCTTTAACTCATTTAAGCCCAAAGTTTTCATGCAAATAAACGTATTTCTCTGTTTTTGTTCCATTTTGTACTCTGCATTTTTATTGGCCCGAGTAAGCTTTAGATTTTTATATAGAGTAGAAATGACATTGGGAATAAATAGGTTAATTATAAGGTTTGTGATATATATAACTAGTAAAATACAGGTTATATGCTGTAAAAATGTAATATGTTAGGGGTTATTGTAGTTTTTCTTACAATTGCAATTTCTGGCATGTATAGTTTCACCATGAATGTACACATTTGTCCCACATTTAGTTTAAATACAGCAGAATATTCTCTATAATATAATTTTCTACAATAATAATAATTTGCTATATGCCTATTATTTACTGTTTTAATTGATGTTAAGAGACACGTTCGGTTCTCGAAATAAAAATAAAAAAGGATGATTTTTATGATTATGAATACTAACAATGTGCGGAAATGTACAAGTCAGATGAATAATGCTACAATAATATAATCTGTGAATATAAAATATAATGAAATCTGTCTAATATAATCTAAAATAATACTAATCTGTGATATAATCAGATTAACCGGTCTCCGGTTACGGTTCTACTTTAGGCCCCACACACACACACACACATTAAATCAGTTACCTCTGCTCCCAAATATCCGTTGTCGTGCCACTAATTACTGTAACTATTCGGATGGCGCTGAATATTATCCCGCGGTGTGATTAGGGGTCGGGTCATGAGACGAGCTGGATTGAATTTGAAAATAATTCGACAGAAGCAAAGCTAATTGAGCGCTCGATCACAAACTGGCTGATTTGGATGGGAGAGGAGCCTCTTTTTGCATCCAAATGGTTTTAAATCCTTGGCTGAGGACATCTGCTCCCAACATGCTCCTCATTCATTCCCCTCATTCCTTTCTCCCCTCATTCCTCACTCTACCCCACATACCTGATGAGCACAAGCATGCCTCCGTTTTGGCAAAGAACAAAATGTCAGTTTTCTAGTCAGACTTTGCACATGCCGTCTTTTGAAATATGTCAATGTTTTAATGATATCCATGCACCCCATCCCAGCTGTTTCTTTTCCTCCAATTGCACCTCCGGGATCAGCAAACCAATCCTCAGCCATCAGTGGCAGACACGCCTACACACTCCCACCTCTGCAGCCCTGCCTGACCCCGGCCCAGCAGCCTCCTCGGGTCAGAGTCTGCACCGTGAGGATCACTTAGAACATGCGTCACGTGCCGCAAACATTAGCCCCGCGCACGCATGAGTACACGGAGCATGCTCCAGGACGTTCAGGCAAATAGAGGCGTGAGGACTCCAGACGTTAGCCACTCTGTCAGGCAGAAACACAAACAAAATGACCAGGAACATGAGCTTCCTGTCACTAAACTCACATGCCCTGGTCATGGTGTCACTCACATGCGTTTCTTAATGAGGTAATACAATTACACACACAGATCGCCACAGAGTGCTCACATTTACTCCAAAGTTCCCTGTGTGATGTGGGATCACAAAGCCTAGAGACAGGGAGGAAAGGTGGTGAAAGAAAGAAAGATCTTTCGATAAAATCACTTTGTACAGTCACTATATTTAGTAAGCATTATCCGGACAGAGGAGAGGAGTTTCTCTTTAAATCAAGTCTGACTAGTTTCTAGCAGCAGTATTGCAGCAGGCAGGGATTTCTCAATAATACTTATCCAGTCATTCCAGTCAGCTACATAATTAGAATTAGAATAAAAATGTAGGTGGACCCAGTGTATTTTAGACATCCACACACATGTTAATGTATATAACATATAAACACTGGTTACTTAGATGTAAACTACAAGCAGGCATACATATATTTGAAATGGCACAGTAACGGGACAGTTATTTATATAATCAAAGTAGTTAAACCGCTGTGCGTCATGCGTAAATACGCACAGCTTCTCACCCTTCCTGCTGAGTGACTGCTGCAGGTATTTAATAAATTCAAACATTATTATTAGTATATATAGAGTTGGGAGGGGGGTTGGTAATAATCAGCACCCCAGACTGAAATCACGATCCAGCTGCTGTGGGGTTCACTCGCGGACTGATGTGCCATCTATGAGCCGCATTCACACCATCATTTGCATATATATTCCCTGCACAAGCATGAAAATCAAAGTGCTTCTGGTAAATCTAATTTGAATTAAATTGCTTTTTCATGAGGTGATGCAACAACAGTTGGAGATTCTAATAACTGCACGTAGAATACGATATATGTGCGATTTCTGTCTAAACTAACAGCTTCTCTGCTATCCGGGTTTATGATTAATTGCCACTTTGTGCCATTAAAAAGTGAAATAACAGTCATGTGCGCCGTAGAGTCGATGTGCGGCCGGTCTTGTCGGTGAAAATAGACAGTTTTTTAGCCTGGACAGGCAGTAAAAGTCGCTTTTTGTCCGAGCAGCTGATGCTCTTTTGGTTGTTTGTTTTGCTGTTGTTGCCTTTGTCAATACGTTGTTTCCAGATTGTCGCCGTTTGTTCTTTTATTTTTCCTTCGTCTCTGTTTTTTTCTGTGGAAAAAACAAGAAGCCCACCCACTTTTATAACGTCCCACCCGAAAAACACATCACATCAGCCTATTTTTCTATAGTCTGGTAACGTAAAGCGCGATTAAAAAAAAAAAGAAGAAGCGTCAGTGTTGCGTTCAAGGACCATAAGACACATTTCAAAAGCACACAAAAACAACACAAGCAGAAAGTTACTCACCTTCGTATGACTCCCAGCAAAAGACACGACATGTTCGCAGCAAAACTGAATAAAAAAGCAGCTTATAAAATAAAAATGAAAACTATAATTTAAAAAACAAGGCTCAGCGGAGGTAAAAAAAAAAAAAAAGCGCAGCGGCTGTTAGAGCTGCTCACAGCTCATATCTGTTTGTGCGCTCTGAGGGGGACCTTGCACTTTGCTCAACGTGTCCAGTCACACAGATGCACCTTGATGTAACTGGATGATGATGATGATGAGGATGATGATGAGGATCCTGCTGCACGAGCACGGTGTGTCCCTGAAAGTCGCTTTATAAAGTTGTAATACTGCAGCAGGATGAGGAGCAGCAGCAGGAGGAGGAGGCGCTTCTGTTTTAAAGTTCAAGTATCCTGTATTCTTGGCAGATTGTGTCCATATTGTCGGGATGTTTCTTCGAAACCCCCCAGCACAGACCGGCCGGCTGCTCCTCCTGGCTGATGCAAGTTTCCACAGTTCCTGCACCGCCTTTTTGCACAAACCGGCGCTTAGAAAAAAAAATAGGAAAAAAAAAGAAAAACACGACGAGGAGGCGCAACCCGGAAATACGAGCAGCTCTGGCACGGAAATAGATTTTAACCCTCTCGCATGCACAAACAAAATCTGCTGAATTGACAAATAAAATACAAACAAAACAAGTGTTTATTAGCAAGTTTGTCGAAAAATATGACTTTTACTGTGCATGTCTGCACTTTTTATTTACTCAGATTCTTGTTTTTTTCATTATTTACACTGAATTTCTGTCAATATAGTTTATATTAGTTGCTGCAATCTGCTGTAAGTGTATATTCCAGCTTAAATAGATAAGATAATGAAGGGATAAGGGGTATATTATGTAGAATAGTGGGTTCTAAACTTTCAAGTTCAAATTCCTTCATTGTACCACTAGGGGACTTTAGTATTAAAACACATTCAGTCCATACAACCACATATACTAAAGCTTTTAGGACAATATATAACACTCCACAAACAAGAAAATGCAACATTAAACTGCAACAAATCTGCAATACCTAACCATTAAAAGGATGGATATGGTCTAATTCATGGGCCACAGCTATTTTAACTTTAATTTTTTTTAAAAATCAGTGTAAAAACACTAACTTCTCCCCTGCTTTTGTTTTCTAAAGCTGAAGATTCAACCTAAAATGTCTTTTTTTGTCCAAATCAACACTCCACAACCCAAAGACCACCATTACTATTATAGAAGACTAAAGAAATCAGAAAATAATCAGATTTTATGAGCTGGAACCAGCGAATTTGGACATTTAATTCTTAAAATGACTCAAATAGATTATCAAAATAGTTGGCAATTAATATAATAGCTGGCAACTCGTCTAATTATTGCATCTCTAGTGAATAATATTCAGTATTTTAAGCAGCAGGTGACACACGTTTGACACTCCTGGTCTAAATGAATGGTGGTCAATGACGAGAGGCTCACAATCTGCTGAGTGTTTTCTCTTTTAATTGATTAATAATTAATCCGTTTGTGTTTTTCACAGTACATTCCTGACTTCCAAAACTTCCAAATTGCAGTTTCCGATCATTAAATGCAATTAAAAGCTCTTTTTTTGAATAATTTCAACGATTAATCGACTACCAGAGATGTTGCTCGTTAATGAATCGTCTCCACTCTTTTAACTGTCTAATGGAGTAAAATCCATTTTCTGACAAATTAGAACTCGAGAGGAAAAGACACGAAACTCTCAGGTCTAATGCTGTGCAACCTTTGACCCCACGTTGCATCATTTTCTGAATATTTGAGCTCAAGTTTCTAACCATTCCCTCTCAGCGGAGGCTTCAAACTGAGAGTTTATCATAAATCTTCTATGTGAGTGAAATAGCTTTGACTTGAAGACAGAAACCTGCAGAAGCTACGTTCCTTCACTTCTTCACTGTGACTTTACAGGCCGCTCGAGTGTATCTTTTACTTATGACTTTCCTGGCAATTTTTCACTGGAAAGTGGGGGAGGGGTCGCTCTCACGTGCACACACACACACACACACACACACACACACACAGGAGAGAGGGGAAATAAAGGGGTGGGGTTTCGACAGTGGAGTTAACTGTAGATGGAAGATAAAGACGAAAGCAGACTGGTCAAACTTCAGCTTTTCTGTCTCATGTTTTCTGATAGGACATGCACAGTCAGCACACACACACACACACACACACAAACTCGCTATGAATCAATGCATACATGAAAACATGCCCACAACTGCAGCTCGTGGTTATGAAAGAGAACATTCAGAAATGCAGCCTCAGGCCAGGCCAAGAGAAACCAGTAAAAGCTGTCACACTTTTTCATAAATTGCACTCGTCCGTTAAAGTTCATCGAGGTTTTTCAACCATGTGCATTTAACATTAAGTCACATCCTGAATTTAAAGGTATACATCCACCATTAAACTGTCTAAAACAATCTAAATGATGCAAAAGGCAAAAAAAACAACACTTTATTTAGATTGAAAGTTGTGTGTGCTGCATTCAGAGTTATTATCTCCCTGTTAATGATCAATTGATTAATGAAGCAACTGGCTGATTAGTGCTGAAGTTTCAGTGACGAGTTAATAACTCCGATCAGAGGACAAGGGAAAGGAGAATGTGTTGCTTTAAAACACGTTCGACCCATAATGTGCAACAAAAAAGTGGGTTAAGAGTAATCTGGTAATTAGAAGCATGAGACAAAATCCATTCTCATGATATAGAGGAGGAGATAAGGGACAAAAAAGTAGGTTTTTACTGCAACTTCTGACACAAATGTCTGCACAAATGTCCAATTTATTATGTTAGATGAGCCTTTTTTCCAGATATATACATTTTTTTCCAAAATGTCCAAATAATACACTAAAGTCCATAACTTTTTACATGTAAATGAACATGCATTTGTTTTAGTAATAAAACCTTTATGTATTTGCCAATAGTTTATGCACAGCACTTCGTTTCAGCTGTCATTGTTTTAAAGCGCTTTATAAATAAAGTTGAGTTGAATTTGCTCTCATTATTCAATACATTTGCATCTATTCAGTGTTATTTCCTTGAAAAATCTGCCTTTAAAATGTTGCTTTTTAAATAAAAATGTGCATAAATTCTTGTTATGGATAAATCAATTGAATTTTTAGACTTGATACCAGTTTATTTCAGTTCTTTGACCTTAATAATGTACACACCAACACTGATTTGTCTCTTTTGATGAATTTATCCCTATGATTCTATGATATTTTCACATTAAAGCAGACATTTGTGTCAGAAATGTCAGTAAAATGACCCATAACTCCTCTACTCAGGTTATTATAGTGACCAATGTGGAAATCATTCTGCAATCCTGATTTATTTATTATTTTATTTTAGCTTGTTCTAGTTGATGTGTAATGCAACTGCAGCTTGTTGCAACAATTGAAGTCATTATTGAAGCTTCTTTGTTGTGAAATAGCAGCTTTTTTTTCTTTTAAAGCAATATACAATAGATTGTGACCCACAAAAGAAAATCTAGGTCTAAACATCTCTTAAGTACACTCAAATATTAATAATAATATATAATATCGTCACCCTTTAGGAGGCTTTAGGACAATTTCTGAACATTCTAGTGTGACTTTAATCAACTTTAAACCTGGATTAAACTGTCCTTTCCAAACTTACATTAACCTGGAGTTAAATTAAACTAATGTCAGCTCCTTTTTCATCACTTTCCCAGCTCTTCTTTGCCTGTTTTTTATTGAATGCAACTCATTTCCAACATCCAGATTGAAGATCCTGGAACTTCCTTTCTTTCTTTTATATTTGACTATATATTTTATGAATTTATTGGTATGCACAGCACTTTATATTAGATTATTATTAAAGTATAACTTGTGACATTTTGACTAAATTACTATAAAACATTATAGCCTATTGATATTATCACTTAGAGCTTCTTCTGTACCATAGATTCTGCCATAATGAAAGTTTGTTAAATTGTTTGATTCAGGCTTTTTTTATCCTGACTTAGGCAAAAAAAAATAAGTA